>JASMMZ010000001.1:4621416-4779768 GCA_038502455.1 Anisogramma anomala | reverse complement strand
TTATTCATTTATTCATTTATTCATTTATTCATTTATTCATTTATTCATTTATTCATTTATTCATTTATTCATTTATTCATTTATTCATTTATTCAAATATCTATTCATTCACTTGTCCATTTATCCATTTATCCATTTATCTATTTATTAGTTTATTCGTTTATTCGTTTATTCGTTTATTCGTTTATTAGTCTATTCTTTTATTTGTTTATTCGTTTATTCGTTCATTCTTTTATTGATTAATTCATTCATCAATTAATTCAATAATTCATTTATTCGTTTATTTGTTTATTCTTCCATTCTTTTATTCTTTTATTCTTTCAATTTTTTTATTTTTTATTATTTTATCATTTTTTTATTCTTCTATTCTTCTATTCTTCCATTCTTTCATTCTTTTATTCTTGTATTCTTTTATTCTTCTATTCTTCTATTCTTCTATTCTTCTATTCTTATATTCTTCTTTTCTTTTATTATTTTCTTCTTTGATTCTTTTATTCTTTTCTTCTTTTATTCTTTTATCCTTTTCTTAGTTTATTCTTTTTTTCTTCCATTAATTTATTGGATTGGTAAAAATTTAGACAGTGACAACGTTGTCGATTCGAATCCTGATCGAAGTAACAGTCGTATTGAATTAGGCGAGTGATGAATGTATTGTTTTAGGTTTGGGATGACCTCTAGCCGGTCTTCACTGTAATTTGTATAGCTAATTGTTTGGCTCGTGCACTTGTGTGAAATTTAAAGTACTGTACTCAACTTATACTCAATACAGTAAGTCAATACAAAATAATACAATAAATTACGGTTTATTATATTCAACTTTACCATAAATAAATTTGACTTACTGTAGTGCATTTAGTACTATTCCAATACTCGTAGACTTTTGGTTTGTACGTTCATGTCAGCGTAGTTAACCAATTCTTTTCAGTTAACACTAAATTACTACCTCATCAAGAGGCTAAACCCATGAGAAGTCCAATTGACCTCCACATCTAATTGCATTCAATTGCATGCAAATTATCCCCGTTTGCCGTCAATTACCCCACGGCGTTAAGTTCCGAGTGTATTAAATTTCACAAAAAAATCTTTCGCTATAAATCTTTAAAGGTTTTCATTTCAGCCGTGCCAGTCAAATAAATTGACATTATCCATTCCCCCACTTTCCCAAAAGTCTTCAAGTTGATTGGATCATCACTAACTTCCGCTACATGATATGGACTTTTCGGGCGGCCTATTAATATAGCCATAAATATATATAATTAGCTTGGTACTATCTATAATAATTTCTAAAATCTTATTAGCCGACGCTTTCGTTATAGTATTAATGGGATTATCTTTGCAATTAATTGATCAAAATTTCTTTATCTATTTCCCTTTGTAGGCTTTACAAAATACTATTACGTCGTTTATCAGGCATTTTTTGTTGGGGGTTCCGCGTTTTGAGGAATATTCAAAAAGGTCCTTTAAGTCGGTACAAATTACCATCGGTATTGAGGAAATTTGGAGTTACCTAGTAATAATGTTGAAGTTTGTCCACAGTGCTATACCAATGTCAAAGCATGCCATTATGCCGTAAACCTCTGAAACCAGTACGTTTTATACAATCCTTTTGTATTTGATAAAAGTTGAGTGAATTAGGCTACCGATAATGCTAAATTGAGTTTCCCACCTATCTTTATTTACGAGTGTTATTAGAAGGCCCGTAAGTAAAAATAGGTCGATGTTATTTGTAGAAAACCTATTCATGAAAATTATTAACTTAGCTCTTACTAGATCGATTACAACCATATCAATCCCTCGGTCCAAATTCCGCATTTTCTACTTAAACTTTTGATTGAGCCGGTGAAATTCTTTATGTTTTGACCTTTATACTTATATCGCGATGGATAGGTCCTACGATATCTTTGGTAAACATAGGGTAGTAATCTAATTGTCACGGGTACATTATTTAAGGTACCTCTAGGCATGAGCGATGTGAGTCTTAACAATTATAGAAAAGTTAATGCCTTAGCCATTTTTACGAAAACTAAAACTAGTATTCATACCAAGTAGACGGATTAACAATCCTTTAAAGTTAAGTTGATTTACCTTTTTCAATGTAGTTACCGGCTTCCATATTTAAAATTTAAAGTTATTAATCGTCTGTTATTCGTATACAAAATAGTGAGCCGTTTCTATGAAGAGGGTATCGTTAGTTTATATACCTATGAAGCTGAAGTTTTCATTTACATTACTAACAAATATAGGTTGTATACGTAAAATTTGATATTCAGCCGTAATTTAAAGTAATATTGATAAGTTTGAAATTAATAAACGTTCACTTGAACTAATTTTTATAAATGGTTAATATATTGTATTACTGTCTCTAACGGGGAAACAGCTTGTAATTCCTATGATAGCTCTAGTAGGACTATACTCTGTAAATTTATTCTTGACTCCGTGTAGGTTTCCGTTATACTATAACCATTCAGTATTGATTTGACTATAGTTTTAGTTGGAAAAATTACTGATAAAACAACTACTAGGAGTTGGCTAACCTATTCAATCATTAGCAATTACGTAAAGATCTAGCTTTTGTCTTGATCTCCGTATGCATAAGCGATTAGGCTTAAATTTTCGTATTGCAGCCCCGTAGTTTTGCCTTGAACTTCGTAAATAATCCTTTACTTGAAGATCGTAATATAAAGAATTTGGAGTTTGAATTTAACATTTAATATAAATTATTTAACCACTTGAGTCAGTAGGGCGTTAATTTTACCCCTATCGCTTTCCTCAGAAGGTTTTCCCGTGGTTTTAATAATACTTATATTAGCAGCGTTAATGCCAAATCTTTGTTATCATTCTTTTTCCTGCTTACTTAAGTGGTATTATCAATTTAACCCGATGTGTATTCTTCCTCTTCAACGCTCCATTTTTTCGGGGGTTGTCCGCGCTCACAGCGTTTGATCGACTTATAGATGATGGTTAGAGGAAGTTTATATTGACTTGGTCGCGTAACTTAATGGATTGTAAGTTAAATAGTCTCAATATATGGCTTTACCTAATCTTTGCGGAATATTAGAAGATTGTTAATAGTTTTAATAACCACTTTAAAATTTGCGATACTTAAGAATTTATAAAAAAAATTCCTATTTACCCGTCTCCCGCCACATAAGGTCTTCGATATATAACTAAAAAGTAAATAAGTCGATTATTATAAGACTTTTCCTAATTTTAAAGGCATCATTAACCTGGCAGCGTGCCAATTTCTTCATTAATTCCTTCAAAGCTTTGCTGTAAACCGTAACAATCTTTTAGATACTTCAAAATAAAAATATTCACTCGTTAGGTATAAATAAAACCTACAGACTAATAGCGTCGGTACTTAGCCGTCAAGTTCTATAATATCGTTTAGGCACTTTATTACTATTTGTAAGCATGTTTCTTGATCCGTTAAGTTTTTGATTTTTATCGTAAAGATATTGCTCGCTCGGCGAAGTAATTCGAGTGTTCTTTTAATCTTTCCAATACTCTAGTAGTCTTCCACAGGTACCTATTTGCATTAGATACCTATTATTTTAGTATTTTCCTAAAACTTCGTCGCTGTGAAATTAGTATCAATATAGTTAATGACGACGTTAAATTTACACAGGTATGTATTCATTTATTGTATCCTCAATGCTCTCTACGTATCCTTTATAGAAAAGGATTTCAGAAACTTAGCTTTATAAAAAGAGTTTACGAGATTAACGATATAAAAAATGAGCTTATTATCCAGGGAAAAAACATTAGTAATGACCTCGCAGTTGAAGTCTTTATAATTTTTTAGAGTTAACATCATTCTCTATAGAGCTTTGGTATACTTTCAATAGTTATGGCAAAGATTTATAATATATTTTATGATTGATTATTTTATATCTTTATGCTTTGCGGGATGTAGGACGTCATATATCCTATTAATAGCTCGGTTATTAAAACATCTATGTAATTAGCGTATTTCCTGCTTTATCAGGTATGATACAACTGATTTAAGGCTTCAAAAGTAAAATTATAAGTACTTCTAATCAAGGGCGAAGAGAAATCTTTAGCTGTTTTTAACTAACTAGTCTACATTAACGTCAAAATTGACGCCGAGGGTTTTTATATCCTTTAAGTAAAGGAAAAAGGGGGTAAGGGATTTGAAGATAAGGAATTTAATCGTTCCTATAAAACTTTGAATTACAGTTGTTACCAGTAACGAAAATTGTTTGCTTGGTCCAAAGTGAACTTAAGCTTTACCAACATTTTAATATTCTATATCCATAATTATAATACTTTCTAGTCACACTACCAAGTACTTTAAATAAATTCTAATTATATATTTTGTTACCCCTATATCTGGTATTACACCTTAAAAAATATGGGCCACGGAACGATCGCAAATGTTAAAGGTGTATAAGAGGTTATGGGCTTAATTCAAGTAGAGGTACGGGTCTTTACCACCTAAACGGTATAAGAAAACGTGGTTAGCTAATTACGGAGCCACTCTAGAAGTAGTATATTTATACCACGTAATCCACATAAGGATATTATCACCACTAATTGGTTTGTTACCCTCAGGTTTTATGATTCAATTTAAGTAACTTTGTTATAAAAGAACAAGGTATTAGATATGATATATTACCTTTCTGTTATTACGTTAGTTAAAGGGTTACACGTTTATTAATTTCTATTTTTGCCACTGATTCAACATTTCTTACTAATATCACAACGATAGTTTTTATAATCAGTAGAACCACTTAAATCTTAGCTTTTTCTACGCTAGCATAGCTGCTGTTATCTCTAATTTGGGGTTATTATGTATTAAAAGCGAATATAGCCGTACTTTCGGTGGATATAATTAACCATCGAACGGTCTTCTTGGTCCACGCCGGAGAAATTGCCAACTTGGAGGTATTTAGCGAATAAATTTAGCGTACGTGTTATTATGGTTGCGAACGAAGAGCGTAGCTGGCTAAAAAAGCCTTTATAGGTAGCATCAGGGAGTTATAGCACGTATTCAAACTCGTTAACGCCCGTAATTACTGACTGTACCTATTTTCGAAGTGTGGTTTCGCCAGTATAGACCTTCTCCATTGTGTTATAACCCAGATAATGGTTGGGTCAGGAAACCGGTCAGCATGCAGCTGAGCCATGGAGAGCCTGTAGTCCAACACATCAGGCGGGGAACATCTCTTATGTAAGCAAGGTGACTAAGTAAGTCTCGTGATGGATCAGTATGGATCAGTTACTGATCCAAGGTGAGGCTACATGGAATCAGTAAGGATCAGCCACCGATCCAAGGTAAGGCAACACTAGATTTGTGGGATCTGTGTGGTGATTCAAACGATACAGTACTGAAGATAGTATAAAGGCAATGGGATATAAGGACACGGTCAGCACCATAGATAGCATTTCCTTCATAGCTCTTCAGTTGTCAATCTAAGTATTTAGTCTGCACACCTGAATATCCGAACGGCTAGTGATCATTCTACAGCACGAAGAAACATCTTCTGAATATTGCACCTTTGTTACCTCTGCTACCTTACTGCTAAAATAAACCCCCTGCCACCTTCTATTTACTCACGGGTATTTAGTGTGATCATTATACATTGCTTATTATCATAATATCAACTTATCGAACATTTGGTTTAACGTATTCATTAGTTTTTCTTTTTCCTTCTGTTGCCGCCATTACTGTAATTCATCTCGTGGTAACCTAATCTATATAGTATTGGGAGAGGTGGATATTGTATTTGAAATAGCTTTTTATACCGTTATAGATTTAACAGAGAGTGGTAGCTCGAATCAGGAAGGTTAGGTAGTAATTCTTGGTGTACCTTGTAAGGATTTCAGAGAATATTGAGTAAAACCTGAAGAGGGAACCTCTATCGACTTACAAATGTTTAAAAATAGTATTATATTTATGTCAAAGAATTTTTAGGGATTTTTGTTATACTTTTTCCATACTAGTTCAGATTTTGGCGATGTCCGTTAGAAACTTGAAATTAATATTAATTATCTTGACAGGTTTTAGGAGTTGGTCTAGATAAATATCCCAATTTGCCTTGGTATCTCCTATCAGGTTAAGCCTTAAAGCTTTCAAGGTACGGTTTTAAGGTTAATTACCATTTGTCTAGCCTTAGTATCAAAGATCTATAGTAGGACCTTTAATAGACTCTCGTATATAGGCGAACCTTCCGTGGAAAGGGTACTGGAGTACTTAACGACTTTAATTCAAGTATTAAGGGGGAAGGAGTTCCTGAAGGTTTTGAGGGACTTGACGATTTTGTTTCATTAACTGGTGTAAAGCGCCGACGTCGATTCCTTTGACCGCATAAGCGTCTGTTGATTTACGTACACTAATGCCGCTAAAAGAATACTTTGTGTTGTTGCGTAAAAGTGTTAGGCTCACAAACAGGTTAACAGTTTCCTTATTACCAGAGCGTAAAATGGCTTAACTTAGTTAAGGGTAAAGGGGAAATCCTTTGGGATGTGTGTATGGGCACTCAAGTTCTCTAACGCCTTTGCCTTTTCCTTCAGATAATTTTAAAAACGTTTTAACCAGCTTTTGTTGCGTATTTGTAGGGATCCATATACCATGGCAGGTAACCTTATTTCTTCAAGCTTGTCTTTAGCCGTGTGCTGGATCTTTATCTATATATTGAGTGTTTAGTGGTTAAGAGACTTGCAAAAGTCTTGGAAAACGTGAGCGTCACGGTCGTATTCTAGACCATGGTCTTCGACGATAATATACTGGAAAACGTAGTTAGTTAAGTAGTCTTAAATTAAATTTTCGTCGATATAAGTAATTTAAAGCTATTTGTCGTATTGGTTAACAATAACCGTTTCGAAGATTTGAAATTACTTTTTTTGTTCCTTTCCTCAAGCTATTTTCATGGTTTAGCTTATATAGCTCGTATAAGGTGTGTTAAACGAGGGATTTAGTGATTATTGGGTGTAGGGACTTGGTGTTTTAGCGTAAAATCGCGTAAAAACTTGTTAACTTGGCCTTAGGTTGCGCGACGTGGCTTTCTTAACGCGACTTGACGATTTTTGGAGTTTTAGTTCAAATTAGCGAACTTGACAATTAAATTAGTATAAGGGAATTGTATATATAAAAGTAGGGGCAAATCTCTGGTATAAAGGGTAAGGTTAACGGTCGTTTATTATTGGTAAAGGTTATTCAACGTAGGGTCTTGGTTGTTTTTCTTATAGTAGTAACAACCGTAGTAGTACTCACTTACCATTTGCCAATTTGCCGAACTTTAAGACATTCGACAGTAAATTTTAACAGATTCAAACGATATGGTAATGATTTCTTAGTATTTTAAATAACGATACTGTTGCTACCTCTGAGCTGTTGTAAAAACTAACGCAGACTAAAAGTATTTTTTACTTACTTCCTTGAAAAACTATGCAGAAATCGAGGCCCTTCGCAAATTCATTTCTTATACCTTGGTCTTTTACAAATTATAATCGAATAGTAGCTTTTCATTTCATTTCGTCAATCTATACTTTACCCGATAAGTACTAATCAGTATTGGTAAGACCTTTGATCGTTGCAACGTCATCTATTCGAATTGTAGTCGAAGTATCAGTAGTATGATATTGGTCAAGTGGTAAATGTATTATTCTAGGTTTCGGTGACTGCTAGATGGTTTTCAATGTAATTTGTATGGACAGTTTATTGGTTCGTGCTTTAGTGTAAATTGTGAAATATTATACTCAAATTACACTGAATACAGTAAGTCTACACAAAACAATACACTCAAATTGAATTTTAGTGTAGTCAACTTTAAATTAAGTATAATTGACGTACTGCACTGTATGTAATAGTATTTCAATATATTTCTTTATTTATTTGATCGGGTTTTTTTTTTAGTTCTTACCACCTCTTTAGATCATCTCTCATCTAATTATGTCAAGCTTTTTTATGAGTAAACGATAGAAAAACTATTAATTTACTCTATAGTCCAACACTATATAACAACGCGAAATATTCTTTGACTTTCTATGAAGTACATGAAGTAATAATTGTCAACGCGGTAAGAGGTATCACCGTTGGAGCTATCCAACAGTCAGTTAAACAAGACAGTTAAATACATCATAACCATTTACACGAACCATTCCTTATTACCCCTGAACTCTTTACCCAAAATATATAGGTTCCTTAAGGAGAAACCTCATAAATCAGGTACTATTATACGCGCTAACTTACTATGTGTCCTACTTTATGACTTTTCCACTTGGGTTACACAATTAGAAATTACCGTTGACACTGTAATTCGGGTCCTTTACGTTTCTAATTAACAGGAAATACCAATGACGACTGAAACAATTATCGTAACCCCTCTCGCAAACCTTTTAAAATAGTTAATATAAGCTATAATGATTTTGAAGATTTCGCAAACATTTTGAGTAATGTAGAAAAATATAACGGAAAGCCGTATAATCTTTTCCATATGAAGATAATACCATTACTAAACATTTTCAAGTAGATAGAGGTTCTTTCTTTTGGTTTTTCCTTACTATTCCTTAATATTCTTACAGGAAACTCCAAGGAATATTACTTAACCTTTCTCACAAAATTTATAACGGTATAAAAATAACTTGGAATACGATACCCTCCTTACATAATATCATACGGATTCGACAACCACGAGTTGGATAGAGATAATAAAGAAACACGAAGGAGTAACCACCAATTGATATATGAAATCACATACTTAATAAGGTTATATTATACTATGAAGCGATGTAAAAATCCCACATTGGTAAAGCTACGCGTCGCGAATAGGTATAGGCAGTTATGACAAGAGTTAATGAGTTTAAATACGTTTTATAACGTTCAGATACCACTTGTATAGGACTTTTGAGCAAGTTAAGATCCTCGTTAAAGACCGTAATAGCAAGTAAGTTAATCTCGACTAGCATATACACCCAAACTACGAACTTTCGCGATTGAAAAACGTACAATGATGCATTAAATCAATCGTAAGTATAGATGTCTTCATAGCTTAAAATCTGTTTTCATAACGTCGGATTAGAAGTCACAATTACAATAATATCAGTAATAAGAGTTGAAAATAAGCGGATCTATTAACTGTAGAAACTATTGTTACAATAGTAGCAAAAGTTGTTGAATCAGTAATAATTTCTGTTACTGTCTTTTTCTTCACCCTTCGACTAAACGCCAAAAATAGCAGGCGATATATCACACTTAACACTTTATTACTTTGAAATAGGACAACTTTAAACGTATGGTAAACTTCGAGGTAAAAAAGAACTTTAATGATAACGATAATACTAAACGGGTTATGTGGAATAATAATGCTACTCTTAGCGCACTCTATTAATTAGCTCATAGCTTTTTTCTATACTTTTTCAGTAGAGAAGGTCTTTACTCTTACTTTAAACAAACCCTTAACCCCTTACATACCTTTAATCTTTAAGACTATTATGTATAACATACGTTTTAAAGTATTATAATAAATATCGTAGTAACAAAGTACTTAATAGGAGGCTAGTTGCAATATGTAGTATTACAAATAAAAAGCACTATTACTAGCGAAATCAATCGTTAAAATGCTAATGAATCCATATTTAACTTCAACTCAGGAAAATAGCCATCGTTACTAGAGATAACAGTAATTGAAACTGCCATAGGATCGATCAGGTTTTACATCCTTAAGTCTCCTACCCCTTTCACTCTTTTTTTTTTTTGAAAATATACAAACTCTTAGCACTAAAGTTCACGTTAACGACCATAATACGGTTAGAAATGGCCAAAAGTGTACATTAGTTATTAAATGGAGGTATTTACAATTATATCTTTAAGGTTGAGAGGTAACGGTATTGAACTTGATGAAGTTAAGAATATATGAAGTATACTAACGCTTGAACTATTGAACTGTTAACAGGTTAAGTATAGTTTGAAATTCTGTCAAATATAAAGGTATGGAATACTTAAACCTAAATGCCATTGAAAAGCTTAGCTATTACTGTTCATCATATAACCAAACCCACAAAAAAATTTAGTTTATACTAAAAATAATTAAGACTTCAACTACGAGGTTTTTGTTAACGTGTCATATTTTAATAATAAGCCTGTTTTCTTCATAGTTAATACTGCCACCTCTTCCTACAAAACCAAGTTTCTAAAATCCCTATCAGTAAAGAATACATGTGAAACGTTAGAGATATCTTAAATCAACACGTATTTAAGCCAATATAATATAGTTGTTTATAATAGCGATCCTTACTTCTTAATAGCGGAGTTTTAGGCAGATGTCAAAACAATAGGGACTCATTGTAAACAGTTATTTTTAAAGACTTACTAGAGTATTAGAAATGTCGAAAGATTATACGTACTACTTCACCGGGAGTATAATATCCCTAAGCAAAAAAATGGGAGTTTTATGGACCATGAGGCGCTCCTTTTAATAGCAGTAAAGGGTCTTGACTATGCTAGGGGACCTAACGGCTCAATACCAACACTATGAGATTTTAGCGCGTACCCACGTTTTACGAGTAAATCTTCATTGTTAATAAATACTTGAAAAAAAGTGGAAGCTTACGGCAGAGATTTGAATAAGCTATGGAAGGAATCAACACAGCATTGAATAAACAATGCCCTTAATAATAGGAAATACCCTACGTCGATCGATATAGTTATTTGCCGTGAAAAAGGAAAATACTTATGTAATGAGAGCCAGAAAAATGTGATAGTTTATATTAAACCTTGGGTATCACCAATTGAAATATATGTTGAAACAATTAACGGCCTCGCAACGTTCAAGACAATACAAATTGAACCTTATATTAGTGAAAATAACTATATTAACTTCTAAATTCAACAAAAAAACTGATACAACCCTCTATCACCTATTATCGGCAAGTTGATAAAATGCTCCTGCTGCGGACAACCACCCAAGAGTAGGAACGCTAAAAACGAAAAATGCACACCAAGTTGTATCAATAATACTCTTTGGGTAAACAAAAAAAAGAAAGACAACCAAAACTTAATGTTAAAGCTCTGGGTTGAAGGCGTTATAAAAACAATTGGAAAATCCTTTGGGGAAAGGGATACGGTTGAGAATAACAACCTTCTAATTCGAAAAATTATACAATTCTTTCTTAAAACCGAATTTAACCTCTAAAACTCGAATATTGCGATTTTTAAGTTAAGGATTAAATATGAGATGAAGGGCACGACCACAAAAAGACTATACGAGAAGTCTCGCCTAATGGCTTCAAGATACAGTAATAACGGCAAGAACGAAATCCATACCTAATGGCCAACATTTTTACAGATTGAATAGCGTTTGGTAGTTTCTTCAACACCAAATTTACTGATTAAAACAATAGTGAAGTCTATATTGAATAGTAGTATTAAAATTCAAGTATACATAAAATGAGCCTCTAATTCAAATCAAATCATATTATTCACACTACTATATAAATTATGTACTATTTACCCCTCAAGGACTGTCATAAAATGTATAAAATTACTACTCAAATAATTAAAAACAGATTTTTATTTACAGATAATTTACCAATTACATTTCAAGTTACGGTTGAATATAATGTTTTTGACTTATAACCCATATTTACCATTAATAAAAGGGAAGTATTTTTTTATGATAGGGATGTAAACTAACGATACCCTTTTTATTAAAACTATTAGTTTTATGACTTCGAAATAATAAGCGATTAAACATTTTGAGTTCTACAATATGAAACTAAATACGACTTTAATGAAATGTAATCAATTAGACTTTAATAAATCGTCAATCCGAATGTTTAATATTGATATCAGCTTGAGCTCTCGCGAAAAAAAAGAGGGTACCAACTTAATTACAATTAATAAGATTAATGTATCTAAGGACCAACGGTACTTAAAACAACCAACCGGTAGCAACTGCAAGTTTACTTTAAGCTAACCAAGAACATCCTATCACCACTCGATTGCGGTATAAAATCAAAGCTTAATAAAAAAAAACCTTAACTGGTTAAAAAAAATGTTGAAATAACAGATATAAAACTTGTGTCAAGGGATTAATATAGTTCCGATTAAATTTTCAAGGGCCAACTTAAATATTGTTGAAGATGGCTCTGTTGCTAATGAATCAAACTTATCTTTACGAATCGGATTTATGATCACCATCGTTACTAAATATAAGCAGAAATATTAGTTCAATACTACTGGCAACTTAATCTAGTAAATGCTTAATAAATAGAAAACGATTTCACGTAATATACTAGTTAAAAAAGTTTACAATATGATACCGAGCTTTAATATAAGTATAATAATATAATGTAACTTTTACTTCGTTACTAAGCTACTACCAATTCCCTTTATTCCAGTAATAATCTATACCAATTCGAAGAGCCTATTTGAATACCCTTTAAATCTCGAAAACACCAATAAAAACACTTGATCATCGACGTTATGACACTTTGTAAAGCTTATAAAAGTAAGGAAAACAAAAAGTTCCCATAAATAGATGGAAGAAATAACTCTTTAACGTTATAATGAAGGTATTATTAAATAAAACCCTTAAAAGGTTTATAGACAGCAAAGAACTGGCTATATGCATCGAATTCTACATTGACAGGCTACCTGGAAAGGCCAAATGACGTGGGAACGCTTATAAAATATAAAAATATTAGGGAAATCGCGATAAAGACTTCTTTAAATAGTGTGGTTATATAAAGGTAGTAATATATTATAAAGTACAATAGCGCAGATGGGTAGTACATATAAGTGTAATGCAAAAACTTTGATATAGTAATGGGTAAAGCTTAGATTTAAAGCCATAAAGAAATTAACGGCAATTAGGGTTAATTTTTGTGTAAAATTGACTAAAATTGGTACGGGTCTGGCTAGTAAACGAAGACATAACTCGCTAGTAACCAGAAAAGTTTAGTTGATCTTACTAGCCTATGCACACAAAATAAAAAGCCGCCAGTATTAGAATAATAGTTATTAAAGTGAAATATATCAACTTTGTTGCCTATACTGACTGGAAAATGAGTGTATTGTTTGTGGGTTTACTGGTTTAGTTACAAGTTAAGTACAGTATACATCCACTTTACACTAGGGCACGGGCCAAGCAATTGGCCATACAAATTACTTCGCAAACCGGCTTGTGGTCTGCTAAACCTATAATAATACATCCACGACTTAACCATTGTAATACTTCTATTACTTCGACCAATCAAATCGACAACGTTGCAAGGTCTAAAGTCTTACCAACAAAAAGCGTTTTTAAAATTTGGATTTTTTGTAGCTATAGTGCTGGCATAGTTTTTATTCACTCTGTCTTAAACGTCTGGACAGTGAACCTAAGGCGCTCCTCAATCTCGAGTAGCGGTTTTAATATATAAGATAATTGCCGATTTGAGCTCTTCCTAAACAAGATAATCTAAAATATCATTGGCTTTAACCTACTTCCTTATCAATTAGCTCTGTAGTGTTAATAGCTCTTAACTCTGACTTCACTTTATTCATATGGCAGTTTAAATAATCTTTCGTCTCATTCTTAAAAGATTTAGGGTCTATAACTTGGCCATTACCAGGAACACCCGGAGAAATAATACCTACTTTCAAGTGAAGGAAACAGAAACACAGAAACTCAACTATAAATATTACAGAACCGAAAACGATAACGGTTCTTTACGATGAAGGACCATTATTGTTGAATTTGACAAAAGACAAGCCTGGTAGTGAGAATAGTGTAACACGTAATTCTGGGGATGCTAATACCATAATAGCATGTTAAACATTCTTAAAGGTATCGGTTGATACAGATGATACAAATATATAAATCTGAACAAAAAGAAAAGCAAATGGAAGGATTCGGGTCAATAAATAGGTAAGTGCAACCGTAATAAAAATATGTTTAAGTTACTGTGCAAACTGATATTGTATCAACTTGTAAATTCTGGAATACGAAGAATCTACCTAAAGACTCTTTTGATATACAATCAAGAAAATCCTCATCAATCTCGATCATCACGATCTAAACCTTATACTAGTAAATACTAGTAGTAATATCAGCTAGAACTAGCTATAGTCCTCACCTCGGTGCCTCTATGGTTTAAGAGTACTACTTCCTAGTTCTCCGGTAAAAATCCTCATCTCCGGAGTATTCCTAGCATCCTTGGTGTTGAATCCTGTGTACAGACTGTACCTGTTGTACTTTAACATAAAGATTGACTAGATCGCCAACGAATACATGACCAAAACTCCTGACCCTCAACAGCCCAGATGTGCTTATTGCTTTCAACATAGGTTCTATGCTTCCGCTTCGCACTCTTCGGGGTCGCCACACCAATACAGGCTAGCCTCACACGGGGCATGAGCCCTTTCTGATCCAGATCATTATCGGATCCTCATTTCTCTCGTGTTTCGGCGCTGCCAAACGCCTGACCTTTCCTGCCATCAATCGCACTTGCATTGCACGGCGCCAAACGGCAACTCAACCTCTCCTGCAACTTTGTTTGCACGCCGGTGCATGCACACAATTTGACATTTTCTGAGTCACTGCTCTTTGGTGTGAGAAAGACTCGAAAGCCATCATGAAAAGGTACTTTCAGCATCGTTGGAATCGCACTTGGACTCCACCTTTTTCTGGGTTCTTGTAGCCACATAACAACGGCCGTTTTCGTTTTTCTCCATGGATGAATGGATAAGATTCAAGGTCCAGGGTCACTTCGACATCTGAAATGTGTTGCAGCTGGTGTCATGCCACGTTGTCCAGCTTCTAATCAACTCTGGTCATGACCACCGTGACCCGTGACACGTTCCACGTACACGATGGCGAACACGCATGAAATCCGATCATAAGTGCAGAAACCGAGCATGGCATCGTGCCGGCATCTGGAAAAGCCACGCAGACGGAATGCCGGCCATTGAACGAATTCCTTTTCAACTGCTACAGCAGATCTTGTCATTCTCGGCCGATAGGCATGGGAAAAGGCAACGGGTATCAAGCAACGGCCAACTTGTAGCCTTTGGCCAAGCTCTTTCCATGGGATGTATATTGTCACTTTTTGCGCCTCGTCAAGGTCCTTGCTGGCACTCGGATCTTCATTGAATTTATCCACGAGCAGATACCTCACCGAGAGATCGAGTTTGTAATCCTTCCAGTGGCAAGACATGCTGACACAAGTCCAACGAAAGTTTTCCAGCGCATTCCTCGGTGCAACCATTCCAAGACGTGTCTCGCAATACCCGACCACTTTGTTTAGCTCTTGTCTGGCCTAGTGAGGAGGCAGAGCTTTAAAGCCCACTCTGGACATTATGGGAAACCTCCCTTCCACATGCATGGCTCGCTATCCACAACATCACATCCGGCCTTGTATGTGGCGTCAGAACCAGGCAACAGCCCGCATGTGAGAGTTCCTATTGCCTCATCGGTCCCAAGAAGAGGTAGGACCGGATCAGGCTAACAGACGCAATAGCCAAATGCATGCTGACGACTTTCGGGGATGCTCGAATCAGGTGGGCAACAGAGGAAGAGAAGGACCCGGGGTCCACGATCGAGGGGCGAAGAGGCCTATCGGTTTGGATATAAATAATCGAAAGAGCCTCTTTCCAAACGGTGGATCCATTGTCATCTTCATCCGTCTTCATCATAGCCCTGGCACTCCTTCTCTCTCCCTTTCCCGCAAGCCCACACAACATCTCCGTCCCAATGCAGTCATCCATTGTCGCAGCATTTCTCGGCCTCGCCGCCACCACCCTCGCTGTGGCCGTCCGGGACACCGCCGCGGCCGACGTCGCTTGGAACCACATCAGCCTCTGCAACGACTTCTACGGGGGCAAGCCGTGCGTGACGTACGACACCAAGACGGGCTGCCGTACGTGATTGCGCCACGGCGGGCCCACCGCCACAACTGCCGAGCGCAGAGACAGACGCTAACACGGCCGCCGCCAGACGACGTCACGGCCACCAACGCCGGGTACATCTCGTCGGTGACGATCGGCGCGAGCAACGTGTACTGCACGTTCGACAGGTGCGACGACGAGGATAGGCCGCCTTGCGGACGCGCGAGCGCCGCAGCGCCCCGTCCAGCATCCAGGCCGTGTGCTGACGTTTTCGACCAGCCAGAACAAGTGCGCCGCCGGCAGCAAGTCCATCACGGTCTACTACCCCGGGGACGTGGACCTGGCCGTCGGCGACAACGTCGACAACAAGGTCTTCAGCTACGCCTGCCAGGCCCAGTACTAGATGGAGCTTTCGAAGGAGCTCAAGGGCCGGCGGATGGACGCTTCGGTCCGATGATTGCGGATGCTGGATCAAGCGAAAGCGTCCATGCGGCGGATGGCTGCTGCTTGGTAGGTACATGGCACGGGCGCCAAGCACACACTGAGGGACAGGGCAGGCATTGACTGGGGGATAAAGTATTGTTTTTTGACCCATCCGTTCGTTCAACATGGAGTCGGTGGTGTATATTTCTCTAGAGAGCCTGAGCTCTGTTGTGCACCTCATGGAAACGCTTCACAAAACCTCTCGATTCCTTCCCAGATGCCCGCATGCTACTGCTACTATTGATTTGATTCACAATCACAGGGAGATAACGCTGTCCACACAACGAGGATAATCGCCATAGACATAGAAGCCACACAAATGGCCCTTAAAGTATTGCGTCCAAGGGTGGTACTATGGTTGTGCCATGGGGGTGATTGAAGTGGATGTTGGAATACCAAGTCACTAGGGTCGGCTGTGGACGAACCCCTTTATATATATATACTGTCGATAGGACTTTACCTGTAAGGTAGGTAAGTCCTTCTGTTTTCTTACTTGTAAGCGGAAAGAAGGTCCAAGTGCAAATTCAAAGTCAAAGTCGATGATATTAAAAAAGAATTAAGTTGGGCTACTGCTAGTGAATAGCCTAGATATTGATAATTTTAGATAGTTATGAAGATTACATTTTGTGACATTGGATAGTCAATTCGTAAATGGTATAAATGACAAACAATTGATCTCTACTTAGCCATACTTGTCAAACGACCAGTGAATTCCTAGTTCTGGCCTAGATAGCTAGAATTATTACTTGTCGTAACTCAAAATTAAACTAGCCGTTGTTTACAAACGACTGTGCTGCAATTGAACTGTCGATGCTGTAATGGGTTCAATTGGTTTGTACATATTGGTCCAATTAATATTCCAACAATGGAGATTTTTCATTTTTATTATGTGATTATCTTTGTTTGTTCAAAGTGGAGTGAAATCAGCGACCCTCATGTTGTTTTATTGTTGAGTTGAATGTTAAGGTTGATTGTGCCACTTGAAATTTGGGTGTTGTAGACCTATGACTGGTTTCGGAGAGATCGTAAGAATACGACAATGAAATTTTGTGTTGCCACCTAATTTTGGTATACAAGGTAAACACACTCTTTCAAATTATGAATTTAGGTATATCATACACGAATTTACGTACAGCTGTGAAACTTACGCAAATTATGAAATCGTATTACTTGATTTCGTTAGCCGGGTAATATAACAATGATTAAGGGCGCTATTATTTGGAATGGCAAGCCTTATATAGGCCTCGAAGTATTACAATAAAGGTATTGTTGGTAGGGCTTTAGACGTTGCAACGTTGTCGATTCGATTGGTCGAAGTAACAGTAGTATTGTGTGGTCAAGTAGTGGATGTATTGTTTTAGGTTTGGCAGACCGTTAGCCGGTTTGCGCAGTAATTTGTATGGCCTAGTGCTTGGCCCGTTCCCTAGTGTGAAGTAGGCTTATATTGTACTTGACCCGCAGCCAATATAGTAGGCCCACATAAAACAATACACTTAACTTGTAGTTAGTATAGTTAACTTTACTGTAAGTGAAGTTGATCTACTACACTGTAGGTATTACTATTCCAACACTGGCGGCTTTTTAGTTTGTACGTGTATGCTAATGTAGTTGACTAATCTTTTCCGGTTACTGCCGAATTACCTCTTCGTTAACTGGCCACACGCCAGTTAATTGCAGTTAACTTCTATATCAAATTACACCTATTTGCAATTAAATTAACCATTTTTGCCCTTCATTACCCAATGGCCCCGAGGTCGAAGTTTATCAACTTTTATTAAAAGTTCTTCCGGCACAAGTTTAGGTAACCATTTACTATATTCGTGTCAATTAAATAAGTTGCTATTATTAGTCTTCTAGTAATCTCCCAATTCGTCAGCATATTTTAACCACCGCTATGTAATTTAACTTTATCAGGTAGCCTATTAACGTAACCCTCGATATGTACGATTAGCCTATTGTTATCTATAAACATTTTAATAGACTAATTTATCGATACCTTTGTTATATCGTTAATAGGATTGTCCTTTCTATTAATCCATCAGAATTCATTTATTTCCTACCCTTCGTAAGCTTCGCAAAGTGTTATTACATCGATTATTAGGTGTTTTTTACTTGTAGTTCCTAGTAATAATAATTGCTCGACCGATTCGAAACCAATTTTGGCCGTATTTATATCGTGACGATTGATTTCAGTGGCCGTGATACTTCACCTTCTTAGTGCTACGTATGATGAATAATCTCCTATTAATTACCTTACTGCCTCTGTATTGATAATACCTTAAAACGTATAATTCGCATAACAATTACAAAAGTTAAAGATATATGAGGGACTAAGAGCTTAGTTAAGGTAAAGGTAAAGGTTTTTACCATCTAAACGCTACAGGAAGACGTAGTCAGCCAATTATTAAGCCGCGATAGGAGCAATATCTTTATGAAATTCAATTTGCTTATGGGTATTGTTGCAGTGTTTTATTTCGTTGTTTTTGAAGTTAACAATATAATTTAAGTAATTCTGTTAAAAAGTAGTATGTTATTGGATATAATTCACTATCTTGTTGTTATTACGCTTGGTGGGGGGGCGGTGAGTTAAATAATAGCTAAACTTACTACATATTCAATATTTCTTATCACTATTATGACGATAGTTTTTACAGTTAATGGGTCTGTTTAAATCTTAGCTTTATCAGTGTTAGCGTAGCTATTATTTTTATTTTTAGACCGTTCAATCAGATTTGAGGTTTTAAGGACGTTTATAGGTGTACTTACAGTCGACGTAGTTAACTACCGTATGGTCGTCTTCCTTAACGTTGAAGAAGTTGTGAGCTTAGGGGTATATAACAAGCGAGTTTAGTATATATGTTATTAAGGTTGCGAACCAGAAATGCAACTAGTTAAAACAGCCTTTGCAGGTGATTAATAGAGCGTTATAGAGTGTATTTAAACTCGTTAACACCCGTAACGACTGTCCATACCTGCTCAAGAAATGTAACTTCGCCAACGTAAGCTGTCCTTATTCTTTGCTAACATAATAATAATTTGTTAAATATCTGATTCAATACATTTTTTGGAATTTCCTTTTCTTTCCTTTTTGTTATTATCGTAGTTTACCTTGTAATTGGCCTATCTATATAATATTAAGTAAGGTAATGTCATGACCTAGACAGCGGTTAGGTCAGGAAAACAGGCCAGCAAGGAAACTACGCCACTGAGACGCCTGAAGTCTAACACATCAGGCGGGAAACATCTCTTATGTCAGCAGACCCAGGGTTAGGGTCAATGCCAAGGATATGTTGGATATGTTGGATATGAGGTTATCCAAGCTATCCAAGGACATGCCAAGGATATGTCGGATATGTTGGATCGGAGGTTATCCAAGCTATCCATATTATACAGTRMTGAAGACGTATGAAGGATTGAGGATATAAGGACACGGTCAGCACCACACAGATAGTTTTTCCTTCATAGCTCTTCAGTTGTCAATCTAAGTATTCAGTCTACCCTGAATAGCCTCACGGCTTCTGATCATCACTCGCACGAACACAGTCTTGATATTGCACCTTTTGTTACCTCTGCTACCTTACTGCTAACATAAACCCTCTGACACCTTCTATATACTCACGGGTATTCAGTGTGATCATTACAGGTAAACATAGTATTAGAATTGACTCTTTATACTATTATAAACTTTTTCCAAGGTATTTGTTCGATTTTGGAAAGTTAGGTAGTAATCTTTGGCGTACCTTATAAGGATTTAGGAAAAAAAGTAATTAAAAATCAGAAGAGGGAACTTCTATCCATTTACAAATGTTTAAAAATTGTATTATCTTCGTGTTGAGGGGGTTAGAGGATTTTCAATTATATTTCTCTATATTGTTTCAGATTTTGGCGAAGTTCATTAAAAACCTATGATTAATATTGACTATTATGACAAATATAGTAGCAGATTACGATAGTCATCCTAATCTTTATTAGTAGTTCATCCATATTTAAGTTTTAAAGCCTCCTAAGTACAGTGTTATGGGTAATTTCTAGTCGCCTAACATATGTGGTAAAGGTCTGCGATAGGACCTATGGTAGGAACACGTGTATAAATAAACTTTCCGTGAAAAAGTTTTTAAAGAGCTTTATGATTTTGATTCAAGGGTTAAGGGATAATCAGGAATTGAAGGTTTTGAAGACTTTAACGGTTTTTTTAATTAATTGGTATTCAACACCGACTTTAATACCTTTTCCCGCGTTCTCAACCATTACTTCACGCGTTTTACTTTCGTTCAGGATGTATTTCGCATTGTTATGTCGAGATGTTAGGCTGTTGAGTAAGCTAACAGGTTGTTTATCGTTAGCGCGAAAAAATATTTAATTTAGTTAAGGTTAAAGAGTAGGTACCTTCAAACGCGTATAGAGTCGATAAGGTTTTTTAATACTCTTCCCCTTAAGACGTTTATTTTAAGGTTATTTATTAAGTAAGACTAATTTAAAAAATGTTCATGTAAGCTTTTCATCGTTTTTTATTGGCACAGAAACCGTTCTTCATTTAAATTTAAACATAAGCCTCGATTTAACCCCTCTTTCAATTGCCTTATATATATTTATGGTCCAGTTATTAAAAAAATTACGATACTTGTAAGAAACGCAGTTACAGTGGTTGAGGTTTCCTTCTTAGTTCTTATTAACGATATAGCTATTAATGAAGTTAATCAGGTATTAATCTTTTCAATCTTTGTTGACATCTTACTTCTACAGATTTTTATCGTAATGTTTTAAAAAGAGGGATTTAAAGACTTGAGTTTCCTCCTTTCTAACAGGATTGGTAATGGTGTCATATTCAGTACGTTTGAAAGCTATCTTTATATTCTGGCCTATATAGGACTTGATATCGTAGCATGGGGTGAACTTATCGATTTTGGATCATGTAGATCTATTGTTTTGACATAAAGTCGCGTGTAAATAAAGTGACTTATAGTTGAGTCACACGAAGTACCCTTTTTGGCGCGACTTGGTAAACCTTATTATTTTCTTTCAAGGCAGCAAGCTTAGCGATTGGATTGGCGTAAGAGAAGTGAAAATAGGAAATTAAAACGAAAATTTAGTGTTAAGGGTAAAGTTGGAGGTTGTTTGTTATTATAGATAGAGGTCGAAAGTTATTCATTATTTGGCCGTAAGATTTAGTTGTTTTTTAAGTAGTAGTACCTATAGCAGTAATAACTTAACCGTTTGCCAACTTATTGTTTAAAACTTTTAGCGGTTAATCTTAACGCTTTTTAATAAGTATCCGTGAAGATTTCTTAGTGTTTTTAAATAGAGATACCATCGTTTACTTCCAGATTACCGTTTTGAACTTGCGTAATCCAAAAGGTTTTTCTGTTTTCCTGCCATTGTGGACTGTCGTAATACTAATATAGGCCCTTCGCAAGGGTCTTTTCTCTTTCTTAGCCACTGTTGTTGACGTAAAGCGTAATTTAAAAGTAGTTTTTTATTGTAGTAAGCTTATTTATGATTTAACTTATAAGCACTAGTCAGTTTTGGTTAGGCTTTGGACATCACAATGTTTTTATTCGGTTGATTGAAGTAACCGTAGTATTGTGTGGTTAAGTGTTGGATGTATTGTTTTAGGTTTGGCAGACCACTAGTCGGTTTACGTAGTAATTTGTATGGTCAATTGCGTAGCTCGTGCCCTAGTATGAAGTGAATGCATACTGTATTAAACTTACAGCCAATACAGTAGTCTCATACAAAACAATATACTCAACTTGCTGTCAATATAGTTGACTTTACTGTAGGTAAAACTAACTTAATTCACTTCAGATATTACTATTCCAACAAGTGAAAAGTATTGATAAATATTACTTTAAATAAGTGCAACTTATAAGTGTTACCAAAATTAATGGGATATATTACAAAATATTTTACAAGGTCTTTTAAAGTTGGTTCCCTAAACATATAAAACATATCAACGTTCAGGAATGTCATACAGACTGCAAGTTGTAGTTGTATTGTCTTTTATTTTTACACCATACAGGTTGTCTATCTCGTTCATCCTTCTATTAATCTTTCTTGTGTTTATTGTTTAGTCTTTGCAACCGAATAATATTTTTGTTCTCAAAGAAGCGATTGAAGGCTTTTGTGTATGTAAAACGTATGGTTGGTAATTGATACAGTTATCTATCACCTTAAAAGTGAAGTTTTCTTGTTTATTCATCGGATGATTCAAATTTTAATTTATGAGGTATTTAACATTAAGGCGTTTTGATGTTTTGGGGTTGATAAATGCTGTATTAAAGTAGTTTATTATTGGATTAAAATGCTTGTTTTGTATCGGTAAAGTCTTTACCTATTTATGGGAACGGGAAGAGTAGAAGAGTAATTGTAAGATTGGTAGTATTGATGATAGATAGTTATCAAGGAAGAAGAGGCATCCAGACATTGAACGCCTCAGGTGAGAGCTTATAAGCTCTAACCTGGAGCGTGACACTCTATCATCCACTTTACCAATGCCCTTTTTGGAGCGTAGCACTTTATTGTACACTTTGTGAATGCTCCTTCTGGCGCGTGGCACGCTATCATGCACTTTGTAAAAATACACGTTACAGTATGACACGTTATCATACACTTTGTAAGAGTACACTTTGTAATGTAACTGCCTACTAACTATAAAGATATGTATAATTATATCCATACAGACAATTTTCTTCTTCAATATATTCCATATCAGTTAACCAGTAATAATAGTATAATTGAATAGAACTTTTGAATATTCGTTTAATTGTAATAGTACTTATAATGTAATTCGTTCAAAGTTTTACTTGATCAATTTGACGAAGATAATGATTAAAATATAAAAAAATTAAGTTTTTAGTTAGTTTAGGTAACAGTAGTATTATAGTTTATAAAAGGTTAATTAGAAAAGGTAATAGTGCTTATACAGATATGATTGAAAAATTGTGATTGTCGTTGGTGTTACGTATTTTGTGGTGAATATAAAACGATGTATTGATATCGATTAAAACCAAACCTTTTTTAACGACGCGTCTTTACCTTCATGGTAAATTTCCAATAAAATATTCAGCCCTTGTACACTTTAACTGTTCTTCTTTCATTAATTAATCAAACCGTGTATAAAGGTTATTCATTTAATTAATACCACGTCCTAACCGCTCTTTTAATAGATAATTCATATAAACAGAGTTTTATACCGTCGTTTGGCGCGTTGGCGTAAATACGAGAAGGCTATCGTAGCCTCCTTCTGTCGCCCGTCTAGTATGAGCTCAGCCATAATTTTCAATATATAGTTCATCCCAGCCTTTTTTCCCCCTTTTCCACCGCCTCTATTAATTAAGTTAGTATCTCCTTTTCTCTTTTTAGTTTGCCCAACGCCGTCGCTAATCAAACTGCCCCCCCCCCTTTTTTTTTCTTTCCTTTTTCCACCCTCCCCTTCTCCTCACACTCCTCCAGGTGAGGAACTAAGGGCTTCGAATGTTCATAGAAAATATTTTCTTGCCGTGGGCAAAAAAAAAATTATTTACGATTACCCCACGTCGCCGTAATCGTAATATCGTTGAATTGTAACGAGATGCGTATTATCTATCCCCTTTTCATTTGTCTTTTGCTAATATCTTTATAAACTAGGCTTATGCGAAGGAACGTGTTCATTATTTCGAGTTGCAGATGGTAGGGATGCATTGCGAGGCTTTTTTTAACGCGAAAAGAATGAAAAGATCGTACTCAGGTTCACGTTCCCAGGCTGCTTATAAATAATGTTTACGAGCCATATATTATATTCGTAGCTACAGGTAAATTTATTGACGACTACTGTTAAAACTGGGGTTGATTGGCATGTTACTACTATTACGAGCGGATTAGTAATGGATACGTCCCTATTTCGGTAGCCTTAACGCTATAAGCTAAAACTCTATTATATACCCACCGTTTTTACCATAAGTAACCTATTTTCTCAATTCGTAACCCTCAACACGACGAATTAAAATTTATTATGTCAATATTTCATTTCGAGATTTTCAAAGAAAAATTACTTTCGTAAAACTTAAAGGAAACTGAAACTAATTAATATCAGGCGTTAACCGTCAACCTAAATAGATAGTAACCATTTATAGCATTTGGAATTCGGGTCTGCGTATAGAGTACACAGGCTAGTTTGATAACGTTATCGCGCATCGTCATAAAAAGGTAAAAACTCCCCGCGCTCCTCACCTGATGGTAGGTGATTCAAGACGCTGAACCCTTTTCCCGGCGGTGACTTCGATAGTGTCGTTGATTTTGGTGGTGGCGTTGGTGTCAGTAGCGATGGCAGCGACTGTGGCCATGGCTATGGCTACGATGGTAATGGAGGCGATGGCGGCAAGGACGAGAATAAAGAAGAAAAATGAGAAGACGTAGCCTCTACCTCCCCTTCACCTTTCAACAACGACTAATTGCTTATTATTATATTCTTCTATTTGTAATGTTTTAGTGTAGTGAATTTTATATTAATGAAAATGCTTTTTTTAAAAAAACGTAACGTAGGTGACAAATTTGAAAAAAAAAAAGAAAAAAAAGGAAAAAAAAAGGGAACGTTCTCGTAAATCTGTAATTGGTAAAAATAAAAATTGATATCATGTTAAAATAGTTTTGAATGTTCAATTTAACAAAGTGATTGTATTTTAAAAGCGTCTCAAGTGAGTAATTTTAAGATTAACAATATATCAAAAACATCGAAAATAGAAAATTCAAACAGGAAGTGACAAATACGAGGTATAAAACGTTTAATTAGGGTAAAATCGCCAACTATTTCAATGAAGCTGACGAAAAGAGTGTTTTTATATACAGGCGCCTTTAATTCCATATTTCGGACGCCGTTGGTTATTATATACACCGGGTTAACCTTTAGTTGATTTATCTTATCTTTTCAATTACGAGGCGTTTATGCGATTTGCGTAAATTATAATATCGATTGTAAGGTGTTTTTCGTTTGTGGTGCCAAGATTTATGAGGTATTTGTGAAGGTGAAACTATTTAATGTAATATACTAAAGGGAAGTGTTTCAGAATAAGATTTAAAATGGTTATTAAATCGTTATTACCATAATAATAACGAAGTCGAATTTTCTAATCATATTATAAGCTTTAAAGACTAAAACGTTTCGAATGACCCGTTTATAATTAGGAAAGCTCTAATTAATAAAGTTATCATAAAGTATAAATTCGTTTAATATCGATGTTTTGTTGGTCAAAATAAATATGAACATTTATTTCAGGTTATAATGAGTATTATTTACGAAGTATTCATTAGTAAAAACCAAAATCATTATTATATGTATACCAAGCGATATAAAACATGGATCATGTTTCGGACTACTCATTTGTTACGCGAGGCGTTGATTAAGTGCTTTTTTATGTATTATTACGACGTGTTTATTCGATATTATATAGCAACAAAAATGTTAAATACCGTTTACAGTTGTGCTACTGATATTACCTAAGTTCTTTGTATTTATTGATATTCGTTTTTGTTATTTCGTTTTGTATTCGTCATGTCAATAAGCGAAACTTTATTGAATTATCTTTTTTGTGTATGAGGTAGAATATTCTTTGGAAGTAGGTTTGCGGTATTGTTAAAATTAATTGGGCGAACATCCACTAGGTAACTTCTAGTTTTGTTTTTGAGCTGATCTCATAAAGGTTTTGTCTTTACAGCGAAAAAAAAAATTATTATAGAATATAAAAGTATAGTCTGTTTATATCCTAATCAGTGTAAATTCTTTAGACCGTGGTGTTGAATTCTTTAGGCACAGGTTGAATATTGATTTGGATATTCTGAGGTATTTTTATAATACTTTTCATAGGTATTATACTCATAAACTTTACAATTAGTGAGTCTGTTGTTATGAACCAAGGACCAACTGCAGGTCATGAAATAAGCCAGCAGTCGGCTGCGCCATTAAGAGCCTGATGTCCAACACATCAAGCGGGAAACATCTCTTATAGGATATGATGAATATCTTGTGATCCAAGCTATCCAGTACTGAAGACGGTATGAAGGCACGGATATAAAAGGACACGGTCATCATCATATAGATAGTGTTTCTTTCATAGCTCTTCAGTTGTTAATCTAAGTATTCAGTCTACACATCTGAATAGCCTCACGGCTTTTGATTATTACTTGCACGGTTGTGATATTGTTCATTCAGCACTTCTTCTAACTTCTTGATAACATAAATCCTATGACACTTTCTATATACTTACGGGTATTTAGTGTGATCATTACATCTGTCATGTTGTTTCAATATTCGTAGGATCGGTTAGAGTAAATTGTCTTTTAGGAGCTTTATAGTTGAGTAGTTATAGATATGACGTTTAGAATGTTTTTAAAACTGTGAACGAAATTACCAAACATTTCAAATTTTAGGATAAAAGAATATGCGGAGTACCTAAGGCGGTAGTAAACGTTAAAATTAAGAGATGGCTCGTTTATGATATTCCTTTTTTTCAGCGTTATCATACCTTTTAACTATAAGATGACTTTTTTATAAGGGTTTCCATTTTTTTTTAACTTATAAACTAAATAGGAATGGAAAATCTTATTATGGTTGTGAATTATTAGGTTAAATCTTTTAAAGAGAAAAAACGCTATATTCCATTCAAGTAGAGGTTTTATTATAGGTTTATTGTTTAAAAGGGCCACCTGGAGCTGTAATCGTACCCCTGTTTCGGATTTTTATACTTAATATACGGATCTCCGTTTTCTTTGGAGTAATAAAGGAGTTTGCAATAAAGTCTTCCAAACATCTTTTAGTTTTTTTAGTTAAGCTGACGCTTTTAGCAGCGTAGTACCGGTTTCATTTGTATGGAATATTAGTTTTTGTAAATTTACGGACGTTATAAAGGGGTATTCGAAGGGTACATGGATTTTGGTGGAGTTTGATATTTATTATTATAGGAATAGTTGAAATGGTATTACTTGTTAGATTATATTTTAGAACATTTATCATTGAAATTTTCCTTCTTGCATGAGTATATTATCACTTAAAGAAATAAAGAAGTATTATTTCGTAAATTTAAAAGTATATCGTAGCCTCTCAACTCGTTATTTTTTTACAACTTTGTTTCATGATCCTTGTCTTAATAAACTTGAACTTCAAATTTTAATGGTAGGTCCAAAACGCTAGTCTCATGCAGGCTGTTTCCAATTACCAAAACTCTTATAATATCATTTCTGTTCTGCAGAGAACGTAAAGTTGTTATAGTTTTCATTATAGAAATTTATTTTTACACCATGACTGGTAATGGTATGAAATCTTTATGAACTTGAAGGTAAGTTCCAAAGACATAAAGTGTTAGGATTAGGTTACTCGGGCCAAAAGTGTTATTCACAGCATTAACAACTATGTATAAGATTGATTCCTTGGTATTAGTACCCTTTAATTTCTTGGAAAATATGGTGTTTTTTTTGTTTTTTTTGAGCGGTTTGTGATACCATTCGTACTTCCCGATGCCTTAGGACACCTTTACCGGTATTTGTCTTTATTGTCTTTCCGTAAATTGGTTTTAGTTCGTTTTTAAAATCGATTTCAAAGTTGTATTTATATCGCAGATTATTTAGTTATAGGGTTTAAGCAAAACCTTCATTTAGTAATTAACTAGTGAGTTTAAGAAGTATATTACGGAAACGTTTCGTGTGAATTTCGCGACCTCAAATGATGTTATTACGTTAACATCTTGTAAAATAGGTTGACCGTTAAATTATATTATATTTACAATAAATTTGTAATTGAAGTTTACAACGTTTTCAAAGATAAATTATACTGCTATGCGATTTTCCAGTGTAATTAGCACTTGTGATAGAACCTTTCGATTGTTTTAGGGAATCCTTTTTCTATATCTTTGTAGTTTATGATTTACATTGTTTGTAAGAGGTGTTTCGTAGCTAGAGATCCAAATAGTTGGTGTAGTTTTCGTTGTTCTCGTTGTATTCAGTAAACGGTTCTAATTGTATGTGTTTCTTTAACAAAAAAAATATAGGTATTTAAAATTTTCTTCGATACCATACGAATATATTATTTGAAACGTGGACGAGTTGATTGGTCCTTTTTCAAATTTTAATTTCGAGCTTTTTCATATTAGTTTTCAATAGGAGAAATAGAGTTTTAGTGTTTTTTACGTTAAATTTAACCGGTATAAATTGTGTGTTTATCACGATTATACCGATTAATAACGTTTTTCCTTTATTGAATAGCACTTTCCGGTATTCCTTTGTTTTGTTGAGTTGGAATATTCAAAACTTTGCTGCCAAAGTATTAACTTATTGTTTTTCAAAGATCAAGATGTTTATAGCGTCGATATTTGGTATAATATTTTAAAACTATTTGTTATACTTATTGGATACTGTGAATTACGACGCCACATGTGTGTTTAGTACGTCGCCTTCGCTATCAAGGTTTATATTGTATCGAAAATAAGTATTTGGTAAGCTTATGAATATTCGTTAATTTATTTCTTTATTTTGTATTGTACGTAAGTATGTCTTTGTCCAATTGTTCATTTAACAGCACATGCGTAAGAATAAGCGTCAAAATTTATTGCAACGTCTTTGTTATCCGTTATTTGCGTAACAAAATTATATTTAGTTTGGTATGTAGATAGTCAATTAATTTAAAACTGTCGTTTAACCTCATTTTATTGATATACCGGATAATCAGTCGACTAATAACTGATTTGATTGTATATAATAAATCTCTTTTTAGAAATTAAACTTTGTATATTTATATATACATATATAAGTATACCTAGTAAGTTTTGTGTTTAGCTGTAAAGGCGTTTTCGTTAGTATTTATTTTGCCTTCTATGTTTGAGCCTTTTTTTGGTGTTTTTTTTTTATAGTCGTATTTAGGGCGTTTATGTTTTCTATGCCTTTGGTACATTTTGAATCGTCGATTTAGAATATAGTGAATCCTTTCGATGAGATTCGGTTTCATGATTTTCGGGCCCTCGTCCTTGGTTTTCGCGGTTATAAACGTTAATCACAAGTTTATTTATCGGTGTATTAAAGTTTGAAATAATATTTTAAGGTTTTTTCAAAGAGTTTTCAAGTTTTCCTATTCTTTAAATAACATAAGGTTGAATTTTGGTGTTTTACGATATATTTTTGTAATTGTTTGGATAAATTATTTGTTGCTTTTTATGATGGTGTGAGGGCATCCTAATATATTTAGAATTCCGTTAATTAGGCGATTAATAAAATTTATAATAAGAAAAAACTATAATCATGGAAAAGTTTCGATAATTAGGCGAAAAACATCTGTGTAAGGAAACCTATCACTCTTGAAATCGCTCAATCTGGTTACATCAAATATTAATTTAATATTGAACACCTTTAAAAATTATTATAATACCGTATAGATAGCTGGGCGATAACCTATACGTATTAGTCATATTATTATTTCTTCGTTCTATTCTATATCTTTAGGGTGATAGCTTCGGAAACTTAGTCATATGGAAAAATTGAGGAGAGATAATGGCAAGTGGTATCTTGTTTTCGCGAAGTAGTCATTAGAAATAATATTGTCCTATCTGACGGCCCGGGCGACCATCGGGTAAATAATAGCTCTTACATACAGCCAACACGAACTATCGCTATCGACCCCTGTACATACCGTGAATCGTCGTACTTCGAGCCTCTAAATAAAGAAGGTGCACTGGGAAAATGTACCGAGAAAAAAAGGGGAGCATACAGCATAGATGGTGTTATACGACGAAGAGTCATAGAGGGGGGTAAGTGATGGATGGTGGACAGTTACACCTTCTGCGGCGGGTGGCACTGCTGAAAAAAAGTGGTGATAATCAAACATGACCCCCCGTGGTGTGGGAGAGGTGGTCTAGGGAAAATACATACATGGATCACCAGGCTAGTCACGTCACCATAGTGTAGGCCGGTCACAGCTTCCGTTCTCTCATGCTCTCGCTGCAGAAGCTAATCTTGTCTCTCATTCATGCGCTGATCTGTAGATACACGGAGGACCTGGCAACCTCCTCAATCGCTATAGTATTCCGAGCCAAGTCCTGGCAATCTTTCGAGTTGATTTACTTGGCGTTTCGAGGTCTAGCATGATGAGATTGGTGTATGGCGTCTCGAGAGGCCTTCGAGAATCTTCCGCTATATCCTGCATGACTTTGGACCCGAATGAGCGAAGTATTCTTACCAATCTATGCAATCACACACCACAAATGGACAGTTGCCTGAGTGGATGTGACTCTGCAGCGGGAGGTTGCTTTGCACGGAATCCACGGAATCATGAACAAGTTCACGACGTATTGACTTGACCTGCTACGTTGGGTCGAACGTGTGTTCAAGGTTTGGATTCCGAGGCGGTCTTCCCGGCTTGGTCTTTTGAAGCGCCGGCTGGAATCCTGCCACGAAAGAAAAAAAAGTCAGCGATGACTATCCACATCCATCATGTAGATGAAATCGGGACGTAAATATCTCCGATGTTGAAGTGAGACGCCAAACTCTTATTCCATGCATGTAACCGACGGGGCGGGGCGGAGTGAGTTACAGATCTCCTGCCACCATAATGGGGTCATTCGGACGGGTACCACCAGTCGGATTGTTTTCTGTGTCATTTGGATAGTCTGAAGATCCATCCACCGGAAATGGTTGAGGCCGTTTCGGCCGAGTATCTGACGGTCCTCCCACCAGGATGGATAGAGGGCACTTCAGCGGATCGTATTGTTTGTCTTTCGGAGGCGCTGGTAGGTTGTCTGCCAGGACTGATTGTGGCCACGCCCCATGAGTACATGGCGGCCTGTTTTTTTGGTTTTCCGGAGGACGTGACCTTTCGACTGGGAGGATGAATGAATGCCACCCTGGCAGCTCGTATACTTCGTAATTCGCAGGATCTGCCAACTTTCCTGACAGGACGGAGAGGGGCCACTTCGGATGGATCCCAGTCGGATTGAATATTTCGTAGCCCCGAAAGTCTTCCGGGAGTGTACGTATCCAACTGGAAACCTGATCTTTGGGCAATCCTCTCAGTTTTCCAGGTGGGATCTTGGTTTCCATCTTCTCCCGTTCCGAAAATTCCACCACAACAATCCACTGCCCATACCTCTATCGAGGCCGACGGAAAAAAGAGAGACCAGAAAAGGGAATTTATGTGAATGCAGTAAATATTGTGAATTGCGGCATTATTTTTAGCGATGACTGGATCCAAGAAGTGATGAAAGGAATTGAACCCATGCATGCAAACGGAGTCCGAGTCTCGCCGCCGAAAGGTGGTAAATACCACATCAGGTCATAATGGATGGCCGAGTGCTCCTGCCATGCCATGCTCAACAAAGCGCCAGAAGTCCAAAACTTCGCATGAATCCAGCTGTTTCTTCGGACAACGTCTCCTCAGACTTACAGATTCACATAAGGTGGCAAGTTCTGACACATGGGATATAGGTAACCCGGACTTCGCGACAGGCCTGCAGGAAATTCAGCAAAATTATCAAAACTATCAAATCAAACCATATTGTAGGGGACTTATCAGGAGATTCTTTGAATATTTGGTTTAACAGTACATTCACCATCATCATTGTCTTCCTTACGTTTTGGTTCGTCCAATAGAGACATCACTCACAAATTCTGAGGCCATTTGACCCAGACTGGACATGCGGTTTCACCATGGACACAGATTCTGATACAATTGTTTTGGAAGTAGACTTATGATTCGGGGATTTCGTAGAAACTTCAACAATGCAGACCTTGAGGTCATGCTGCTGTGATTACACAGTGCACTGACATCCAGGAGTGTGTCGTCAAGCCTGGTCATCTATTCAGGATTTGCGTCCCATGATTGTGCATAAGATAGATAATGAAATAATCTCAAATTCACTGACCCTCAGTATCAAAGTTGCAATAATTTACCTTCAATTTACACATGCTGTTCAACCCATTTTTCGGGACGGCCCTGACGAAGGTTCCTTCATTGCAAGACAACTCGCAAGCCTTGATAACTCGGCTACAATGACCTAGCAACCACTAGATAATCTCTTAAAGCTTTAAATATTTCTTTATTGTTATTTTCGTTTCAACAAAAATACTTGATAGGGGTTCGGGGTATGCTCAACGGTCGGACTGCCAGGCAGCATGAACGAGATCCAAGGCTGTGATGTGTTCACATCAACAAATTGGAGCCTCTAATATGACAGCCCTTGGACCTTTTATTTCATTCCTGAATTCAGAAATCAACTGGGCTCAAGATTGCGAGTCCAACTTTCCATGCGCACAGAGAATGGTCATAGAGGTAAGGGATGGGCCGGTGCGTATAAGATTCAGGAGGCCAGTGCATTTAGCACACGCACATGAAGTCACCGCGCCCATGAACTACTGGCCCACCCTCAAAATTATTGGCTGTGCCATCTGAGCCTCACAAAATACGAAGAGGTAAAAAAACGGCAGCCAGAAAGACACCGCCACCTGCTAAGGTAGTGACAAAACCGATGTTTTTCAGTAGCCATTTGTGTTTTCCAGCTGAGTAGCAACCAATTTGATAAACACCTTTCTGTCTTCAAGCATTGCGGATCTTGTTTCTTTGCACTAGCCCAAACTTTACCAACTCAAGAAATGAGCCGTAAAGTATGAATTTTTCCCTGTTAATATTATGCCGTAGCCGTCAGGAGAGTTACTCAGTCGTCCCCTAACGAATTTTGACATGACCATGATCTCATTTGAGGAGAAATTTACAACTACCCCAACTCGCAGGTCCGAGTTCCAGTTTATCCACCAGACTCCAGTTGATTCCCTCCCAGTACTCCAATGCCAGTGACAAGATTCAAGTGCTCGAAAACCAAACACTTGTGTTGATGGCGTTTTCCGAAACGCCGGCCCGCCTCATCTTCCCGCGAGCAAGAGCAGAGGCCCGAGGGAACAGGAGCCTGCCACGAAGCAAACGGGTGTCCGTGGCGTGGTGGGGATGGGAATAATCCGAAAGAAGTCGCTGTTGTGTGAATGAGTGCATAGCTCTTTCTCCTCTTCGTTGGGCTATTTGGTGTCGATCGCTGGTATATGAAGCAAATTGCTGTGCCAAACTTATTTTTATTTTTGGTTGTGCGGCTTCTTGTGGTTTTGTATTTTTTGTATAGTTAGGTACCCCTCGTTTCATCAATGCTCATACGTGAGTATTTGTTCAAAGTACGCCAGCTGTGAAAAGAAAGGAATAGTAAGCAATCAGCTCTCACTTGGGGTGGGGCACATCATACTCTTTTATATCCTTCTGTCGCATGCGAAAACGTTGTGAATCGGAGCCTGCCGACAAAATCGCAACGTTGAAGCAGTACTAAGATCGTTCAGGAGTAACCATACCGTTGTGTATGACTGCATCATGATGTGGCACAGTCAAGGTATGCAGTCATGCCATGTCACGCCAAGCCATGCCACGAGTTTTGTTGGGGCGCGGGCGGCTCGTGGATGCCCACGAAAAAAATCAAAAAAAATCGTGACGTACCTATAGCAGCGCACGAAGGAAAACCATCATGGCGTAATTATGGGCTACTGAATCATAAGAAAATCGTCGTAGCGTGGTCATAGCGAAGCTGCCCACTGTAGTCTCTAGGACAGGAAACAAAAGAACGTCATTTTTATAAGATCACGAAAATAGAAACATGATCGATCAAAAAGAGTTATATTATTTAAATCCAGAATTAATGCTTTTTTAGGTAGGTCTAAAGCCTAGAATAGTGATCATAAGGTCTTAGAAGAGTAATCAAGAATGATTGGTATTTGTAGTATAGTAAAGATGAAGATGTTCAAGAAGTATCCAGAGGTGTACGTTACAGGTGAGGGCTTATAAGCCCTCGCCCAGAACGTATGACTCTGGAATACATCTTCTAGACCGCTCCACGCATTGCCGTCGGCCTGGAATAGCATTCCAGACCGATCTATGCATGGTACACTTTTGCGTCTTGCAAGAGTGCAGCCTGCAGCGTGACACGTTATCGTGCACCCTGCAGGAGTGCACCCTCCAATACAGTGCACTGCCCTCTGGCCTATGTATACTATCTATAAGGGTATATAGTAATATCCACAGCTTTGGTATATTTGGTGTTGGCATATATTGCAGGGCCGTACCTGGTTATTGGATCATAATAGCATATAACGCCTGTTTTCATCGATACTGATAACGTAAAAATCGCAACGAATTCTAAAATAATTAATGTATTTTTGTTAGTTTGTACCAAAGCTTTACACGGTAATCATCCTTCGTTCCGACTTACCTTTTGCTATCAAATTAGTGAAACAGGAAACGTTTAATTTTATTTGCCATCATAACTTTATTGGGTCATAATCATCGCCTTTTAATCTCATGAATATTGATAGAGAAAGTAATGTATACACGAAATTGATGTTTCTTGGGGTCCAGTTGTAATTATTTCTCAATATAATGCCATGGAATTGAGAATAATGCGTCAATTTTTCAAAAAAACAATAACAAAACTGCGAATGATTAAGAACTTCGGGAAAATAAAAACATTGAGAAGGTGATAAAAAGAACTATATCTTCCTAGATGGAATACAAATATAAAATGAAAGAAATAGCACTATTTAAATGTATCTGTTGGAATAGTACTACATGCAGTGCAGTAGGTCAACTTTACTTACAGTAAATTAGACTATACTTACTTCAAGTTGAGTGTATTGTTTTGTGTAGACTTACTGTATTGGGTGTAAGTCGAGCACAGTAGGCCACACTTCACACTAGGGCATGGGCCAAGCAATTCGGCATACAAATTACAGTGCAGACCGGCTAGCGGTCTGCCAAACCTAGAATAATACATCCACTATTTGACCACACAATACTACTATTACTTCGACCAATCGAATCGACAACGTTAAAACGTCTAAAGCTATACTAATACTGATTAATTCTTATTGGGTTAAGCACAGATTGGCCAAGTAAAAGAAAAAGCTATTTTTCGGTTGTTACACTTTACATTATCGTTATGGTAAAGGAAAGATTTTTACGAAGAGCCTTTACCAGTAATACACTAGTTCCAAACGGCAAGAAAACAAAGAAAACTGTTTGATTTCGCTAGTTCCTAACGGTAATTTAAATATAAGCGACATTATGGTTTCTTCAAAATACCAAGAAAAAATCACGGATTCTTTTTTTTAAAGAAAAGTTTAAAATTAACTGTTAAAAGTCTTAAAGTTCAGTAAGTTGGTAAACGGCTAAGTTAATATTACTACAAGTACTATTACTATAAGAAAAACGACTAAGTCCACACACAAAATAACTATTAACAATAAACGACTTTCAATGTTACCCTTTATACCAAACTATTCCCCCTCCTTCACTTTTTTTAACTTTTCTTACCTTAATTTAATCTTTAAATTCGTTACTTTAAGCAAAATCAACAAAAATCGTCAAGTCGCGTTAGGAAAGCCACGTCAAGCGACTTTAACGCCAAATCGCCAAGTTTTCACACGATTTTATGTTAAAAATAATAAGCTTTTATGCTATAAACCCTTAATTTACTTGTTTATTTAGTCTTACACAAGTTCAAACTTTAAGATAACTTGCCTAAGAAACTGATAAAGACAATTAAAGATTCTAAAACCGCCTTTACCAAGTATTATAACAAAGACTAATAGGTATACAATGTGGACGAAAATTTAACATAAAAGCACATTATTAACTTTATCCACTATTACATCGTTAAATATAATGACGGTAACGATCCTGACATTGATTTTCTTAATTTTCTCGATTTCTTTAATAATTGGACAAACTTTACAATTCAACCGTCAACGCAATACCCCTCGCCAAGTATTCGCTTTTGGAAATAATTTCGAAATACGAGGAAATACTTACTTTTCGGCAAATTAAACACAAATTTTACGAACCCTTACATATGCTCTAAGTGTTTATAACGTATCCTTTAAAGCGGTGTAACTCCCCAAAAGAGCTATTGGTGACCATTAAGTTTCTTTTTTTCTTATTAAAGCTTTGGACAAATCTACCACTATTTTGGCAATTAGGATTGAATTTAAGCTGGATTCTCTAAGGCTTCGCGTTATTGTTGCGCCTACGAATAAGCCTTCTCTTACTAACGAACTTATTAAGTCTTGATACAACACCCCTCTCCCGGATGTTATAACGTATATAATATAAAAATATGGGTTTTTTTAAATGGTAACCCTTGCTAATAAGAAAGCGGATTTCTTTAAACCTTACGATTAGCCATGTTATCGAGATTCCTCGTTGGGCATAAAGATACTGGAAAATATGCCTATAGTAAGAACCATATATGGCACATACATTAATACGATTAATCCGATATAGCTTCTTTAATTATATCGAATTTTCGAACGATACCTATCCGTTTAAAAATATGGTGGTATAATTAAAATGCTTATAAATTAAAAAATGAACGCTTTACTCATTCATGATTAGTAATATGCGAATTTCAAGATTTATACTTTTTTTATATCTAAATAAAACGAAAAGCTGCTTGATGAATGGTTCGATACTTTACATAAATAAAAACGCATGGAATTTTTCAACGATATATCTCTATTTGTATTATCTGTTGGAACAGTATTTCAATAGTATTTCATTCAATACAGTAGGTCAATTACACTTACAGTAAAGTTGACTGTGCTGCAAGTGTATTGCTTTGTGCGAACTTATCGCATTGGGTGTAAGTCGAGTGCAGTACGCTGTACTTTACTCTAGGGCATGGGCCAAGTACTTGGCCATACAAATTACAGTGCAGACCGGCTAACGGTCTGCTAAACCTAGAACAATACATCCACCATCTGACCACGTAATACTATGGTTACTTCGAAGACCAATCGAATCGACAACGTTGCAACGTTTAAAGTCTACTAACAATAATCAGTGAGTATTAGGTTAATCACAAATTGGCTAATTGAAAGAAAAAGCTACTTTTCGGTTACTATTTACAATTGTGTAAGGTAGAGAGAACATTCTTACGAAAGGCCCTAAAGTTACGTCTGCTGATTATAGGTAGCTAAAAGGAAGACTTTAAAGTATGTCTACTGTTTACAGGTACTTGGAAGTGATAACAGTATTACCAATATCGAAAACACTAAGAAATCTTTAATAATCTTTCTTAAAGAGCGTGAAAATTGACTTCTAAAACTTTTAAGGATTACTAAGCTAGAAAGTTGGTAAACGGTTAAGATAATATTGCTACGCGCGTTACTACTACAGAAAAACGACTAGGTCCTTGCGCCAAATAACAAATAACCTCTATTACCAACAATAACCTCCGACCTCATCTTTTACACCAAACCTTTACCCTATTTTACTTTTTTCACTCCTTACACCACTTTAATCTTTAAGTTTGTTACTCCTAGCGAAAACATTAAGTCAAGTTAAAAAAGCTACGTCATGCAACTTTACATTCAATCGCCAAGTTTACCATCAAGCTCTATATAAGCCAGAACGCCAATATATCTACCGTAAGTACTTACTTTGAAAGCATTACCGAGATCGAACGAAAAAAGGCAATCAAAAATCACGGTATTACCATCGCGAAACACTATGATAAAGACCTTTGGATTAAGGAAATGGACGAAAACTTTACCCCAGAATACCTTACTAATTACGTTAGCCACTTTATCTTCAACGTCATTTATAACGATTAAAATACAAATGTTGAAGCTTTTTTCAACTATATCAAGTTCTTTAGGAACTAGATTTTGAATATATGGAAAAAAACAAAAAAGTCGGTTTAAATCAAATTAAAATCTAACTTACGCCAACGAAGAATTTTACTACCTTTAAAGGTCGGTATAAAAGGTAACCTCACCGACTTAGTTTACGAGTACATTACGAATAAAAATCTATAATAAACTTAGGAATATAAGGGGAATGAAATTACTAACAATAGTAATCCTTAATTCTCATAAACGGGTTTATAAGGATTCATGTAAACATAAACAAATAAATACGAAAACCTGATAAATCCAAATGCTTTAAACCCTTAAATATACCAGTTTATTAAGTAAAACCCTCGTCGAACCCCTTAATACTAGGAGGATTATCGCCAAGTTTCCTGCGATGAAAACTCATAAACTACTTCCCCTAAGTTTCTCAACACGTTTAGTTTCAACAATCAAATTAAGGAAAAACCGACTTTATATATAAGCCGATTATAAGTACGACCACTAGCTTTTTACCTCCAAATTCGGCTAAAGGTAGTTATACTGCCTACTAATACTATTAGTAACTTTAGTCTTTTTCCCAGCCAAATAAAAAAGTTTATACGACAAGTACATTATGTTTTCTCCTCGGCACATTTCTGTAAAAGATACGGATTATACGGTAATCACTACGTTCATTTAAATTTAAGAAGGAACAAAAAGTATAACGGTAAGCCGTATAATCTTTCGATGTTAAATTGCGCCTATTTTTTAATAATTGCCGCCAAATAAAAGTTCAATTTCTAGGTTTTAACTCGTTGTTTCCCAGTATCTGTACCGGCTAAATGAAGGACTACTACCTCCGGTACCTTATAAATTATAGATTTTTTCGGGGAATTTACGATAGAGTAAAAACTCCCTTCGAATAAATTATTAACTTCGCTTAGTATTATACATATTAGAACATTATAAAGTAGTTTTACATATTAAATTATAAAAGAGAGTGGAAAAATAAAATGAACCTTTTAAATTAGATGTTTCATATGCTAATACTTTACTGATAAGTAATGAGAAACGAAGGAGCTAGCGAAATCATTTTATTATAATAGGTCTAATAAGTAGCTACGGACTATAAGGAGTTCGAATACGCTTTCTAATAACGTAATACCACCTACAAATGATTTTTCTTAGCTAATTACGTTCCTTTATGGCGACTATAACTGCTAGATTTTCCAGTTCGACCGGTATATACCTAAAAGCTCCAGAACTTAGTAACAAAAAAAATTCTTTGAGTTTATATTACATTAATCCATGGTACGGACGACTCGACAAATATTTATAATAAAGTGTCCGGATCTTTTCTTACGAAAAAAGGTATTTCTTCTTTTTAAGGTCTTTCAATTGGAAAAATAAGTTTCATTTAAACGTTCAATATATATTGGATTTTCGGTAAATATGGTTATTTGTTAATACGTTGTATTATTTCCTAAGTAAATGTAAAATAACTAATATACTATACGTAATACCGTTCTATTTTAAAATAGGAATATATGAAATATATTACATAATTTAAAGGAAGTAAACTTAAGGTAAAGAAAAATAAGTAGAAGGCTATCGGTTAATACGAAACTACCAGTACTAATACCGGTATTAACCCGAAATCTACGTAATAACTAATAGGCCACGTATTACTATACCGCTTTATAGGTAAAGACTTTTGCCACCGTTATAACGATAAAAATCCTAGCGTTATATACCTTTTTATCAATTGAATTCAGTATGAAAAATAAGTCTTTTAAGGTCTTATACCGGATATGGGGGCGACAAGGTACTTAATAAGAGGCTATTCGTAATATATCGCGCTACAAAAGGGTACGAATACTATAAGGGAATTTAATTACCCGGATACTAGTAAGGTTAAAGTTAACGATGGCCTTAGGGAAAATATATCTTTATTAGGATCGACGATAGTAAATTTTATTATTAACCCTATTGTTTTTCACATTTTAGAATTCACTACCCCCTTTTCTCTTTTGTTTAAAAATATGAAAAAAACTAGAAATTGACGTTAATATTAAGACTAATAAATTAATATATATTAAAGCGGTAAAAGGTTTTTATTTAACCTTAAGTGGAGATATTTTTAATTTTATCTTCAAGAAGCAGAGGGAGTAGTGTTAAACTTACCGAAAGTAAAACTTCGTTAATTACATCATAGGTTTATCCACCCAACAATTAATAGGTTTTATAAGGTTTTATAAAACTTTATCCTTCGGACCAGGCGACTGGCAATTACCCTTAACACCGTGCTTCGAAATATTTAAGGATTAGACCGCTAAAAAACACAATTTAAGATTAAGAAAATTATCGTGACCTTCCCGAAAAGTTCTATTCGATAAAGGAAAAATATCGTGGTTTAATACCATCATTGTACACCTACGATTTATATATTCGATATAAACGTCTAATAATTACAATCATCTCTTTTTTATAGTACTCACGTTGGAGAAGGTTAAATAAAATATTTTTATTTAAATAACTTACAATGAACAAATCGTAATTAGTTTATAGAATTTTGGAAACCATAGACTATCGGTTATTTAACGTAAATGAATAAACTGCTAAATATAAATCCAGTTATATAAAGAAAGCGCTACTACGATACATAAGTACTTTTAGACCTTTTTAGTTTACCGGTTTAGTATTATTAACAAATATTCTAAATAATTTTGTTATATTTTACCTGGATAACCTTCCTATTATTTCTACCTTGATTAAATAAAAACAACTAGGTACAAAAATATCAATCTATTAGTACTAAAGTTATTTAAATGCTTCTACCACTACTATTAAATATATTTCCAAGTTCCTTTAAGGTTTGAATTTACGTTAAAGGTAAATTAAAACTTTACTTCCGAAATCTTCGTAAACGTATTTCTTTTCCATGGCAAGTTAGTACTATACGTTGAAAATTCCGTTACGATTTTTTATAATGTTGAATTTCTTTAAACCATTGCGGAAAAAGAGATATCAAAAGTACTACGTGCTTTATAAATATATACATATATTAGCTTACTAAAGGTATTAGTTTACGATACCGCTACCAACTTCATTACAATGAAATTTCAAATTAATATATAATCAATAAATATTCAATATAAATAGGCTTTTGTAAAAACTTAGTAGGGTATTAGCAAAGTTCAAAAAACATAAGCCCTTTTATAAAGAGCTTATAATATCCTTATATTAGAAATCGAAAGCTTTACAAATTAAAAGGTACGTTTTTAAATAGCGGTAAAATGTTTTAACGATATTATTAGCTCTAACGGATTTATACCAACTTTATTGATGATTGTGGTTTATCCACGAATAATAGCAAGACGTTACTTTCGTTGAATATTTAAAACCGTATTATAATATATTATAAAACACTAAAACAACTAAAACAAACTAAGAAAAGAATAGATACGTTATCAGGTTAATTATACCTTTAATACTGAAAACAAACCTTTAATAATAAACTTGTTTTTATACCCCCTTTAAATTAAAGTCCTTACTTAATGAAAGCTAGAACTATATAAGTTAAGCCATATAAAAAACCCTTCAAGTTTAATCAGTATCCTAATGTTTTTTATCTCGAAGCCAAACGAATTGGTTAATATGACTTTTCCGAATCGATTATTAATAAGCCTATGAGACTCGAACGACGTAAAAGACAACACAGAAGAAATATATACACTAAAAAGGGGAAAGATAAAGATTATAGGCCTATTAAGGTATATATAAAGGCGTGTATATCATAAAAGGAAAGTCTTTATAGAGACCTAACCTTGAAACTATATGTTAAAAGGATTATTAATATACCAGGTAAATCTTTTCAAAACGATTAAATAGAAATTAACGGCATTTTGTTATGGAGTATTATATAATTCATATAGTTAACGTGATTGAAAAGTTAAAATTTTAATATTTTTAAGCTGGGGATAATTTACGAAATGAAAGGTCAAATTATAAACTGGCCGTAGTAAAAGCTATGGTTCATCGTTTAAGGGTACGGGAATAAAGGTTAAAACTAAATTCTTACTCAATCGCTTATAATCCTGAAAATTCGCTGACTTTTAATCGTCGTCATTATTACTAATTCAACTATCAACATAAAAGGTTCGTTTACTCTTAATAGCCTAGATATTACGTAACCTTATACGTAATTTACCACCAATCTTAAGCGGATTATACAATTGAAATTACTTTAAAAACTGAGGGATAATTTTCCGGATAATACGATAATATACTTTATTAAGTATTTATATGGATTGGTCGAAACTAACGTTTATTGGTTTTTAACGTATTAATTATATTTTAACAATAGGTTAGGTATAAAAACTTTAATATTCTACCCGTACTTTTCAATTTTAAAGAAAAAAACATTAATATCCTAGTTATATAAATTCACGGTACCCTTTTTCTCGGTAATATTAAATTCGTAAAGGAAAAATATCGTATTATCAAAAAGTCAGGTCTTTCAAAGCGTCATCCAGTTAAAACGTTGGCTAAGGTTATACAACTTGATTTTCATAAATTATTACTCCGTATTTATAATCTTAAGTCTAAAAGCGGCACTTATATTCATTTTCATAAAGAGGGCAAACCACGAACTTGAAAATCATCAACAAGGTTAACGAGATAAAGGTATAAAAGTACCCAAAAAAAGGTTACGTACGGCCTATATCGTTACATTATATCAATCTAAGGTATAGTATGACCTTTTTATCACGGTATATATATAAAACACGTAAAACAAAGATTTTAATAAATTTTTTTAAAAAAAAAAACGAATTGAATGACAAATGGTTTACGTAAAAAATTTAATATAATTTTTGTAAATTTAATAAAAACAAAGCTCATGATCTTTAAGAACGGCTTTTTTACTTATAATATTAAATTTATATTCTAAATCTACTTTTAAATAATATTCGTCAACGAGGATAATTTTAAAGCTGAATTTAAGATTACTGGAAACCATATACATTAGTTATCTATTAAATACAAACGTATAACTCGAATTATATTAGCTTCAAAAATCTACAGTATAATAACAGGCTTTGATATCGGTATAGTATCTCATTGTATATTAACGATTATTCAAAAATAGTTAAGTTTATTACCGTTACCTATTATAATGTATAATCATTCCTACAAATTCTATGAATACTTATCAGAACTATATACGATTAATAAAAAGGCGCTTAATAATAGACGTAATAACATTAAGAAAGGTATACGAAACACGGAAAATCGATAAGTTTCGATAAATTCATAACAAAAATTACCCTACTAATATTATAACTAAAGTTACGTCTAATAACTCCTAAAAAAGATTTATAAATAATAATACGCTAACTATATGAATCTAGAGATACGTAGATCTACTAACATGGAACCAAAAAGAATAAAGTTTCCCTAGAAAATTAGAAGACCGTCAGGGGAATGGTGGCGATAGTAGTTTCTTAAATTACTGTAAAAAGGAAAATAAGTAATAACGTACATCATTGATACAAGTATGTGGCGAAGGATTTCTATACGGGATTCAAAAAAACAAGGTTTTGGAAAGGTAAAGAAAAATTGTTATAAGGGGTCGTAATTAAGGTTGTTGTTAGTACAGTTTAATTGAAATTAACAGGGGTTTGACTTGTGAATTAATAAGAGATTATAAAGGTTGCCACCAATTGATGGCAAGCCATGCTAGCGTATATGTACAAAAGCAAAAATCCGTTAATATTGAAACAATATTGCAATAGTATTACATATAATGTAGTAGGTTAACTTAACCTAAAGTAAATTTAATCGTATTGCAAGTGTATTGCTTTATACAGACTTACCGTATTAAGTGTACGTCGATTGCAGTACTCTACACTTTACTCTAAGGCATAGGCCAAGAACTTTACCATACAATTTACAGTGCAAACCGGCTAACGGTCCGCCAAACCTAAAAAAATACATTGACCATCTAACCACGCAATACTACTGTTACTTCGAAGATCAATCGAATCGACAACATTGTAACGTCAAAGGCCTACCAATATTATCGGTATTTAAAGTGTGAAAAACGATTAAAGGAGTAAATTAAAGTCAAATAGTTATAGACTTACGACTATTCAATAGAAAAGCCGTTTAAGACGCCTATTTATAACATTTGTAAAAGGATATTATCAAATTTCTTTGCAGTAAAAAATGGATTACTGTTATAAACGCTACAAAGTTTTCCTCTTAACATTTATTACATCCATATTTCCGCGACCGATTTACTTTCGTGAGCGACCTCAGATTAAAGAGAAGTCAAGTAACTTTGATGGGTTTTTGTAATTTACCATTCTACTCCTAACATTTTATAAATCGAACACCAAAGAAATTTGACCTTTTTATCGCACGTTTATCGATCATATTATTATTTTTCAAATGCGTTCGAACAACATCTTACTTATTTGAAGATAGTATTCAAACCTTTTACCAATAAAGGCGTCGTTTCGTCGCTTGACAAATCTTATATTAACTTTTTAGTAGTAGAACTTTTGGAATTTTGTATTGATGCCTTGAGACTTTTATCTGCTGGAAAAAACTTGAAGTTCACGGAATCTTTCATTTTTTCGTAATTTGAAGGCACCCAAAATATACCTATGGGTAACTGAGCTTTTAGGCTAATATTACCTTACTACTCTCAATTGATAGATTTACTTAATATATTCTGAAAACATCTTTATATAAAAAAATAAGGATAACTCATTTGGTAATCGTAAAAAGAGACAACATTATACATAATCAATAGTTATTTATTTTACACACAAATAAAAAAAGTCTTTTAAGGTTACAAAAGCTTATTTATGTGAATCGCTTTAATTTTATTACCGAAATCCAATACGTTGACTTATTCTTTAAATTAACAAAAGGTTAAACGCGTATTCGGAGCTATTCTTTTTTACCTTCAAAAGTGATATTCTTAATTGCGGTGATAACCTATTTCAGCTATTGTTATCGAGCTAATGATATTTTAAAGTAGTTGCCTAACTCGAGTTCCACTTAACTATATTGTTGAAACCATGAAGTCGTTTATCTTATATGAGTGTGTAAGCGCTTGTAAACCACCTTAATACATAACATTTTACCAAGTATTATTTTTACCGATTATAAAGCTACTCGAAGCATTGTAAAAAAGTCATTATTAAATATAATCTTTACGAATACAGCAAATCAAACACTGGTTAATACGTAAATTTAGTTGAATTTATACTTTTTGAATATGGTTTACTTGCCGGAACACCTTAATTTAATATCAAATACCCTTAGTTGTTTTCCTTATAATGAATACAGACAGCCTTATAGGACTTATATACCGATATTAAGTCAGATATTTAATAAATCGCTTACGGTAGATTATCAATAAACAATACACTTCGTTAAGGCGCAAACAAATGATAACATATGACTTTGCTTTGAAACTAGTTATCGTAAGGATATCGTTGAATATATAATATTGTAAAATCTCGCGAATAAAAAAAAACGATAAAGACAATCCTCTTGATACTTTTAAGTATGGACACTCGTTTCGATTAGTTAAATATTCATTATATAAAAGTAATACCAAAAATTGTCAAAGACTTAAAGTTTTTATAATACTCGTATAGAAACTTTTCGCCAATGTATGTAATGAAAAACATTATTTCAGATCTAAGAGAATAATATCAACCTTAAATAGAGTATATTTTCGCTAGAAACATAAGCTCATGAAAATATACGTTATAAATTACATACATTACGTATAATTACTTAATAATGAACAAGAACTACTCGATCACTTTTAAACTTTGTAAACCACTAAAGAACTAATATATATAATTTTCATGGAATTTGTGGTCGTATTACTAACAGTTCCTTCCAAAGGAATACCTTAGATACTGCCTAATAGTGAATCTTTCGACGCTTTTATAACCATTACATACAAAACCTTCAAGCGGACACTTCTAATTTCTATCCATATAACGTACACAGAAAAACATTAGACAACTGTTATGGTTCGATGATTTTTGTTATACAACTAGCCTTATTTACGATGAATTATTTAAAACAAAAATGATAATTTTAATTAGCCTTTTGGAAAAGTTTTGAAAAAAAAATTCAAAACAAACTTAAAAATAATAATAATAGATCAATATCCACAACCTAACAGATAAGCAGATAAAAAGTATCAAGTAGTCGAATTAACTTTATGTCACTTTGTTGCCAAACATCCTAAGTAATATTAGGTTAATATTGTACCGAATTAGTAATAAAACCTTAATAATTCCTACATACGTACCTTGAAAACTAGTTCCTACGAGTATTTACTCGAATTTAAGCTTATAGAACTAGTAGATGTTTTCACAATAATTCTTTCTCGTAAATATACGGAAATTAGTTTTATATAAAAACATTTGCGACGGAACGTACAATTAATGAAATATATTATTGCTGCCAAAGAAAAAATATGATACAGTGAAAATCTTCTTTGGAACAAATTTTCTGTGGGCGACAACGTATAGATAAAGCTAGGAAAAGCCTACAAATCCCTTTACAAAAAGAGGAAATGATTACCACCGTATATAAGGTTATATACGATTGTAAAATAAAGTTAATGATTTGGACTTTAATTTGGATTCTCCACCAAATTTATGAGTTTACCCAACTGACAGTATTACTTGTTTGTTACCTTGCTAGGACCTAACAAATAACCAATTTAAAAGAATTACACTACCGCCTGAGCTAATCAAATATGAAGACGATAGATCAAATTTCAAAATCTAGAAATTTAAACGTATATTAGCTAAACGAGTGAATCGACGCCATCATAAGAGAGATCAAGTTTAATATCATCTCAGATATAAAGGCCTTATAGCTTGTAACAACGAATTGAAACAGGTATCAAAATTGAATTTCCCGGAATTGATTAAGGCTTTTAATAGAAACAATGAGAATATTGCTAGGAAAGTTGTTGCTGTTAAATAATGAGGACATCATTGTTTTTTTTTGGCCACCGGCATTTGTTATATCACGTTAGAATACTTTGTATGCATTAGCTGTCTAGTGCCTTCTCACGAGACTACCTCATCATGAGTGCGCCTTCTTTTCTTATGAGTACTTATTGTTATCATTCGCTAGTAGAATCTTATCTTTAGCTTAGTATTTATATTGAAACATAGACCGGAAAAACACCATACATTCGCACGTAGAGACATCACAAAACTAGGTTAAGATACCACAAAGATAGCGTAAAAAATCTTCGATATAACCTAGCTTAAGGAATGCCCTTAACATCTTCAGCCCAAAGAAAAGGGTGTTAAAAACCCTTAACTCCCCTACATGCGTTTTAGGGGACCTACTCTTAATACTGTACCTCGGAGGATATAAGACTTAAACTGCTAGGAAAAACTATTAACGATACCTAAGATAACTATCTCTATTTACCTCCAAGGCCTGTCAAAATGGTAAATATTTACTAGAAATTCTGTACGGATTTAACCAAGATTCAAACCCTTATAGAAAAGTATAATAGGAAGCTTTATAGACTTCTCGACACGAAAATGATACCTTTTTTAAACATTTTCAAATGGATGAAGGTTTCCTTTTTTTGGTTTTCACTTACCATTCTCCGGAATCCTCATAGGGTACGCCAAGGACTATTATATTACCTTTCTCATTGGATCTACCACTTTTTGCGAAGTTTATAAGACCATAAAAATCTGTTTCGAATACAATGTCCACCTCGCCTAATACTATATAGATTAGGTCAATACGAGGTGAATTATAATAATAGCGAAAAAAAGAGGATGAAATAATAATGGATATGTTAAATAAATGATTAAGAAGCTAATATTATGTTCAAAAGTAATAGGAAAAGCCTACGCTGGCGAAGCTACACTTCAAGACCTGGTAAGGGTAGCAGTTACTGGCGTTAGCGATTTCGAATACGCCTTACAACGCCTAAATGTTATTTACAAAAGCTTTTTTAGCTAGCTACATTCGTCGTTAACTACTGCAATAATATGTACATTGAACTTATTTAGTATGTATCTGTAAGACAGCAACTTCCCTAACTTCGATAACAAATACTTGAAGGTAATTCATTACGTCGACCGCAAATACAGCTACAGGTTCCTTTAGCGCCTAATCTATAGCCTATTATTTTCAGACTGAAGGTAGAAACTACGTTAGCGTTAACAGGGCTAATATTCTAACGGACCTAATAAACGTACACACTATTGTAAAAATTGAAGTAAAAGAAATTAGATTTGTGGCAAGTATATCTATTGGTTAATTCGCCACCCTTTCGCCAAGCGAAATGATAGGAAAGTAATGTATTATATTTAATATCTTACCACCTTTAAACAGAACTACTTACATTGAATCGTAGACTTCGAGGGGAATAATCCATTAACAGCAACAATGCCTCCAAGTTGATTAAGTGGCATAAAGATACCGCTTTTAGCGTCGCCTAATAACTAGCCGACTATACTTTCCTATACAACTTAGGTGATAAAAATTCTTACCTTTTCCGTAATTAACCACCTTATCCTTTATATATCTTTAACCTTCACAATCGTTATGCGAACTACATGTTTCAAGGTATTATATCAAATACAGGCGTATAAAGTTACTCAATAGGAAGCTATTCGTAATACGTGGAACTGCGGAGGTAAAGCACAATAGCTCCTAAGATTGATCGTTACCATAATAGTAAGACCAAAGTTGGTTTCAAACTAGGCGAACAACTATTGTTACTAGGGATAACGGTAGTTTAACCTATTATAGGAGAAATCAAGTTCCACATTTTTTAGTAACCTACCCTTTTTTTATTTATTTGGAAGATATAAAGACCTAGAGATTAACGTTGACGTTAATGTAAGCAAATTAGTTAAAAATGGCCAAAGGTTTCCCTTCGTGTTTAAGTAAGGGTACATTAGTTTTGTCTTTAAGAACCTAAAGTAACAGTGTTTTAAACCTAAAGAAGCCGGAGATGCGTTAATTACACCGGCGCTTTAATTACCCGGTTGTTAATAAACTATATAAAGTCTTAAAGTCTATAGGATATAAAGATGTGAAATACTTTACCCTAAAATTTATGAAAGAGCTTTGTTACTACTGTTAAACGTATGCCCAAACCCCTCGAATATTTAAGTTTACACCAAAAGACGATAAAAACTTTAGATACAAGGTTTTTTTTATGTATTTAACTTGGATAACGAGCCTATTCTTTACTTCATTAATTCCGTAACCTCATTTTACGAAGTAAATTTTGTAAAATTCCTTTCGATAAAGGATACGTAATAAATCCTAAGGATGTTGTAGATTAATACGTACTTGGGCCCACCCGACGTCGTCGTACACGATACCAGTACCAACTTTTCGATGGCGGAGTTTTAGGAAAATTCTAAAATAATAGGTATCCAGTAAAAAAAGGTGCTTATAAAGCCTATTAGAATATTGAAAAGGTTAAAAGATTATACTTACTACTTCGCCGAGCGTATAATATCTTTATGCTGAAAATTGGAAGCTTTACGGATCCGAAGGCACGCGTTTAGATAACGGTAAAGAGCCTGAACAATACTGTGGGCCTTAACGGTTTATTGCTAATAATATTGGTTTTTGGAGTGTATAAACGCCTAACAAGTAATTTTCAGCCATTAACAAGTACTAAAAAGCGTGTTACGGCTTATGATAAAGCTCTGATAGGATTATGAAAGGAATCGATACATTGCAATGTGAATAATACGCTTAATATCAGAAATGGCTCTATAACAATCGACGTACTTGCTTTTTATTTGTAAAGTAAAATCCTCGTATGACAGGATCAGGAAAAATGGGAGGTCCTATATAAGATCTTAAGTATCGTAAACTTTAAAATAATTGTTAAAATTGCTAAAGGTTCTATATTTCTCCGAACCACTCAAGTTTAACCTTACATTATAGCTACTAACTATAAAGACCATGAGGATAAGCAACCCAACTAACACGAAACTCTTCTATCTATTATTCACAAGTCGATTAAAAGTCGCTTGCGCAAACGAGCCTCACAAAAAATGAATGTTAAAAAAGAGGAATATATCCCGAGTCGTACCTACTATACTATTTGAGTAAGTAAGAAAAAGAAGAATAACGAATAATTGACATTAAAGCTTCGAGAATGAGGGATTATTAAGACCTCCGGCAAACATTGTGATAAAAGAAACAGAATTGAGATTAACAGCTTATTAAATCGAGTGGTTGTAAAATTTATACCAAAGGTTAATTTTAACTTTTGAACCCAAAATGTTGCAATTTTTCGGTTGAGGATTATCTACAAGGTTAAAGGTAAGACTACGGGGCGGCCGTACTGAAAGTCACGTTGAATCTTTCATTAATATAGAGATAAAAGCAAACACTGAATCCTTACGTAATCGCCAACAATTAAGAGGATTAATTAGTATGTAATGATCGTTCTGGAAATAATCTTACTAATTAATACTGAAGGAAATTTTACGCTTGATAGTCGTAATATAATATAGGCATATACGTAATTAGCAACGGATTTATAGCGGATCATATTATTATATTTTCCATAGAGACAACGTACCATCTACCTCCTAATGATGTTAATACGATTGATCAAGCCACTATATAGATTTACTAAAGTAAAAGTCCATTAATTTATAACCTACCAGTCGTGCTTTAAATTACGGTTCTTTATAAAGTCTTTAATAGACTACTCATATTTTAAGTGACGTGAAAAAAAAATTCGGGTTGGTAGGTATATAAATTCACGATACCCATTTTGTTGGAATGGTTAGCTTTATAGTATTCAAACAACAGACGATTAAGAACTCCAAGTTTTGGAATTATAAACCAGTAAAGACGTCAACAAAAGGTAATTAACCTAACAAGAACATATCGTCAATTAGTATACTGAGAATTAATATTAATATTAGCTCTATCAAAAAGGGCCAAATTACTAACTCAACTACAATTGATAAAACAAACGTAGCGAAGGCTTAACGGTACTTTCAACAGCGTGCCCGTAACAGTTATATTTCCACTTTATATCAACTAAAAGCCTTATACGATCTATCTATTGCGGCCGAAGTATAAAACCTAACAGATGATAACTTTAGCCATTATTATTAAAGTCTCGAGTAGAAAATACGGAATTTGAACCGTGGGATCAATATATTCCTAATCGACTTGTTGAAGGCTAAGTTCATAATTTTCACAGACAGTTCGTCTTTGCAAATAACACCGATATATCTTTATAAATCGGCTTTCAAATAAACTTGGTTAACGAAAATGGACGTAAAAACTAATTTAATATTATTGGTGGCCCAATTTACTAGATCTTTGTTAAGTGTAAAACGATTACACGAAGCGTATTGGCCTCGTAAAACCTACGAAAGGAGGAAGATTTAAGAGTTTCGATAGATTGATGGCAAAAATAACACTACCGATGCTATGACAAAGAAATCACTGAATAAAGCCTCGGAAAGGTTTATAGATAGTAATTGACTAACTACACGTAGCAAAGATTACGTTAAGAGGCAGCCAGGCGGGTCTAAATTACGTGGAGAGCGGTTAGAAATATACTAATAAACTGTAAGACAGCTAGAATACTAACGATAACGATTTTTTTGATTGGTATGGCTGAAGTTAAGGTTTATAGAGGCTTTTAGCGAAAAACTTTTGTCTAGGAATCGATAAAGTTGGACCTCAGGGCCGTAGGTCAAATAATGGCAATTAGGTTTAATTTGAATGAAAATAAGCGCATTTAAAAGTCAAGGTTACTAAAAATAGACAGGGGTTTGGTAAGTTAACGAGAGGGTAGTTTAACATATACCAGAAAATATTGGTAAACCATACTAGCGTACGCGTATAAATTAAAAAGCTGCTAGTGTTGGAATGGTTACTATATATAGTATATTAAGTCAACTTTACTTACAATGAAGTTGATCATACTGGCTATTAGTTGAGTGTATTTTTTTGTATAGGCTTACTATATTGGGTGTAAGTCAAGTACAGTAGGCCACACTTTATAATAGGGCACGGACCAAGTAATATACCATACAAATTACAATGTAGATCTGCTAGCGGTATGCCCAATCTAGAACAATATATCCACCATCTGATCAATTCATACTACTGTTACTTCGACCAATCGAATCGACAACGTTGCAACGTCTAAAATCCTACCAATAGTATCAATGTTTCCAACTAGTGAATAGTATATGATATCGTCTGAAACAAAAAGTCAATCTTGGTATTTCAAGTAGTATACAGTCTTAATATAGAGTAACTTGAACCTATTGGATTGAAACTTATGTAGATTTTATAACTTTCTGTGAATTTGAAGCAATATCGTGTTTAAAAGGGTGACTATAAATATGAATATCTACTCCTACGATTTCTATAATTTACATTTTAAACTGTTTCTATCGTGATTTAAATCAATGATATTCATTCTAACCATCTTGAGTATAGCTTAAATACAGCTGCTGTGGTTGTTATCAATATATAGTTCAAGTAATAATTATATATTATGGAGCGAAGATAGATAATTGATTTTTCTCGAATCAGGGAACCCGCTAGTCGATTCCTACTGATTAAGTTATGTATCGAAGATGAAACGTATCTATAATGATCACATTGAATACCCCGGAGTAAATAGAAGGTAATAGAAGGTTTTTGTTATTAAATTATTAGCAGATTCGGAAGGGGTGAATAATATTAATAATTTGTATTAGGTAATTCAAAGCTATGAAGTTAATTAACATGAATACTTAGATTGAAGATGGCAGTGTTAAGAAGACGATACTATTCTTTGGTGATGATATTGCTCTCATATGCTTGTATATTGAAACCGTTTTCAGGTACTATTTATTATACATGTGAATTTAAGTATGGTAGGTGATTCGTTGTTTCTGATAAGTTTGGTAATCTGGTGATTTTTTATATTGAAGAAATCTGGTTATTTAGGTTGCATGATTCTAGCATAATATCAAACTCTTATCCCAATTTAGAGCATGAAATTTATGGACTTTGGAAGCTTAACTGCTTTATTAGCTAACTATTCAATATATTTGTTTTTTAAGCTTTCATATTATTTCCTTTTTTTTTTTGTTTTGAGGGACTTATAGGTTGTTTTTCGTTATTCCATCTTCCTTTAACTCTCTCTTTTTATATAAAATTTATCTAATTCTCAATATCTGGTAAACTGTAGATAGCTCGTTTGAAAATCTCTTATTAAGTAACTATTTAGTTACTTTCATCGAAACAATTCTCTGTCAAATTATGTTTTACGTGTCATATCTATAGAGAGGGTACTTCAATTTTATGATTAATAGGACATTTATCTGTTTTGTTTATGTTTAACTTGATAAAAATTGTAATTATGTTCGTATTATAATGGATATTTGTGAGGTTTTCCTTTAATTTAGATATTATTTATTAGGTTCATATGTTCACTTTTTATTTCCTTTAATATCTATAAGGACAAATGAGTTAATATTTAAAAGCATGGAGTTTAAAAGGCTTTTTCAATAGTATATAGTTATACTAAATATATGATAGCCTGCTAAGAACACTGGTGCTCTTATCTCGAGTTTTTGGTAAAACATGATGAAATATTATTGAATACCGCGATGGATTTTTTTGAACAAATGAAAGGAATGAGGTAGTTAAAACACTAAAGACTATAGTATGGTAAACTACAAATTTAAGCTTATGGGTCATTTATAATACAATTTTAAATTTTATGTGCTTAATTAAGATTCCTTTTTCGAAGTACTTATTTTTTATTCACTTGTTTTGGGTTTAAACCAGAAGATGCTATTGATAGAGAAATTGAGTTAGCTGATAGAAGTGATTCAAGTAAATAACACGTCTTTGGTCTTAAACTGATTCCTACAAATATCTTCATAAATGTTTTTCTTGATTTCGAAAAAAATTTGAACTAATCTTCACTATCATCCTATCTTCTACATCAAACAAGGTATTTCGAATCGTTTTTATCCCAATCGATAATTTATTGATCTTCATGTTCTACTGCGTTGTCTTCAAATAATACTATCCAATTGAAGTCCTCATTGAATATTACTCATTTTAGGAAAATAGTATCGAGATTGTAGTGTATTAAAATATTCAAAGAAAATAATAGTTCTGGTGCGGCCTTAAATTTAACGACTCAATCAAACATCCTATCTTTACAAACTATATTGATATACGCTCAAGATTTAATTTCATCCTCTTTTATGGAAACATGCATATATATCAACTGGATAATTATTGGTTTTCAATAGTCTAATTTTTCTGTAATACGGTTTGCGCTTCTCCAAACGAATATCAATTTTCAACAATTGTATTAAAATTTACTTCATTTCATCCAAATTTACCTTTTCTAGTTTACAAACTTTCTAATATGCCGAACCTTTCATTCAATTGTATTTACCTAATCCGATTGTGTGTCGACTCTGCTTCTATCGAAAAATGAATTAAGAACATTTATTTCTACCTGCCTCCTATATTTATTCTATTTACCTTTATTCTAAATAACTCGCTTACAATCGGTAATTACAATATCGTTATTATGAATAACGCTTCTACTCACATATGTAAAACAAAAACACTTCGAGAATTAAATTATTATAACGAACAAGTTTCAGTTTCAAGAACCTAATTACCTCATATTCTCAAAAAGATTCATTTTGATATCAGGATTGTACCGTTAATTTTAAACTATGAAGTGCAAACTTTATCGTTTAGAGCTACTCATTTCTACTCAGATTGGTTATTGACGGTTTTCTTATTAAGATCTGCAAATAAGACGTCTCGAAACATAAGTCCAAGAAGTGTTCTCTTATGACATGTAAATTCCGCGAAAATATCACTGTCGCTGCCGCCGCCGCCCAACGGTTTTGAGCTACCTCTATTTCTATCTATCTTGTAACCAAAATCCCATCAGAATTTACCGGTAAAAATTTAATTCTAATGAGTCCACAATTTTCTTCTAAAAATTTTCAATACTAACTTCTCAATAATTAATATATCGAATATGAAATTTTTATACTTATTTGTTCCAACTCCGCCTGTCATCGCGTGTATTTTGTGATGTTTTCGTATAAAAATAACTTACTTTATCACGATTTGTGAACCATGTACCAAAAATATTTCAAATTGAACGTCCTGAAGGCTCTCTACACTCCATTTTCAAGTTTCAATAGCAATCTAGAATTGTTCGTCTGTTATGTTATTATAATATATTACGATATATTTCTTGATTAGATATTGGTTGCAAAATGATCGAGTTGTTGATAGAACAAAGTTTTTATAAATAGAAAGACATTTATTAAGTTTATTTTGAAAGTTTATATTTTGGATATTCGCTAGATGAAATTCGTCAATAATTGGTAAATTGATTGTTTTAAAAAAAATATCGATTTTTACGATACATTTATTCGTCTTCTAAACGTAGGGAAAACAATAATTACGTCTGGAAAGTCATGCTCGAATGAAGTTTTACTCATGTTGTAACCGAAAAAAAAAATAGATATACCTTAATACTTGACTTATTCAACTGTTTTTATTATAAAAATGAAAAAAACAAAGAATGAAAAAAAACCCGCATTCTGGACATCCTAACTTTATTTTAAAAATACTTTTTATCTTGATATTCAATTTCATATAAAGACTTTATAAACTTTATTGATTTAAACTATTTATCCAATCAATACGTCTATTCTGTAGCTTTTAATAACTAAAAGAATATTTGCCTCATTCGTTCATAAAACTATATTCATCAACCTTATACTATTATAAAGTAATGAAATTAGCGAGATTGTGGTTTTGCTATCAACATTAACGTCTGTGGCGTCTTTGAAGGTTGTGTTTTTTTTTACCCAATACAGTTATAATATCAGTTAACCCTACTAATAATTCAGATAACTGATTGAATTTCATTAATGATCGATCATGATGTAATGAGTTTCGAACTTTAATCTTTTTAAGGTTTAGTAAACTTTATCTATAACGATGACGATAACCATGTTAACACCTTTTTATAACTGTGTTTTTCTACCGATGGGAGGAAAAAATCAATTATGAGAATTGTAGAGTTTAGCGTTTATGAATACAATGTATCATTAGCTATAAGAATCGGTGACTTAGTCTTCGTTTGGATAAAATCATTTTATTTTATATATTGTTCTGTTTCGTGAATTTTTTTTTTCTTAACACTACTTTTGGTTTCATTTAACTTATTACGTATAATTTCACAAAACTTGTGTTACAATCGTTCTTATTTCTCTCCGTATAATCTTTACAAAGTTCAACCCCTTTATAATTGATAAATAGTGAAGTAACTAATAATTTATCGTGTGTTTAAGTTACTTGGCGTTTCATACGCAACTGGATTTTCCCATGTTTTTAATTCAATATTATAACCCTTGTATTATCTCAGGTTATATAATCTTATATTCTATTTTTTTTTTCTACGATTAGTATAGTTTATCGTAGATTTCTTTTATTTTAACGGTCCTACATATAGCTGTTTCGGAATATTTAATGTAGTCATCATCGTCGTCCCCTTTTTGCATTTCATGATTAACACGTCGTTATTATATACCCTCATCATAATTTAACGTATATTATACTTCAGATATGGAATGTACAACTTCTCATAAGTCTAACCAAACTTCTAGTTACTAATTTACTATCAATTGAAAACCGTTCATAAACTAATGCGAGTTTAATTTGCTTACTTGACTTTGAACTTATACTTGATTACGTGCGCCAACCTCTAGTTTCTCCATAAACCCTTTCATTGGTAATGAATTATTGAAGCTAATATCTCAAGGATTATAAAGGGTAGGCTGGAATAGATTCAGGTTAATATTAGAAAACTAGCACTGAATTGATTACAACACTGGGCTGCAATGTTTTTCTAATGATCGTCAAAGTTTTAGTCTTTCGACGACGTTGAAACATTAAAATTAAACCAATACCTAACCGTATACACCGATGAGTTGAGACCACCTGCTTACATCTGGAGATAAAACAATTGCTTGGAAATATATCAACGATACCCTATTAACAGTTAAAATTCAAGCGTCTATAATCCTTTTACGTTGCTTTATTATTGCTATCCGAAAGAATTGGGAGGTGAAATCTGTATTTGTAAAGGTTATTGTAGCTTCAATGATATAATGATTAGAATTGGGTATTTTATTTCCCCAATGCATACAATACTTCATTTTGATTCTTAATATCATAGTTTGTATCAAAATTAATATAATAAAATGTTGAAATAATTCGTGATTCGCACAAAATAGTTAATAACAGATTGTTTTCATTATATTAAACTGGTGCTTCAATTTTAAGTAACTCTATTCAGTCTATGTAACACTTTTGTTTCATAATGATATCATTGATAGGTTTTTCTTGATAGACCTTTAGATATTACAACGTTTTCGATTCGAATCGGTTGAAGTAACAATAGTATTATATGGTTAAGTGGTAGATGCATTCTTAAAGGTTAGTTAGACCGCTAGCTGGTCTGTATACTAACATTTATAGCCAATTACTTGGTCTTTACCCTAATGTGAAGTAGGGGTATACTGAATTTGACTTTCTAGTAAGCCCACAAAACAATACACTCAACTTACAGTTAATAATGTTATCTTACAGAAAAATTAACTAACTACACTGAAATTACTACTATTCAAACACTAGCGGCTTTTTACTTTACACGTACACGCCAATGTGGTCGAACAATCAAAATTGAGGTATTTTCATTTCGCTAAAGTCGTGATTGGCTTACAATTCTAAAACTTTAAAACCTTAATTTCCTGTTATTCCGCTACCAATAAAACAACGATTCCGACGAAGAGAATATCATTAGTCAATATACTAATTAAGCTGATAATCTTATCTCGTGTAACCAATAAGCACGGATCGTAAATTAAAGGTTTTGTACCCATCCTCAACATGAAATACGATTGGTGAAATAAAAACCAATATACGCTTACTTTGGAAAATCTGTATAATAGGACAATATCTCGTATCACTGTTTCCAAAAAGTATTAATTACAAATTTCTTACGGTAATTTGAAGGAAGAAATTCTCTATAAATCAATCAATCATTCCACATATGCATAATTAATATTACGGCTATTGAAAGTAAACTTTCCATGGCTATTAAACAATAAGACGTATTTTTAATACAATTACCAAACGTTAACTCATATTTTAAATCGTTAACAATTATATAAAAATCCAGTTTTTATATTTATCATCATATCTTTAAGAGATTAAACATAGCTTTTTGTGCGGCAGCCCCATGGTTTTACCATTGACACTGTATATAATCCCCGACCCGAAGATCGTAATATTTGGATTTTATAGGTTCAATTCGTGTTTTAGTACAAATTGTACGACTCTTTGAGTATGAAGTCAGTTAATATCAATTCTACCGCTAATTGAAAGAAGCCTGTTAAAGGTTTTAATTATGAATTTTACCGGAAACTTTACAACTAAGTCTAAATCATCATTCTCTTTCCTACTAACACAAAAAGTATTATAAACTTCACTAGATATATCTTCCTCATTTTCAACGTTCCTACTTTTTAATCATCAGCTGAGCTGTCGACTTTTCATCAAATTATTGATTACGGAATGGGGTGAACTGTATCATCTTATTCTTTTAATATAAAGATCTTGATTATTATCTCTATTATTAGTCGTTTTAATACAATATTTAACCTAAGTTATACAGAATGTCGCTAGACCGTTAGTAATTTCATCAACTATATTAGGGTTGACGATACTCAATATCTTCAATGGTTTATCATATCCACATGGATATCACTACACAAGGAGTTTACTTTGCAACGCTTAAGTCAATACATCAATTGTCGTAGTGCTTCTGTTAGTATTAAAAGCATTATTAACTCAACTCCGTTCCAATTCCTTCCGAAATTTCTCTAAAACTTTTCTAAACGTTATAAACTTCTTTCAGGTACTTAATAATAGCGGAAATTCATTCATTAAACGAAAATATACTTTAAAAACCATTCATTTCAACATCAAGCCGTTAGGTATCACAATATCATTCAGACCCTTTATCACTATCGTAAAACGTACCTCTCAATCTGTACAGATTCCAATCTCTAATATAAGACTACCTTACGCCCTACCAAATAGTATTTATACTCTTTCGACCTTTTCAATACTTCGATAAACCTTGATAAATACATGTTTGCGCTCAATCTCCATCATCTTAATATCCAACTAAAACTCTACCAATATAAGGTTGGTACCAGTATCATAAACGAAAACGTCTGATAAACCTAAGTATATAATAGTCCACAATATTATTAATATTTCTTACCTATTCTTCGCCGACAAGTATTTAAGGTATTTAGTTTCTTTCAAAGAGGTTGGAGTTGGTATGCCTTTATCGTTGCAACGTAGTCGATTCGAATCATTATGGTTGAAGTAACTGGTGCTGCATTGAAATTGGTTGTCGAGTTGGAAGTTCTAAGTTTGGTAGACCGCTGGCCAGTTTGCACACTAATTTTTATGGTCAAACGCTTTGTCTTGTACCCCATTTTAAAGTGGGTACCTACTGTACTACATTTGCAGTCAGTATACTCAAATCTCATAAACTACTGTCAATTTGTAATACGTACCATAAATTTTACTGCAAGTAAATTTGACCTGACTATGTTTCATTTGAATCCTATTCCAACACAAACGGATTTTTATTTTGTGCTTACACGCTAGTATTATCTGTCATTGATTAGAGGTAACCTCTAAAATTCCCCCTTGATTAAAAAGCTAAACCTTTTAAATTCCGATTAATCTTTACTATAATTGACATTAATTACGTTCCCTTATGGCTCTTTTGTTCCTTTCCTCCAAGACTTTCGTTTCTTAACTCCCGTATATAGACTTTTCCCCACGAAATCATACGTATCACATATTCCACCACTTGCGTATCCTTTGCCAGTAGTTTTATTTACTATCCTTTTTATCTTCACACTTGCTGCTGTTGGCATTAAAATAATTACCTTCATAGTCTGTAAGTTTTCTAAGGCAACTCTGTTCCTCCACGTTACGTACCAGACGGTCCATGTATCCCTCGATGCGTACAGTTAGCGAAATGTTATTTACAAACCTTTTTAGAACCATGTTAGGCGTGGCATTGGTTATAACATCGGTAGGGTTATCTTTGCCATGAATATATCGTAACTTATTAATTTTCCAGGCTTTGTATACGTCCCTTAAATATATCACGTCTATCATGAAATGTTTTTCATTGGTTGTTCCAATCTTTAATAGGAATTAATAAAGGCTTCAGGAGTTAATAAATACCACTACAATCATCAGAAGCGATCTCAGCTATTTGGTAATAATTCTTAACGTGCTGTTAGCTACTATGACAATATTGAAGCTCGTAATTATACCGTGAATTTCTAAAGAAAACACTTTTCATGTTTTTTGTTTACACTTAATATATATCCAATATATATAGTTTCTGGTGATTGTAAACTGCCCTTTAGACTTCTCCTCGTTGAAGAGCATTATAAGGAACCTGATTTGCTTTATAAGGTTAGTATTACTAGCAAACAACCTATTTGTAAAAATTATTAATTTTGTCCCTGTGAAATTTACCAAGACTATATTAATCCATTGTTCCGAGTAATCCAGTTGCTATAGAATCCCTTTGTTAATCTGCTAAAGTTTTCTTTTTGTAAATTATATGCCTATATCGTGATTGATAGGTCTTATAATTTTTTCGATTAATATAGCGTAGCTATGTAGGCCATACATGCCCTTTATTCTAGTTGTAATTCTTTTTCGTCGGCCTTGTCGATAGTTATTAGGCTTGTAGCTTGCCTTTTTTGGCTTAGGCTAATATAAATACAGTTTTCAACCTTAACGATATAGATAAGGATTAACTATTTATTAAAGTCAAGTTATATACCCTTAACTAACGTTTTACTCGGATTACACTTTCAAAAGCTTAAGTTTTCGATAACATGCTATTCCGCCGCTATAAACCTATAGTTTTCAGGGAACGGGGTATCGTTAATTGATATATCTACAATACCGATATTATTACTCTTAGTGATTAAAAATCACGGGTTAAACGTTAAAGTATTCATATCTAGCCTGCTTATAATGCGCTCCTAGTACTTTAGGAATCAATAAACGCCTATATCCATTTATCTCCATAGGTGTTTGATATAAAGTATTACTTCACCAGTTGGAAACTTATCTCTTAGTTATTTTGGTAGTTTAAGTAACACTATCCGCTGAAAATAGATGGAAGATTGTATATTTGTTTAAGTTTTATACCGGCCATCAAGTGTGAATTAACCTCTTACGACAATAGTAGAACTGGCAACAATTGTGACGATTAAACGATGACTAATTTTATGGATGATAGGGGATTGAGTATGAATTTAATTATTACCTTTATTATAGTAGTTTTAAACGATTAATCGTGAATTTTTATACGGTCGGCTCCTGATTTTCCCTTTAACCTCGTCAATGATGTTTAATTTCAAAATAGTTACTCTTTAACCTTGAAATTACGATAATGGTATAAATTATATAACCCCTTTTATCAATGTCCGTTAATTTCCATTTAGTAGCTTTCCTTACAAAGTTTGCTCAAAGTATTCATTATTTTTTCAATACGTAGTTTAAGTGTAAGTTATCCGTTTGAATTCCCTCTTTAATATACATGGGCAATTTTATATAACTTTCCAGGCTTTTAATTCTTATCGCCTTCCTCCTCTTTAATATATATCCTCCTTTTAAGTAGTTTTTGACGCCGTTGATGTTCCATTAACTTGTTAACGATTAATGAAGGAGGATTATATTGGCTAATTTCCTTGGCTTGAAGGTTATCGACATTAGAATGTTTATCTTAATTACGGTTTTTCTACAGCTTAACCTATGTAATTCGGAAAGAAATAAGATTATTAGTAATTTCAACCACTACTTTTAGTTTAGTAATACCTTAGTTTTTATACGGTTTATCGTATTTACCTGTTTTTCGCCACGTAAAAACATTACTTTTAATATGGATGGATAATACGTCTGTTATTAATAATTCTTTTTTATTGTCAAAAGCTTCGTTAACCTAACTTCATGCCAATTCCTTCTTTAATTCCTTTAAGGCTTTATTATATACTATAACATATTCCTAGGTATTTGGCAATAGTAGCAACGTGGTCGTTATACATAGGAAGACCTTAAATATCAGTAAAGTTGGTATAAGGCTATTAAGGCTAATAGTATCGTTAAGACCCTTTACTTCTATTAAAAACAGTATTTTTTAACTTATAAAGCTTCTTATTTTTATGGTAAGGTTATCGTACGCTTTTGTGATAAGTCGTAAGCTCTTTCGAATTTATTAATACTCAAGTAGACTTTAATAGATACCTATTTACACTAAATTCTTATATATTTAATACAAGTTCAACACTTTATCGTAGTAAAGCTAGTACCGGCGTCGTATATGAACACGTTAGTAAGCTTAAAATACATGAGAATCAACAAAATACGCAATGTCTCCTACATTTTCTATACCAAATTAATTTTAGGGAACCTAACGTCGTAGAAAACCACAAGGGTGTCTATAACGTAAATTACTTGCTTACCCTTTAGGTAAAACACGTTTACGAAGACTTCAAAATCAAAGTCTTAATTTTTTAAACGTAAATTTAAACTTTATGAGAGTCTGGAAGTATCTTCGGTAACAGTAACAAAACCGTTTAATTTCCTTTAGCGATAATAAGTTTACATGTTTGTAATTAGCTGCCTTTAAAACGTTTAATAGCTTATTAGTAGTCGGATAGTTAAAACTATAATATAGTTAACGAAGTTCTGACTGCATTCTGTTTAATACTACTATTTTTGTATTTTAAGGGTAAACCCAAAGATACTCTTATTAAAGGATAAGTGGAAGCGTTTTTCCGCTTTTGACATGAAATATTTCGTTAAGTTCGATATTGAAATTAACGCTGTTGTTTTTTATATCTTCAAAGAAAAAGGAAAATAATTTCAAACCGTGAAAAATAATAGGGCTAATACTAATAGTAATAGTTGTCCATCTTAGTAAAAAGAGCTTTTTTCCAGAGTTAAAAAAAACCTTGGCTTTACCAGTATTTATATATTTGAGTTTCGTAACTGTATTCATATAATTTTGTAACGCGATGTATTATAAATAGACTTTTATTCAGTACTTTATTACTTCTGTATTGGGTATAATACCCCAAAAACCAGCTTCGCGTAACGATTTTAAATAGTAGAAATATGTATATGTTTTTGATCTTTATCGTTATATCGATGGTAGGGGTTTTCACATATTAGGCTGTATAAAAAGTCTTGGTTGGCGAGTTATTACATTGCTTTTAGACTGGTATTAGTCTCTTCATGCTAGCCAATAGCTTTGAAATTATTTTCCTTTTTTTAATCTTAATATCTTTGGATTCTGTAACGCGTAATATGTAATCCCAGTTGAATGTAGTTGGAAAGTGTATTTTATACACTATTTGCTTTGATTCGATTTTAGCGGCAGTGTGTCGTATCAACTGGCTGCCATATCTACCTTAAATTTTATATTCTTTGACATTTTCATTCGAATGAAATTTATTTAGTTTGATTAAAGAATACTGTCCTCCGTATATAACTTGGTTACGTTCTTAGGTGCGAGCCTTTCGTTAACCTTCTTAACCGGGACCTCCATACTTATGGTTAATGTAGTACGTATGAAAGGGCTTTTTATTGTCATTGTTAAATTTTAAAACTTCGGAGTATATACCAGTCGAGTTTGAAACTCGAACCTTTACAGTCGCTAACGTGGAACGAAATTAGCTTAAAAAATCCTTTACAGGTAGCTTTAAAGAATTTTATAGCGTATTCAAAAGAATTATAGCCCATAATAACATTGATAACCTGTTAGCGTAAGGTACATTTGCTAGCTCCTACGTTCTGCATCGCTTTTTAGTAAAGTATTAGCTTATTAAGCATCTTATGAAAGAGGTTTATCTTAATATTCATTTTCGTCTTGAAATTGAATATATAAAACCACTTGATAATATTCTAGTCGGTATAGTATTGGTTAAGATTTATATTGTATTCGAAGTGCCTTTTAAAACCGTTGTAAATTTTGTGGAATGTGGAATCATTCGTGACGTAGGAAGGTAACAATCTTCTGCTTAGTTGTTCATTAAACTGGGAGAAAGTGAGTGAAAACCTGGTAGTTCAATCCTTATTTGGCGGCACATAATAAAAAACGCGAGTAACTTATTATCGAGGGGGTAATACGGCTTACCATTATACGTTTGTTTCCTCCCTCCCAAAATATTAACTAAAGTAATAATTACCGCGTAATACGTATTGACTATGGGAATTTGTCGAGGGGTAAGGTTAATATCAAGTCGTAGGGACCCTTTAAATCCTTCGACTGGTACTAGGATTAGTATTAGTAGGTAAGATAGTTACTCTTAGCCGAGTTTAGAGGGAAAAAGCCAATAGTTGTATCTATAGTAAACTCGGGTGTGAAGTCATTCTATTCTTAATTTGGTTGTTAAAACTGGACTTGTTTAAAAGCTTAATGGAAAGGTTTTTAAGGGTTTTCTCCACGGGAGACTTGGTAATAGTCTTCTTAGTGTTAAGGAGTACTTCAAGGTTCCTGTTTAATTAACTGGTAAACTTAAGGTTTTGAGACGTGTAGGTTAATCGATTACTTTCGACTAGTAGTATTAAGCCGTAAATCTTACGTAAAAAGGTATGGAAAACTTATTTAGGCTTAAGTAAGGCTTTATGAACATATATAGAGGCATTAAGAAATTCTCTCGTTAGTGATGCCCTTACCCTTGTTCCAAATCTGTTAGTGGTTTTTATCTATAATATATTTATAAAAAAGGTTGGTAAGATTACTATCTCCCTTTTTTTTCATTGGTAGACCAAATCCTTTGCTGGCTAGTTCGTTCTTCAGTCTTATCTTCACTTACTTATCTGTCACCTTTTATATGTCCAAGGTCTATTCATACAATTTTTCGTAATAGTTATTGAAAGAAACAGTTACTATATGCGCCTAGTATAATTTAAATCGAGGATAAATTGGCTAATGTATTTCGTTAAGTGTTCGAGATTAAATTCTTTATTCAGGTCCGTTTACCAGAGATCGTTGTTTAAGTGATTAACGAGAGTGAATCTAAGGTTTATAATTTCAACTTTCCAAGTGTGGTCATCAACAACATCAATTTAGGCGTTTCCTAAAGTTATCGTGACGATAAATAAAGAGTTTAAGGGAAAAGGAGTAGTATTAAGCGTTAAATCATAGGTTTGCTATCAAAGTTGGTGTAGGTGAAAGGTTATAGAACTTAGTTGTTTTTAAGATCTGAAAATTTGTATTAATAGTACCTGTAATAGTAATACTAACTTATCTGTTTGCTAACGTTCGGATTTGGTCATTTTTAAGACATTTTGGCGGTTAATATTAACGCTTTTAGGAAGAATTAATGAATAATTTTCGGTGTTTTTATTAGTAGAGATATCATCGCTTATAAATAGACTGCTAAAAATAGTTATATAGCCTATAATTCGTTCTTAACTTCTTCTGCGAACACCTGCACTATACTTGTAGTTAGTATTCTCAAATTCCATAAACTACAGTCAATTTGTAGTATGTACAATCAACTTTACTGCAAGTAAAGTCAACTTGGCCATACTTCATTTGACCTCTATTCCAAAAAAATGTAAAGTTATTAACGTAAAAAAACAAGCTCGTTGTCTACGTAAAATACATGAACAAGAATCTTGTCATTAAAGTCCTGATAGTATTTTAATATAAAATTAAATTTTCGGCGGACTTAGTTATACATTTGAGAATAATGGCAATGTTTTTCCATAAACTCTAAAGAAAGATAATTCATATCTTTATACCTTGCGAATTGAAAAATTTCATTTAATTTATCTAAGGCTTTGTAATTTAAATGCCGGTAAAATTAACGTATCGCTGAACCCGTCAGATTAAAAACCGTTTCCTCTAGGTATTAACGATGAAACCAAATCTGCCCTCACTTGGAGGCGAAAGAAAACCTCCGGCCGTTTTTAACTAGTTTTTAAACATTGATATAGATACTCATTCCTAAATCTTCATATCTTCCAAGCCAAGAAGAAATTAGGTAAGTGACTGAATAATATAAAAAGTAATAGAATTAACCAAATTTTAAACAGTCGTCGTTCCGAATGTCGATATTCATTCGTTTATGCTGAAATTAACTTTTACTTTAAAAACATGTTAACGATTAATCTCCTTAACAATAGTAATTTCCTTTCGAAATTCATGTTATTACTAATAGACTCCTATAGAATGCTGTACCGCCCGTGTATCTGAAATAATACCCTACAATATACGGTTCGTGTAACTATCACGAAGATTCAAAGTAGGTAAGTCAGGTTCTTGGTTATGGAAAACGTATAGGTCTTCACCACTTGAACTGCAGAGAAAATGGAAGTCAGCTGTTGACTAGGCCACGTCAAGAGAAGCATCTTGATACGAAGTAATTTATTTGTGAATATCTTCTTCGTGAACAGCCTTTTACCCCTAAAATCTTCAATATATCTCATTAGTATTACCCGGATATAATTCGGTATTTTGTGTAATACATCACCTGCTATTGATAGAGTTTAATCAAAAGGAGGTAATTTACCTAATAATCAGACTTATCATAAATCCAATAAATTTTACTGCTATTGAGATGATAATTCTTATGATTATCAGGTCAGGTTGAATTTTTAAATCATTACTAACGACAATATGACTGTATCTTCTAGTTCGAAGACCTTAAACCAGACTTTAAGTATTAAAGCCGCCCGAAATTTCTATTAATATAACGCGTTTCTATACGGTAATCTGTATTCTAATCGCAAAAACTGTTAGCTTAAGGATATGTGATAATCAAGTTTGGTATAAGAGTTATTACAATCGTTAATAAGGACTTTGATTGACGGAAGAAGTCGTTACATATGGTATTTAGGCTTCATAAAACGTATTAAAATTCGTTTACACCCGTAAATACTACCAGTACCTATTGACAAAATTTAGCTTCACCGAGGTAAACTTTCTCCATTACTTATTGACATAACATTAATTTGTTTAAAATTCGTTTAAAGATATTCATGTGAATTTCCTCCCTTTTTTTCTTCGTTATCATTTTTGTTCACCTCCTTGTGTCCAATCTGTGTAATATTACGTAAGGTGTACGTCTTATGCGAAATAACTCCTTATAATATAGTAAATATTATGGAAATTTCTTACTCTCGTTAGAAAATTTAAGTAATAATCCTTTGCTTAACTAATAAAGATTCCAGAGAATAGTAAATAAAAGCCAGAAAAAAGAACTTCTATTCACTTACGAATGTTTGAAAGAGGTATTATCTTTATATCAAATAGGTAAAAAAGCTTCCCATTATACTTTTTTATATCGTTTCAAGTTTTCAAAAAATTTAAAAAGAACTTATAAATAATACTGACTATTTTAACAAGTTCAAGAGGAAGGTTACCATAGTTGTTCCAGCCGTCGATAGTATCGCCTACAGTGAATTTAAGCCTTAAAGCTTTTGATTTGCGATAGAAGGATATTTATCAAATGCCTATCCTAAAAGGTAGAGTCTTATGATAGAACTTAAGGTAGACTAGCGCGTGTAAGCGTATATGCAATAAGAAGTTTCGCTTGAAACAACTTCGCGATTTTGGGGAAACACTTGAAAATTTTAAAAAAGTTTGAAAAAGAAAGGTGAATTAGGTTATTATAGAAATGCTTTTGGGAATTTAACGATTTTACTCAATTGACTGCTTGATAACGCTGAATGTAACTCTTATTACCCCATTTATAGCTTCTGCGTTGCATATTTTCCACTGCTAAGATCATACTTCACGTTATCACATAAATATGCTAGGTTACTAAACAGATTATCAGGTTTCTTATAGTTAGCGTACAAAGAATATGTATCATTTTATATAATAAGAATTTTAATAAACTTAAGATTAAGGAGTAGTTTCCTGAAACATATATAAGGTCTTGAAATATCTTTAACTCTCTTACATTTTCCTTGTAGTTTTAAAGGATAAGAATTTTTAAGCGGATTTTGAAATTATGCCAGTTCGAAAAAGGTTGTTGCTATCTCAAATATGTTTTTTTCTGGGCATAAATCCCACGTAGGGTAAACTCGTTTCTAAATTCTACCCTAACCATATATCAAATCATATTTCTCATCTGAATTATCTATAAGTTTAAAAACTTACGAAAATTGTGAAAATCTCGCGTTCCACAATCAAATTCTTTACCAAGCTTTATGATGAAAATATACTAACTATCGTAATTAGTTAGGTATTCTTCTTTTCAAAATTTGTTAACATCTTTAAGTTATATTTTTTTTATCATAATAGTAAAGGAAGACAATTCCGAAATCCTTGATTACCTTTATCTATCATTAATTCAATACTGTATTAACTCTTAAGATTAAGCGAGGGAATTTAATCTAAGTGCGAAGAGGATTGAAGATTTGGAAGCGTAAAGTGTTATGGACTCAGGCTACTGGCTATTGAGTCTATAGGTTAAGTGACTGGGCACGTAACAGGATATATAGTATCTGGCCCGGGAGCGGCCCAGACGTGGTCTGCAGGTATCATGTGCGAGGGCACGTGATGAGTTGTATACGAACCATACCCATAAATCTTGCACGAAAGACTACTGTAATTTCTTCTACTTTTTCCCCTATACCTTAATAATAAACTTCATTTAACACTTGTTTGGTTTACTATCATCAGTAGGACTATAATATAATATTTATGTCTTATTTTATATTTTGAAAAAATGTTCCCTATTATAAATGAATTGATGGCAAATATTCATAATTTATGTATATACAATAACGTTGGCGGATAAAAAAGGCTGTCGGCGAATACTCAGTCATACATATTGGGAAATAAATCTTCTACATTTTTGGGACAACTTAAGCTAATAAATCTCGTTTATGAAATACGATAGGCTACAATACGACTGCAGTAAAATAAACTATAATACCCTTATTAATTTCCTTTCGCTTTCGATCTAACGTTCGACACTATCTAGGTCGTTATAAAAAATGAATGATTTAAAGCCCACTTAACGGCTATTTGAACGAATCTTCTAACTTTGACGAATAAATAAAACTGATACGACTAATCGTAATTAGATAAATTTACCTTTATGTAAGCAGTGACGCGTAAAATGATCAAATTCGAATTGATGACGGATAATATATAAATCGTAAAATGTAGGTATACGTTTCTTTATAAATAGATATTTTACACGCCGTATGTAAGATAAGTTATTGCGTTTTACTATAAGGCCTGCAAACCCGAGAGAATATACGATACGAGTAAGTCTTTCGACTATATTAGCACTGCTTTTCATTATTTTTATCACATGGAAAAGGTTTTAGTCGACTTGAAAGGATTGTTTATAAACGACAAAAACCTATAGATATCGTTCGTTGTTAGGTTCGAAACATTGATTGTTTTAATTAGCGGTTTAAACTGGCTTTCAGCCGTTATATATAATGATTTACGTTTTTTTATATCTTTAAATATCTGAGATAAACTCATTACGATAAACGTTAGCCGTATCAAATATATTACGGCTTTGGCTGAATACCGAGAACTCACATATAAATTAAATTTTTCAACATAAAACGACGTTTTTGTCGACATTTAACGGGTTTCTTATCGGTAAAACAACCGGATAAAATATAATTATAATAGTGGTTCATATTTTTGAGGTATCCTCATTAAAAAAGCCGCGGATTTTATGGTCAATTACTTTAATAAACCCGTTTAGTATATACTTCAGAATGAAGATTCCGTGTAACGTAAACAACGGTTAAGAAACGCTGGGTGAAACAAGTTTAAGGATGTTACCTACGTTATAATTGATTAGATTATTAATTATATAGTTATCAATTCCTCTCATCCCTTCTTCGAAGATAAATATATACGGTTAAGATCGAGAGGGTAGATAAAGGTTATGTATTATTACTTATATATTTATAAATTCCTCCTATCCGTTCCTCAAAGGTAAATATATACGGTAAAAATTGAGACGGTAGATAAAGGTTTCGTATTAGCAACGGAAGGGGAAGCTCAATTCCGAAATATAATTTCGTTGAGGAATTGTGTGGCTTGGACGACTTAATTTCAAAATTACGTTTAAAGAAGTTTAATTTAATGAAAATACTCATAAAAGAACCTCTATTTTCTATCTTTATAACTTTTAAAAATATTTCCTTTTGAAACTCCTACGTCGATATTAGATGTCATTATCATTCTATCATAAATTAAGCTTAAATATATGAGTTAATTTTAAATTAAATGAGCCTATAATATTTTCTTAATACATATATAATATTATAGTTACAGAGGAATAAGTTTATGAATTAAATAGCTATATTTTATGTAAATATAAATAGTTTATCGAATCCGACATCAATCTTAATTATTCCCGGAGTAACGTAGGATATTATCTTTGGTTTATTATATATATAATATTCATGTGTAGCTTTGAACATTGGTGACAGTCGTTTTATAGTTAATAATGAAAGATAATGAATTGGTAGGGCAATGGTAATGTACTTTAGTTTGTGATATATTAAGGGTTTTTAAAATGGAATTTTATCGATTGAATGGTCTCATTTTAATGTATGGTACAAAATACGGTTGATAAATTGTTATGAGCTTTTATTATGAGTTTTTTTTTAAAAAAAATAACGCGGATTCTGTGATCGTTGGCGCCAACAGATTTCGAAAAGAAGGAGAATTGGCTATGTTTTTTACATAATTAACGGAATTCTACGATCTAGTTAAGAATAAAAAACAATAGCCTTACCTTCGTACCCGGAAAAACTTAAATACTATATTTATATTCAAGCGAATGAAAATAGATCTTCACTAGTCAAATCATAAAAACAGTTATATTGTATATTACGAAATTTATTTATCAAATTTTAATGTCAAATTACCAAATTAATAAATAATAGCCAGGTTCGTATATACTCTTTATCGTTTACGGAGGTATTATTACTATTTTTTCACCTGGGGGGAAATGAACGGTTTAATATTATTTACCGAGATTTAAACAAAGTTATCTAGTTAAACCGTTTTCCTTTACCTTTAATGAAAAACAACTAAGCTTATTATAAAAGTCGACGTAATTTACGCGACGTAATTTGTAAAATTCAACATTTGGACGGCTTTTTACTGTATTCAAGTTATGACCGAAAAAAACGAACTAACGGTTTTTTATATACATTTCAACTTATTTCAACGACCTTTTAATATTGTTTTGGTATACAAAAAAAAGTATATAACGAATATTCATATGATTTTATAACATTTTTTTGATGCCGGGCTAAATTCAAACTCAAAACTAGTTACTTCTTCGTTACAAAAGTAAAATTCTATGGTTTTTTATAATTGTTGACGTAGGTATCCGAGCCGAATTCAAAAAATCCGAGATACTTCAAAATGAAAGATTTTACGTACCGTTAGAAAGGGAGAAGGTTTTCAAGTTTTGCCAACCTTTATCGAAACTTTATTAGTAGTAGTCCCGACCTTCTTATATATCTGGTTTGACGTATAAAATTGGGAATTTAATAGTCTTAAACAAATCAAGAGGAATATATATTTTAAACGTCAACAATATATTTTTATGCCCTCAATTTCAATATAACAAAATTTAAATCGACTAACGTTAGTGAAAAACGATTGATTGGTGCCAAAGTTCAAATGGTATCTCTCATAACGAGATAAAAACAGTTTTTAACAGCCAGTAATATACTATTCCGTACGATTAACGAACGTGAAGTGTAATTCTACTATTTGGAATAAAATGCTTTTCGCAGTGGTATCTTGTTTGAAAACATAGTTATCAGAATTACGTAATATTTGTATCAGGTTTATGTTCTTGACGAATTGAAAATAATTAGAGTGTATAATATGCTACGTTTAGTTTCGGAACGCCAAATTCGATAAATCGAAGTTTTTTTTGCTTTTCGAACACCATTTGCGTTACGGGCTCGCAACCTAAGACGTTTGTCCAAATACATCAAACCGGAACTTGCAATATAAACACGAGGTTCAGGAACACCCTACGCGGTTGTTTTACCTAATTTCCATAGCTATGTGAAATATAATGATAATAAATTCATATATCATCAAATCGTATATTATTGCGAAATATACGGATGAATTTGTGTTTTATAGAAATTTAGGTATCAAATTACAAAATATTTGTTTAATAGAGAAGCTGAAAGACCCCGATGTGTTAACGGTAATAGGATTTCCTCGGTCCCGTCTCGCATCCGTGCCGTCGACTTCAACAACTTCGGGAGATATCGAAATATCAATGGTTAAAATATTGTTACGGGTACGGTTCGTGTTAATACCGCCAATTTCGTTAATACCGGGTGACTAGTTTATATTCAGGTTGGGTATTTGCGCGGAATTATAAAATCACGGTATGCTTCATAATTTATTATACGTAGTTTACCTATGAACGGTTACTCAAGGTATCGAACCTCTCCCAGCTAAAGTAACATATCCGGTATAGATTACGAATCATGTTATCAACTGATTGTATACGTCACGTTACCGTAGCTATTTATAATTATCGAGATGAATATCATTAATGATGCAGATCGTGTGTTGGACTTACAAATCTCCTATTATAAATTATACGAGTCAAAACGTTTGATTTCGAGGTTTTCAATGATATTACTAGAAATAGAGGATAGTCGTAAATATTCCACGTTTACATCGAGTATGTACTTAATATAATAATACGAAGTTTTATTGTGCCCTATATCAAAGCCTTTTTAATCTTTTCACATTTTAAATTATCATTAATCCTTTATTTCCGGCAACTTCATAGTCGACTTATAAATTATGATTCACAACTTTGAGGATTTATCAGTTCTTATAAACGGATCATTTATATTTATTTAACTAAAGATTATATGGTTTTTAACCATTGAGGTATATACGAAACGTTTTCAAGATATATAATAACGATTTTACAGATTTTCAGCGTTTATTATTAATAATGACGAGTTGAATTGTATAGGTGTATTTCAAACGACGCTATATTTTCAAAATAATTGAAAAGGTTGTTATGCACAGCGTACAAGTTATAAAGGAAGGTCGAAAACCAACGAAAAAATCGAAAAGTTTAAAAATACTTATTAATAGTTATTTTTTTTATAATTCTATAAAACGTTATATTTATTCGTTTATTAATTTATACTATTCAACTGGAAATTAACATTTTTTCGGTTTAATATAAATCGACTAATTAATAAGTATACAATATCTCGTCTCCCTAAATTAAACAGGGATATAAAGTCGTCGACAATATTAGCAAGATAAGCCTTCATGATTTTAATATATTTAAGTAAGGGTACGGAATTATTTAAAGCCATAATAATATATATTTCGAGAAAATTGAAAATTACGGCGAATCATCGATAACTTCCGCCGAAATAATGCAAAATAGGCGATTAAGTTTAGCTTCACTTACGTGATAATGAATGTAACCGGCCTAATAAAAGCCTCTATTAATTATATAATTAGTACCGGGTTATCGGCGTCTCGAACTTGTTAAATATTATTTGAGATATTTTTAAAAAGTACATCATATTTGTTGTAAATTTCGTTAAAAGTATAATTACAGACCTTTTTAATATTTTTTTTCTAATATGTAATCAAGAAGTTGTTAAAAGGTTGTTTATGGGTAGTAAGGTTCTAGATTTTCGATTTTCAATTTTTATTAGTTACTTGGTTGTAAACTAATTTTAAAGGTGTTAGTAAAGTGATATTCATTTGATAGCTTAAAATACTTATCAGTTCATTTCCCGCGTTTAAGTTTCAAATGAAGTTTCTCAAGATATTCATGTGGTTTAAATATATCATCGCTACTTTTAAGTTCATATAAACAGCGAAATATCCAAAATTCTCTTTTTGTCTAACTGTAAATTGCGAAATAACTGCGAAGACATTTCACAAAAGTATTTTCTTTACCTTCACGCTGTCTTAAGTCGTGATAACCGGAAAGTAACTTCTTCTTTTACCTAAATGATTTGTATCCAATCTAATAATTAGTAATTGGTGTTTCTAAACTTGTATCATTACAACGCAATTGATTCCGACCTCTGATTAAAATAACTAATATATTGCATTAAAGGAAGTAATGCCTTACTTCCAAGTTTGGTAGATTACTAACCAGTCTATACAATAGTTTGTATAGGTGTCTGCTTATCTTATTCTTCATATTGAATTGATTTCTACCGTACCATTAACTTTTAGTCAATACAGTAAACTTATTGTTAATACAATCAACTTGCGGTCAATATAGTCAATTTGACTTTATTGCAATTAACTGTTATTTCAACAACGTTATAGTTTAGTATACCCGCGCCAATATATAAAAAACCCAATGACAATCCTTTCAAATTGGTAAAAAAATGGGTATTCAGTGTTATTATACTTGTTAACGATAAGGACGGTTTGAATCATATCATGAAATCACGTACTTATATCCTTATGTTACAGGCTGCCTCTGATTTCAAAAGTTACGATGATATTTTATCGAGGTTTTCCCCTAATAATTTCGATCAATCCAACTCACCAGTTTAACTTTGAATGTTGTGAACAGTCTCAAGACCTTTATCGAAGTAATAATATAATACACTGGCTATATTAACAGCTGGATCTATTCTAATACCTATTACAAAACACTAATTGAAATCTGCATAGTTACAATATATGATCTGATTATATCACTTCATCCATTTATAAAGTTCAATAGAATAAAGGTAATAATCAAAAAAAATCAAAAGTTGTGACTGAAGAAACATATTTGTTTTCAAATTTTTCCGTAAATTATGTTAGTTACATACTCCATATGTAAGTAATAAGAATTAGAATTTATCATATCAATTAATACTATTAGATTATAAGTTACAAATATTAAATTCGGAAAAATATTGTGTTATACACAAAAAAATCAAATCATATATTTCTTTTAGTATTGAAATTTGTGCATGCATAATTGCTTTTAAAACTTAAGGTTGAACACATTAATTGGATATTTCGGCTTTTTTTTCTATGATTAGAAAATCTTTATAATAGAGGTTTGTAAATAATGATAATCCGGTTTTATATTATTTCAAAACGAAGTGCGATTTAGTAAAATGGTACTATCAGAGGCCAAACACTTGCTCATTTTCCCACTACTTTACTAATTCAAATCTTCCCACCACATCCACTAGTCTTAACGTTTTTCTTTCTTGTAGATAAATCCTTATGCATTAACCTTACTGTTTTTAGCCCGTAATAGCGTGGCTACAGTCGCCCTCGGGGGAATATTCTTATGGCATAGTTATAATCGCCTACAAAGAAAAATCCTGATAGCGTGGTTACGGGCTGTTTAGTTATAAAAACAGATTGTAGCGTGGTCATAACGTGGCCGCCCACGAAGAAAATCCCTCATGGCGTGGCTATGGTTGCCCATGAGCCATGCCACGAGTCAGCCATACATGGGCTCTCATGGCATGGCTGCACGCCTTGGGCACAGTGGCTGCCCATGAACCGTGTCAAAATCCTGTGGGCGTATACGTAGGCCCAAGATCCGTGTTATCTCCAGAGCTCAAGAACAGGCCTGACATCTGACCTAGATGACCGTGATGTCGTAAGCGGCGCGGCGGTCAGGCGACTTATCTGACCATCCAATATCACATGCCGCTTATTGGAACTATGCGTCTTTCAAGATCGTCGGCTGCGCAAGCAGACACAAAGCGGTAAGCCTTAGCCTTGCAAGTAGCCCCCCTATATCGCATTTCGTGAATTGACTGTTGTGGTTGGAGATTCAAAGCCTTCAATAAACCTACCTAGGTACTTAGTAGGTACCCAACCATGAAGACGGTCAAGAAGAAGATTGTTTGTATTACCTAACACCAGGCACCACGAAGTGGTGCTGCTACTTAAATTATCAGTAGACGCTGGCGTGAAGGATCGGTACCCAAGCGGTCCTAAACATAAGAGGACACGTTCCTCAACCATACCGCTCTAACTCATGTTTCATTTGGCATCAATTCCGCTCAGAATTTATTGCTTGGGTAAAAATGCGGACTCGAATGTCAGTTCCGGACATTCGTGAAACAAAGAGAATGGTCACGATGCCTCATGATCTGGTGTGGAAGCAACAGATATTGTGTTCTTGGGACACGTTTAAAATCCTCTGGCGTAAGAGATCAGTTACTAGAACCTTCCATTATCTGTTCACTCCTGACCTCAGATAGCTCAACGCCCATTTGAACATGTGTGTGTACCCTGTCTCGCCCAGGCGTAAGGAGGCACGCCACAAGGGTATTCGCGTCAACCACGAGGGTAATGGCACTCCAAACGAAATATTAGAAGTATTTGTCGGTATCCTTGAACTCATCCATATTTCGTACAATGAGCCGCAATGCTAATCCCGGACACAGGCATGTGCTGCTTGGGGGTAGGGGCTGTTGAAGGCCTCCACAACTTGGGGTAGCAGTCGTGGAACATTTGAGGCCTGCTTGTATGTGGAAAGCTGCCTCGTGCATCGGAAGGGTCTGTGCCGTCTTCTTGTCTTAGATGGCTGCGAATATAGAGATGCCGATGATATCACCCAACGCACGAGCTGACATGCTGAGTGTTCCAACTCTACCAAAGAGGAACAGTGGGTGGAAGGGGACAGGGTGAGAAATTTGGGGCTATTTTTCCACGCAGAACGTAGATTGGACTGCAATGTGGACTTCCTTGTTCTCCTCGTCTCCGGGCTCATAAGCCGTAAATGGGATACGTTGGTTTCCATGGCGATCATATTCAGGCTAACAAGGTCTGTACTATCGCAGTATATATAAAACAGAAAATAGAACAGTTCATGAGGTAGTCCGTAGGCCTGCAGAGAAGCCTAAGGCCCACGGACAGGCCGAAAGGTCACAAGATCGATAAGCAATCTCGGCGATACTATCCAGTCTGTGGATATCCGCATCAATAGTAGTGTATGTATTAGCCACTGGAAGTATAACGATTTGTGGTGCGTGTGAAGGTTATTGATGGGGATTCGTGTTGGGTCTATGTAAGAGCTATTATTTACCCGACGGTCATCCGGGCCGTCAGATAGGACCACATCATCCCTGATCGTTACTTCCTGCAATAAGAGACAGCACTTGCCATTATCACGCCCCCATTTTCTGTATGGCTAAGTTCTTAAAGCCATTGTTTTCAAGGTGTACAATACAATTGATGCTCAAGGGTTATTGTCCAGCTATTTATGCGGCATCATAAACATTATCATTAATTAGTTTCAACATCAGACGAATTTACGAGGGAATTAGGTTGGGTGATCTTAACAATTTTGGCGACGAAAGGTCCTCTTGTACAGTTGTTTTCCTCTTGACTATCAAAAACCTCCTACAATAATAGTTTTTTCTTATTATAAACAATGTCACTGAAATATTTGATAATATAACTCTTTTATACATTCAATATACCTTTTATTCCGATTCATTTCGCTATTTCAATTAGTTTAGTTTACTTTTTTTACGAGTTTAGGTATGTAATATTTTGTTATCGATAGTATATCCACTTTAGTTTTTTATGTTAAACGATTGGTATATGTATTAGTTTTTATAATAACCGTTATTTTTTTTTGGTTTTTTTATATTACTTTATTTGTTTGAAGGGTATCATGTTGCTTGTAGTCGGTTGTCGTAGGAGAAAAATTATTATTAATACGATACGAAATTTAACTCTGTCGTAAATATTGAGATAGAAGTTGTTGGAAAGATGGTAGATTGATTGAAGATTTTTTTGCCACAAATGTAATTCAATCACGCGAATATAGGATTTATTGTTTCTATAAGGCTCAAACGCTTTTAACTTGAGCACCGATATATTCTTTCAATTTTTTAGTTTGATAATGTGAAGGAATAAATATAATACAACAATACAGTTAACAAAATTAATATTTCTGATCGTCGCTTTCATTGATTCAAGAGATCTAATTCTAATACTTCTATATCAACGGTTACGTTTTCATTTCGGTAGCTATAATACTCTAGTAAATAGCAATTTTCATTCGATATGTAAAGAGTTAACAATACAAACATATATGGTATTTAATATGAAAATTTATTTAATAAGTTCGTAGTTAGTTCGATTTTAAGTAGTGATATCAACATATGTATTGAGTGTTAAAACTTAACTGTCGGCGAATCGAACGAATGTTTAGTTTTTATAATTTTGTATTACCCGTATTTTATGATGTAAACTAGTAATAACGTCAATTGAATCGAATAATTTCGATATTAATTACATATTTGAATAGATTTTTCGTTTATCAGTATTAGTTACGACTAATAATTGGTTCTTATTTGCTAATAATTGTTCGTTGTTATAATCGTTACGTTAGCAAAGCAAAATACGTGTTTTTCTTTTCAAAAAATGCCTATGAATTTTAACTACGATAACTATCTTTTTTTGTTTGTCATTTTGGATAGTTGAATCCTTACGTAGATTGAAGATTTCGTCAACATGCGACTTTTTAAATAATGCGGTTACCATACTTTTCTACATCTTTCTCTAAATACCCAGGATTTTCGATTAAGTAGAAATTTCTGGCTGCTCTTAATCTTAACCAATTCGTTAATCTAAATAATAATGTTACCACTAGGGTTTTTTTATGTATTTAGGGTAAAAGAGAAATAGAGTAAAAGACTACAGGATGTAAAGATAATACGTTCAATAACTGTAGTGATAATCGTAGATCCCAGTGAAAAAAATTCGTTTACAAGGCCAAAGATAATTTAAGATGTACCGAAATTCGTGTGGTTAAATTCTGTAGCAGTATTGTTCTTCATTCTTAACGCAACTTATTACAAATAGCCATCTATTGAGTGACCTATGACTCCGGTTTCTAGCATAATAACTTAAAATAATTACTATGCGTAATAGTTGCGAATATTATTTAAGTACATAGAGTAAGTATCTTCATCATCATAACAATGATAAGAGTCTTTATTTATAATTTTGTATTAAAAACGTGGTTAGACAATCATTACATTTTTTTCGGACCGGTGCTAACATTTTTAATACAATTCATAATCTAAGGCTTATTTTTTATTTTTTTCATTATTATCTTATTTTCTTAAAATTCTTGAATACGTTTAACATATTCTAAATTTGAAGTGTAGGGGATTATGTATAGTATATTTACCATTTCGATTCGCGTTAGATAACAATGTAACGTGTCAACAAGTAACTTTTCTTATCATAAATCCAACATAGCTTTGCGTTAGAAGGGAATCTATGTGCTTAATTTAAATATCATAACGATAAGAAATATCCTCCTCTTTATTTGGTCTAATAGTTACGTTCCTAGATCCGCAACTTTTTTTAATTGTATTAGTTGGGATTTTCGAACTTTCTGTTAATATAATACACGTGAAAAGGGTTTTTATTGTCATTGTTAAACTTTGGTATTTGAAGGTGCATATTAGTCAAACTCGGCACCTCGATTATTACGGTCGTAAACGAAGACCATAATTGGCTAAAAAAACCTTTTATAGGTGGATTTAGTATATTATAAGATATATTCGATATTTTAATAGCCCGTAATAACTTGAGAAACTTATAGACGTAGTGAATCTTCTCTTACTCACACGTCTTGTATTTCTTATTGGTGAAGCATCCGCATGCAACTTATATAATGAAGAAAATATATCTTACTCTCTGATTCTTTGTATCATTTAACATGAAAAATCATTCGATAACATATTGATTTATATGATATTAGATAACATAGATATTTCGTTTGAGATAACGGTTTAAATTATCGTAATTTTTTTTAAAACGACGAGTAATTTGTTAGGTATCGGAGGTGGTAGTTCTCGAATACGCCAGTAACAATATTTGACAACAAAGACGAAAATCCTGGAAATTATCTTTTTATTTTGCAGTAAATAATGAAGAACGAACGTAATTTAACATCAAGGTGGTTATATGGTTTACCTTTATATATCTCTTTTTGTCTCCAGATCTTGATAAATTTAATAATTACCACACAGTCTATATCTGGTATCAGGATATTATAATCGTTGAAGCGATATACTGGTGGTAGGGACCCCTAAATACCTCGGCTGGTATTGGAAAAGATGCTAGTATTAGTAAGTAGAGTAGTTACTTGTGGAAAATTTTGAAGGAAAAAGGCGAATAGTTGTATCTAGAGTATGTTCACGCGTAAATTTGCGCCTTCTTTAATTTCCTTGCTAAAACTAAACGTATTGCGGGACTTGGACGAAAGGTAGAAAAGGATTTCCGTAATAAATTTCATAAGAATCCTCTTGATATTAAAAAGTCTACCGAGATTTCTATTTAATTAACAGGTAAACTTAAAGACTTACTATTTGCGAGTTAATCGATTACTTATGGCTAGATATATTGGTATGTCGAGTATTTAAGGTAAAATGTTTGTTAAAACTCATTTATATTTAGGTAGAGCATTGCAATCGTATGTAACGGCAATAAGAAACGTTGTTGCTAACAATAACTTTACCTTTACCCTTGTTTTTAAAATTATATTGAGGATATTCATTAGTAGTTTACTCGCGAAGTATGTTATTCAGATTGCCTTGTTGCTTCTCTTCATCACGGGGATTTCAACGCTTCGACTGTCCTGTTTAATCTTCATTTTTGTTATAACTATTACGTCTGTTCGATTTCACAGATCTAGCGTTTAATTTTTAAATCAATTTTTCAAATTACCAAATACTATAGGTTCTTGATCGAATGCGGTGAGGGTGAAAGTCAAAAATAAAACACCCGATGGCTATAATAAAGTGCTTGAAGTTTAAGTCTTCGTCAACATCCACAAACCAGACGTCTTTACCGTATTTTTTTGCGAAGAGGAAGCCAAGTTTTTTGATAACCTTTTTTAAAAGGAGGTCGTAAATGATATTAACATCAAATTGTTTTGAAATTATTATAACGATAATTTTAAAGATATAACGGCGACAGAAAGTGATATAAAGGGAAGTTATTCCGTAAGTTTACCATCAAAGTTATTGTTTATTAAATATCAAGAAACTTCATCGTGTTTGCGAATTGAAATTTGTAATATGAATAACCGCAATAGTATTGAGAATTTAAATGTTTATTGATTTGACAACTTGACGATTCTTGAGATATTTAACGGTTAATTTTAACTCTTTTCTTCCAAGACAGGTTATGTAAAGTTTTGTTGGTATTTTCGAATAGATATACCGACGCTTGCTCCTGAATTACCGCGAAAACTAATAAAATTTAGAGGCTTTACCTACTTTTTGCCACGAAAATTGATATAGTATTGTATGGTCACTTTGCAAAAACATTTTCTTTACTTTGACTCAACAAAGCATAACCATAAAGTAGTATCTTCTTTTACTTTGTTTATCTTCGTTCAACCAAATAATCACTAATTAGTGTTGGTAGACTTGCCTATTAATTATAGGCCTTTATCTTTGCAATGTATTCAATTCGAATCACTATAATTAAAGTAACTGGTGCTGTATTGAAGTTGTTGATATGTTAATTCTAAGTTTAGTAGACCGCTTGCCAATCTTCACGTGAATTTTTATGGCTAACTGCTTTGGCTCGTACCACACATTAAAGTGGGTACCTACTGCACTAGACTTTCATTTAATCTCATATACTGTAGTCAATTTCAAGTCAGTACAAGCAACAAACTGTAAGTATAGTTAACTTGACTACACAGAAACTTACTACTATTACAATAGTTAAAGGTGATAGGAAATTTGTTTAAAAATTCCATAAATTAGTAATAGGTTTATTGGTGTTGATATCCTTTTTGGTAGGGCTACTCATTTTATCTATCAGTGGAGAATCCAAATTATTACGTCCACGTTAATCAATTTTGCAGGTATCTAAATAAGAGGGTCTAAAAGACTTATCTTAATTTAGATATAACCTCTTGAACGTAGTAAAAGGCGCTAAATAAGAGGGTCTAAAAGACTTATTTCAATTTAGATGTAACCTCTTAAACGTAGTAAAAGGCGCTAACAAATGTTATTATTAGCGATACCTAAGCCCTTATCTCTGCGTATTTAGTCTTAGTTCTTATACGTAACATATTTATATGATATATTGGCTAAATTACCTTTGTTTCTCTTCTTTCCTAGGTGGTTTCTCTAGCGGTTATATAACTTAGCTTTTAGTCAAATATTAGTCTGCTTCTTAATCCTTTTCATATATCCAAGGTTCATTCGTTTATATTTTTGTAAAAGTAAATTAGGGTAATATGCGAGTGATTGGTTCCTTTTCAATTAACATAGAAGATAAAGATACATATATAATAGTTTAAATGGTTGAAGGTAGAGATTGTATCGTTGTCTATTTACAATAGGTTGTTATTAAAATCTTTAACAAACATCAATATAAGGTTTTATAATACGTTAATTCTGAAGTAATTTATAATAATATTCATGTTGGGGTTATAGGCTACCATATGAAAGTTTAATTACGCGCTTAATTCAGGAGTTTGTAGTGAAGGGAAAGGTTCATATAAAATTATAGGTTGTAGGTTGTTTGTTATTTAATTGGTCTTAAAACTTAAAAGTTTGTAATTTGAAGTAGTTATAGTAATTTTCACTAATCCATTTGATAACTTCAGTGTTTCAATAGCTTTAGTGTTGGCTTTACGACTTGATAACTTGAAATTTTCATAAATTTGAGGCTTCCAACGATCAATCTCGTGCTAGGTTTTTGAAGTAATGTAGAAGAAAAAATATTTCGATAGTCTATAGATACCATCGTTACTTATGAAATTCCTAAACGGACTGCACAATCTATAATCTCTCACTAATTACTTCTTGAAAATGCAGATTGGCTTATAGGGGTACTCCACAAAAATATTCTCCTTTACCTTTTTAAAAAAAAAACATAACAACCCTAAAATGACATCTCTTTCATCTAGCTTATATATGCCTAAGCTAATAAATATTAAAATTGTTGGTAAGCCTTTATTTTTATAACTTAGTCGATTCGAATATCTAGTCGAAGTAACTAATATTTCATTGAAAGTGATAATATGGTTCTTCTAAGTTGTTTAAACCGATAGCTGGTCTACATATTAATCTATATGGTAAACTATTCATCACATACCCAATATTGAATTGAGAACTCCCTATAATTAACTTTCAATCCACACAGTCAACTCAGTTTTATTAAAGTCAACTTAGCTGTACTAAAATCTACAGCTATTTGAATAGGTTAACTATTTGTTGTTTTTAAGCTAGTTTACGATTCCTTTGTTTTCTATAGATTTGAGGCAGCTATCTAAATGCTGTATGCAATACCTACCTCGATGTGTCCAAGTATGGTTACTTTCTCTCTTATTACTATGGATTTACAAAGGATTGAAATATTGTTTTTAAATAACGTTAAGCTAGGAGTTTTGGAAATCTTAGTTTCATTTCCTATGTGGTCTGGTAGATGAACCGTTATAATATGTGAAGGTTTGGGAATTTGATTGAATTCTCAAAGAAGAAGAATTCACTTTTCTCCTTTGGAAACAATCTTTTGATTTTTTGATTGTCTTTTTAAGAGGATATATATGAAGATAGAAAATTAAAGAATAAAAACAAACTTGACGTTTGAGCAATAGTTCCTATATCACTTGATGGAACTGTAAAATTATTTATAGGTAGAAATAAAGTTAACTATATTTCTGTTATTAACCGTCAGGTCAACCATAATAATAGTTGTTAGTTAAAATTCAGAGCAACACCTGATTTGGAACTTCCCCAGCGACAGTCCAAATGTATACGTCTTCAAAAATTACTTGTTTCAAGCGTTCAGAAATCCTATTTTACAAAAAAAAATATTGAAGAGAATTTCAAAGTAAAAGCTTATTCGAAAGCAATTGTTCATACTGAATAATACAGAGATTTTTTTAATTCAGTTGAGATTAATTAGTGGGTAATATACTCAATATCTTTAATAATTTTGTTTGGTATATAGTAAATAGTTTATGGTTTCCTACTTAAATATGGTTTTGTTATATCATAGACTTCAGCATTATATTTAATCCTCATGGTTATTAAGTCACATTGTTTTCCTTTGAAGCAAGTAGTTTTTTTTTTTTTATGTTTTCAAAGGTATCTATTAATCCTCCTTAGTTTGTATTTTTTATTAAAAATAGTTATTTTCAGGATTTGTTTAAAAGCTAACAAGGGATTTTCATGTGATTCAAAATTTCCTTTCCATAGGCTTCCTTATTTTGATTTAATAGTTAGAGAGGTTTTCCAATTGATTTTAAATTAGTGGACCTAGATTTTATTTATTGGAAGGAATTATGAATGTACTTAGATTGGGCTGTGGTACTAGATAAACAGTTTATTCATACCTTAATAATGGTGGAGCTCTCAGTTATTGTAACCACTTTTTCCTCGATTAGCTAGCTAACCAAAGATGAGTCTCTGACTTCATTGCTTTAGTTATAAAGTTGTATAAGTGTAAATAGGCTTATGGTGTACTCGAAGCATTGGAATTTATGGTTGAAAGTTCAATTGTTTTAATCAACGTCGTATTTAATTCATTTTTCAATTGCTTTTTATAAAGAGTTCTGGACTACCTTATCCTTTATCCGAAGTCTGGATTCGTTTCGTTCTGTATTTCCAGTTTGGATATGTTGGTTAGGTCTAAAACCTTTGTTCTTTCACGTGAAATAAGGTATAGAGAAGAGTAATCGTTATATTGGTATAGTTGTAGTAAAGATCATAGATGCAAAGAAAAAGCATCTAGAGGTGCACGCCGCAGGTGAGGGCTTATAAGCCCTCGCCCAGAGCATACCACTCTAGACCGCTTCACGCATTGCTGTTCGGTTTGGTGTAGCGATTTCAGACCGATCCATGAATTATGCACTTTTCGTCTTGCAAAAGTGCAGCCTGTAGCGTGACACGTTGTCATGCACTCTGCAGGAGTGCACCCTAAAATACAGTACACTGCTATTAGCCCTATGTATAATATCTATAAGGATATATAGTAATATCCATACAGGCAATCTTTTTTTCCCCCTTATATAACGACTTATGATAATAATGTGGTTGTAAGGATTTAAATTAACAGTTTCTGTATTGATAGTGTTATTGTATCAATTGCAACAGGTTTAAATTAGTAAATTTCTGTAGTAACAGTATTGTTGCCGCATCAATTGTAAAAGGTTTCAATCAGTAAGTTTCCATAGTAACAGTGTTATTGTCATATTAATTGCAAAAGGTTGAAATTATAATATTTGGCTAGGATTAGTAGGGTTTGGCCGAGGCAGTGATAATAGTTTGGCTGAAATTAGTAAAGTTTGGCCGCGGTAGTGAATATATTTCCGCTCTGATTGGTGTAACCAATTGAGTGCGATATGTTTGGTAATAGCGCCTTTTGTGGTTTATAATAGGGGTAATTGCGCAAGTTTTATAAAGGGTAATGACGTAGGTGGGATTTCGTAAGAGTGATTACGCATTTACATGTTAGGTTAATATAAAAAGATATATTGTTATCGGTCCAGTCAAAACCTCTTTTCTTTTACTTTCAAAAGCGCGTAATTTAAGCTGGTGTAAGTCCCGACTTTAATTTAACCTTTATTACCCTTAATTAAACAAACCGTTTTAATAGGTAGATCATTTAGCCAATACTTATATATTAACCTTTTCCTCGAATAAATGCTGCGTAAAAACAGGACAGTATGGCGCCGTTTAACACGAGAGCGTCGGTGCGCCGCTGCCGCCGCAGTCGCCGCCACAGTCATTAACCCATCATTATCTGGTACAATATCCTCCATAGCCGCTACCTCGTCGCCTTCCGCTACGCCGCCATCCGCCGCCGCCACCTCCTCTTCCTTATCGACCCCGCCCACCTTTACCGCCGCCGCCACTCCCTTTTTCGCTGCCGCCGCCACCCCTATCTCCCTTCTATTTTCCTTCCCTTTTCCTAGCTCTCAGTGGGAGGAGTAGGGGGCCTCTAAGGTTATAAACCTTACCCTCTCCCTACGGGTAAATATCCTATTACCCGTAGGGGCCCTTTTACACTGTAAATATAACTTGGCGTAACTGCGTTAGGGTACGTATATCTTAAGTTCATTCATTCGTAAACCTTTAATTACCTTATAAATATTTATTACAAGGCGAATCATTTTCGCCGCTTCAACCTCCGTATCGTTACTGTGCGTCATAAGGCCTCTTCAACGCATAAATTACTAGAGAAACATACCCGGATCCGTAGTCCCGGGCCTTTCATAGATATATTTTACGTGTCGTGTATCGTATTCGTAGCCGTGGGTAAGTTTATTAACGATTACTATGAAATCGGGAGTCGTTCGGCCCGTTATTATCGTTACAAACTAACAGGTAGCTCTTATGCCCCCGTTTCAATCATATTTGAGTTGTACGCCGAAGACGTGTTACGCGCTCGCCAGCTTATTAGTAAATTTCAACCGAACTCCAAACTTTTCCTTTAACAAAAATATAACGTTTGAAGCATTCCGAAAAACAATTTCGGTCGTAACAAAAACAAGTCGATACTAATTAGTAATAGGCGATAACTGGCGGTCCAGGGAGACGGTAGCTGCCGTCGCCGCTTAAAAACGGGGTTTACCCATATACTACAAAAGTAAATTTAACGACGTGATCATATATCGCTGTAAAAAGAGTAGTGCATCCTTTACGTTTTTACCTAGAGTAATAACCAGTGGAGTATAAGCCTATATTCTTACTGGCATTAATTATGTTGATGTCGGTAATAGCAGTAGTATTAGTATAAAGGGAGGAGGGAATGGTGAGGATGGTAGGGACGTGATGGCGTCGCCTCTTACCTCTTTTAGTAGTAAGGAGCTATCTTTACATCCGGGACAGCGCATCCAGTTTCAAAAATTTCATGAATTTGTTTGAATGAAAGTTTTTGAAATTTAACTTAAAGTATAAAAAATGAAGATTGGTAATATATTATAAACAGTGCGATATCATAAATCGAAACAAAGGATTTTAAGGAGAAAAATACCGAATAAAGTCGAAATTCTAAAAATAAAGTGTATTAAGACGTGAGGAACGGCGTAAAGATCAAAAAAAAAAAAAAAAAAAAAAAAATAGTAAATTCCGTCGGGTCGAGCCAATTAAAAAAAAAGTGGAAAAATGTTGGAAATAGTACAAAAAGTAGCGTTAAATAAAGGTAAAATCGGGGATCGACACAAATGATATAATACGGGCCGATCCTAATTGATAAAAAGTAATTTAATAGCTATATTAGGGACGTAGCACTTTTTTAATAACCCTAATAAACAGTATACTTATCTATATAAATGTTTCCAACACGTTCTTTCGTATAGCCTTAGTTATAGTATTACTCTGGTTGGATTTTCCGTCGTTTCACTTTAATTTATCGCTTTTACGGCGTTTATACGGCTCGCATAAAACTATAATATCGATTATTAAACGCTTTTCGTTCGTAATATCTAATTAGATCCAACAATTATAAAGCGAAAAAAAAATGTATACTACTAAAGAGATAACGCCTAAATTAAGATTCAAAATCATCATCTAGACTGTTATCGTTATGGTAATACCAGAATCGAAGCCTTTAATTATATTACAAATTTCGGAAGCCAGAACGCTTTAGGTAGCCCTTTTACATTTAGTAAATTTTTAATAGATAATGTTTTAACGAAGTAGAAAGTCTTTTCGGGCCAGTATTTTGTTACTGAAGACTAGGACGAAACCAATTTATAAACTTTAATCGCTATGATGAATACAAAAGCTGTTAGTAAAAAGAAATAGGTTTATAATACGTATATTTAACGATATGAATTGTAAACCGCGTTTTGGACTATGTATTTGTTATGAAAGATGTTTCTTAAACGCCTTATATATATCGTTTATCGGAGCAGTACATTATTATACGGCGACTAAAAGAATAAATGCCGCCTTTAGTTATGCTATAATGGCAATCTAAACGCCACTTACGCGTTAGTAATTGTATTCTTCGGCCAGTTTTACAATATTTAAAACGATAAGGGAAACTTTAGTTAACTATCATTTTTATATAGGGTCCAAAATACCGTTTTGAATGGTAATAGTTACTTTATTAAAATTAATTACATGGTTTTACGTCAGGTACATCTTAGGGTTTGTTTTTAAGTCAGCCTCCAAAGGTTTCCTTTTTTTAAATGCAGAAAACGAGGTGTTATATAACGTTGAAATTTAGTTCGTCTATAAACTCATGAATACAAAGCCCTCCAAACGAGTTATCGATACTAATAGTTACGGGTCTAAAGTAAAGTTATTTATTTCAAATTGTTCCTTATAATACCTTAAGTAAATATTATATTCGTAAACAACTGCTTTAACCAAGCCGTAAAGTTGTTTTAAAATACGTAAAATCGTTTTAGGCGGGTGATATTATTCGGGATCTTTTGGTTTGTCGGTGTAAATTCGTCGTTTAAGTCGTTCCTTAAATTATATGTATATTTATATTATGTTTCGAAATCTGACATATAAGTTATAAGGTACGTTCAAAAGGGCTAAGAGTAAAAGAATTAAATGATGACTGGCACCTTGTATCATAGGCGATTAAGTTATAATATACTTTTTACCTTTGTTATTACATTATTTAATAATCATGCTGGTTATTTTATAAGGTTTTCTGGTGTTATCCTTGCCTTCGTAAACTAGGCGGGTTAGAAAACTCCTATTTTAACTATAAATAACTAGATTAAAGCTTTTAAAACAAAATACACTTTAATTGATTAAAGCTAAGATTTCCGTTTAGATAAATTATTCGAAAAGGGTATTTTATATAATCATAATACCTTCGTGTCGAAGTTTTAGGCTATGTTTATGGTTTCCTATTTCCTTTTTCGTAACAAAGGAGTCTTTAACCTTGTTTCTAAGGCGTTTTCTAATTTTCGAACCGAAAGAACGCCTTCAACGGCGAGGTTTTAGTAAATTCAATTGAAACGGGCCGTTTCTATATAAAGGATTCGGGCCGAAATCGTATTTCGAGGGTAAAGCTAAATCTAAGATCGGTTTCAATTCGGTATTTAAAGTGGTGTTTCGTCAGTGGTTTTGTATATCTCATGGTTTCAATCCGTTCCTTTTCACTTTTTTGTTCATTCACATACTATCATCCAGCGAAAAGAACTAATACCAATCGGTAAATTAACGAATATATTATAGCCTTTCAACCCGTTAATCTTTTAGGATCCAATTTATTTATCCTTCATTCTTTTGACCAAAATCTTAAGCTACAATTGTAAATTTGAAACTCGAATTTTACGTAGATTATTCTTTATCGCCAACTATAAAAATATGTCGTTCTCTGACCATAGGCATCTTCATAACGCCATGGCCTTTGTTATAGAATTGGCCCTTTGCATTATAAACAGTAATAGTGTAAAGACTGTGTAAATTTTTGGGTAGGCACTAAAAACAAAGAATGTAAGGATAATCCTATTTGTGCTAAAAATGTTATTAACTTCGTTAACCGCTATTTTAAGGATAAACTCCTTAAATCCAATACCTTCAAATTCTTCAGATAATACCATGTACATCATTTTAAGCGGTTCGTATTACCGCTTATATTTTCCAATGTCTTATAAGGCTTTTACTAAGATTAACCTATATTCGTTACCGGGTATCTGAACCTTAATACACCATGTAGTAAAGTTGAAAACCGTACTAACATCGTACGTAATCTAGTTTAGGGGCCCTAAATGAATTTGAAACTAATAGTTAACTCAAGCACCTGAACAATTTATAATAAAAGCGCTCCGTATAAATTTGACGGCCAGAAATAATATTGCCGCATCGACGGCGTGAAGGACCGGTTAGCTGTTTATATATATTATATTAATATTTAATTCTTAGTTAAATTTTAAATTTTTTAAAGACGGAACATAAACTGTCCTAAGGTTTATAAGTATAACTAATACTTATGGTAAAACTGTTTGATTAATTTAAATACGTTTTTTCCTACATCCGTATAGATTACGACGTAAAACCGGTATACAAAGCATTCTATACTCGGGTATCTAAATTGTCGGTACAAAGTTCGTAATTTCAGTTAACTTAAGTAAATACCTTAAATTATACTTCCTTCTGGAAAAAAACTATAAGTAGCTGAATTTAAGCCGGAGTAGTACAAATACATTACTTAAAGGGCTAATAAATCAATTAACAGTATTCCGAACCTTAGTTCCAACTATATTTTTATCAGCTTATGAAAATGAAAAGGGTATTTCAAATTCTAGTGCGGAAAACTTCATCGGGCCGAAACATGAATTTAGAACGATATTTCCGAGCGATAACGCTTTACACTTACCAAATAAAACCTTTGGATATTTTTCTTTTCGGTTTAACTAAAATTTTGGAAACTTCGTTGTAAACGCTTCAAATTAACTCTTTCTAGCCGTTAATATTTCGGCTATACTAATGCCAGGAATAATGTCGTACTTGATAAAAATCGTGAATTGCGATGTTATATGGGCGTTAAGCACTTCGTTTACGCAGTTTAGGCTGGCAATATGTATAAAAAAGGTATCCTATAGGCCGGCAAGAATAAGTCAGGCGGTTTTATAGTCTTAGGTTCATAGGTTAATATTATTATATTTAAGGTCATCTTCTACAGATATATTTCCATCAGGGTAAGCGTTAAATTCGTTATTTATAATTTCGTATTCAGCTGCATATATTATATAATTTGATTTTATCCGATCATTAAATACATATTTTGCCTCAAATTTTCGCTGAATTCGAATTTACTCGTAAACGGGGTACTTCGTAAACTAATCCACGATTTTACTGTATACGATACACCGATTTTTACAAACCCGCGGGGTTTCATATTCCTTTTCGCAATTATTACTTTAGCCGCGGTACGTTTCGCCCATTTCCTAGTAAACGTCTCTATCCCCTATTATTAAGGTATCTTCCTTAATACCTACACTTTAAGCGTTTTTTCCACCTTAGGTAAACTTTAAATCTTTGATTTAAAATATGGTAAATAGTTTAGTCGAGGTATACTTTAGTAAATTTGTTCTTTCTTTTGGTCTTATTAGTTACAAATACTAATCCAAGGCTCGCCTGTCGCTGTATAAAAGTTTTGAGCAATATTTTAAGGCTTATACAAAAGGTCTTTAAATTCTTTTCTGATTTAAAAAGTAGAAGGTTAAAATCTGGGATTCCGCGATTAACTTTTTTTATTATTTAGATTAACAGTACATCATCTTCATATTCCGGTTTAAAGTCTATCTAACACTTTCGAAACTTCGTTAACAAATCGTTAAGGATTTTCCATGGATTTTTATCCGCGTTTTCCATTTAGTTTTTACCCCGATTTCAAAGATATATTAATTCAATCCCTATCGTAAAGGTCGTGGTTGATTTACGAATCAAAGTAGGATTTAAGGCTGTTATAACACCTTACAAAGGTATTTACCTACGTAAAGTGATATATATACTATTTTGAACTATTCAAGAAAATGTACCATGAAAAATAATATAAAATTATATTTATTTAATATCCAATTTTTTTACCTGTATCCAATATAACGCTTATTTCATTATTAAGCACGTCTTACCGCTGACTGTTGTAGTTGCGGTTCCTATCCTAAAGCCTAGCAAAGTTAATTAGCTTCGTAAGGTTATTCCTATTATAAGGGTAGCAGTGTAATGAGAAGTTACGGTAAAGGTTTTAATTAACATATATTGGTCAATAGGGTACGTATTAGCGTTTTACGCCGCTCTTCTTTTTCTAGTGCAGGTTATTTTTTTGTATCTCGACCGATCTTCCTTTTCTAAAGCATGTTATTTTTTGTATTCCGGCTGATTATACTATAGCCAATCAGGCTGTTTCCAATGTTCAGAAAGTGGTTTTGTATTTGATTTTATTCGAAATAACATTTTGGTAAGGTTTTTTATTCGACCCTTCTTGTTAATGATCGTGACGATGCCTCCTCTTCTTTCGTTAATTCCTCTAATTTTATTTATATTTTTTAACAGGTGTTTAACCTTGCTAGGTTCCTTATTATATTTTGTGGTAGCTTTTCGTAACCCCGGCTCGTTACCTTAATCAGGCGTTTCTAACCTTCTTTTAGGTATAGTTCTTTCACAAACTTTCCTTTATCCCTTTATTATTTTTCTACTTTGGAATTTATATAAATTAGGTTGTTACCAATAAGACTTTTATGATACAGCTCTTACTTTGACCGATTGTATTAATATATTTACTTCGTAATTATTTTCGTATTATGGTTGAAATTATATTATCGACTATTTGCCATATGTCAGGCGTTCAATCCACAAAGTCTTTTATAAAAATGTCGAATAAATCGCGTCCTTTTTATTTCTCTGCTATAATAATTAAAGATCACGTTGATAATATATGTTTCATCTGTTTAAAAGCCTAAATTCTTTACTGGTACCTCGATTCTGTTATTTTATAGGTTTAGGTTTAAAAGCTTTGAAATATTACTATGCAAAAACATATGTGTAAAGACGTATTTCATATATTCGTTGGCCTTTACCAAATCCGTTACTAATAAACCTATCATGTATTCGTAAAAGACAGTTTATTTATAGTTCAAGGTTATTTTCAGTAAAGGGTAATTTAGGGTTCGGGTTATTTTAGCACATATAAAGTAAATCAAATAATCAAAACGATGGGAATAGAGATTACCCACGCTTATTAATACGAATGAATTTCATACGAAACGTAAATAAAACGTAACCACAAACGAATTAGGTGGTTTGAATTAGTTTTGTTGACGCCTAGTAACGTTATACTAGCCAAATATCTAGGAAAACTTAAATATTGTGGGTATTAAACTTAAACTACATAGGGCAAACGTGAAAAAGTAGGTAGGGCAAATGAAATATAATTGTTGAATACGGTAGTTGGTAATCGGTTATGATGTGAGTGTCATAACCGAATTTAATAGAGTGATTTGTTTGGTTAATCTGTACGTAACCTTTCTTACTAAAGTAATCTATTTCGTTAACACATTCGTAACCGCTTTTAAATCAAGCGAACGATTTGGATTATTAGAATCAAATAAGGTTTAACGAAAAGTTCCGAAACTTAGTAGATTTAGTTTACGTGGCCTAGTACGTAATAAGACTCTTTCCAAGAAGTTCCAAGATATGATTAAAACGCTAATATAAGTTAATAGTAAACATAATGTGGCTTTTGAATAAATAGGGTACTAACTAGTTAATATTATTGTACTAGAAGTGATTTTTTTCAAAGTTACTCCAGATCTTACAATTTTATTACGCTTTGGATTTCTCGGCACTCACGCGTGATTCCATATTCCCGTATAATTTTTCAAAGTCGTAATGGTAAAGCACAAATAGTTAGGACCGTTACAATGTCACGCGATAGGTTTTTAACTTAAGTTTGTTTTTTCTTTCCTAGGTTATCTATAAACGACCGTATCGGTTACTAATAAAGTGTTAGTAAAGTCCAAATCCTTTATTTTTTCACGTAAAATAAGACACAGAAAAAATCAATGGTTAAATTAGTATAGTTCTATTAAAGATTATAAATACAAAAAAAAAGCATCCAGAGGTGCATGACATAGGTGAGGGCTTATATAAGCCCTCGCCTAGAGCGTACCACTCTAGACCTCTCCACGTATTTCTATTCGGTCTGGTACAGCCATTCCCAACCGATCCATACATAATGCACTTTACATGTTGCAAGAGTGCAGCCTGCAGCGTGACACGTTGTCGTACACTCTGTATGAGTGCACCCTACAATACAGTGCACTGCTACTAGCCCTATATATACTATCTATGAGAGTATATAGAAATATCTACAGAATGACTATTTTCCGTTATGGAAAATATGGCAATATACGTTCAATACAGCTTTTAAATTGTTCTCTTATTGAAGATTATCGATTGTAAAATTATTTTGGGCGATGGAAGAATGAGAAAGATTAAAAAAACTTGTTGTTAATTCTTAAAGACTTTATATTGAAATTGAATCTTTTGAAGTAGTATCATCCGTTTTGGGTGCGCCTACTAATTGGTCGCTTGAGTAAATTGATATTAAATGTGGATATTTTGTCGTTAAAAGTTCATTCTCTTTACCGGGAAGTAGCATTAGATATAATTCTTTTAATTGTATGATTGCTTATCACGTAAACTTTCGTACGGAGACTTTGTCATACTGAGTATTTGACAGGGTAGGCAGTATTATAGAAACTGTAGTATATTTCACAGAGGTTAAAGTGGTTAATTATCTTGTTGTCAGTTGTAATAGCAGTTTTTCTTTCCCTTTGAGTGTTATAGTTCAATGGTTATTACCATGAAAACTCTTGAATTTCAGATAAAAAAATTGGAATTATTCTTCTGAATAGCTTTTATGAATGTTAGTAATATAATTTTGTTGAGAAAGAATTTATTCATGGATTTTTTTATCCTTATATTTCTTTTTAAGTTTCTCTTAAAGAATGATATTTTCTGGTTCCCTCATTATAATTTGGACTTTTTGTTCTAGAAGTCCAATCGGATATTTCGAAGGATTGAGCTAATCATTTTGTTTAGTTTACTTCGTATGTGAGCTATCCTGTTTGGGAATATCGGCTTCATATATGATAAGAATTGAAAAGTAAATATAATATTTTTAATATGATAATCTCAATGAATATTTTTTCTTTTGGTCTTTTCAAAGCGATGACGAATAAAGTTAAAGCTACATAATTTTATGCGCTAAAAAGAAATCATTGTTTCAAAAAATATTTGGATAATAAATTGGTTTCGTTCCTCAGAAAATTCTCATTAGTTTTAGCTTTTTCTTTTACTTAGCTTATTTGTGCTTAACTTAATAAGTCCTGATCAGTATTAGTAAAGCTTTAGATGTTGTAACATTATCGACTCGATTAGTCGAAGAAGGAGTAGTATTAAGTGGTTAAGTAGTAAATGTATTATTTGATATTTGGTAGACCGCTAGCGAGTCTGTGCAGTAATTTGTATAGCCAATTGCTTGGCTCGTGCCATAGTATGAAATGGGCGCATACTGTACTTGACTTGTAGCTAATATATTAGACCCATATAAAACAATATACTCAACTGGCAGTCAGTATAGTCAACTTTACAATAATTAAAATTTAGATACTACACTAAAGATATTACTTTTCTAACAAGATTCTTTATTCAAAGGATATTCTAGATCATCCTCATTACGACCACTAATTCACCATCTATAAAAGAGATGTATAATTGGAACCCTCTATTTAAAACCTAGTAAACTATGCTATTTACAATCTAAACTATATACCTATAAATGAATTTACTAACAACCTTATTTGTCTTCCAATCTAAATCATACGAAGCATTCATATGTAATCTACTAAAATCATAAGAATCATAATAACTAAAGTAAATAATATTATAATGGAATATTATTAACATTTTTCCTATACAATTTATGATCTATAAGCCAAATACTCTTTATATTGATTTAAAAAGAAACAAACAAATATAATGATGTTATATAATGAATTATATACGGAAAAATATTAATATAGAGAATAATATATATCCTTATTTAGCAAATTCTATAGCTAAAACCTCAAATATGTAACTAAAAAATTTCAATTATGACATTATCAACCCGTTTTTCTAAAGTTACAGCATGTGTTATGTACTCATGCTATTGGCCATTGAGTCTATAGGTTACGTGACTGTATACGTAACGGGATATGCAGTACCCGGTCCGGACGCGGTCTATGCATTGCACGTGTGAGGGCATGTGATGGACTGCGCACAGGCCATGCTCAAAGGTCCTGCATGATAGGACACGGTAGCCTCTTCTAGTCTTCCGCTGTACCTCAATAGTGAACCCCATTTGGCACCTACTTGGCTGACCATCGTAGGTAGGACCATAATATATGTGATGGTCTTACTAAGTAAGCTTAAGCCGGTTAGCGTGACTTCCATCACCTGACCAGAGTCAGCCCCCTTGACCGTTGCACCAAGTGAAAAGTACTAATAATACAGACGTCCTGGATTACCCTAACCACACTATAAGGGCCGGGATATGACACGATAGAACATCGTGCACCACAACATGTACAATCACATAACTCATAACTCAGACTATACGGCTTACAGCCTAAGTCCATACGGGCATCAACGAGTAATCCTATTCAAACAAAAATATAAACCAACCTACTAAGTAATTATTTTACCCTAGAATCCAATACTTGTTAAATATGAGTATCATAAGCTAAAGACATGGAATACTAAGCCGTATTTCGTAAAATCTACGCTCCCAGAAAATATATTACCTCTTTCAAATCTTCTAAATGAACGTATTTACTGGCATCCTTCTTTAAAACCTTCATATTCTATGAATCGTGAACCATTACCTGTTAATCGTCGACGTAAATACAAAGAATAAATCATAAAAAATAATTTGTATGAATATTATGGTATGTGAACTTCAACTCCTAAACTAAAATATATTTATAAATATCATGAACATCTTAAACCGTGATTTTATAACTTGCTTGAACCAATAAAAATCGTCTCAAAGCTGAAACGTTGGGTTTATAACGAGGTTAAATTCCGAGTTGTTTTTATTGGAAAATTGGCAAAATGTATCTTGAATAGTGATTAGAATTTCAACTTATTTCAATTCGGTAGATTCCTTGTTCAATAATCCAAATCAACATCGATTTGGTTAATATCTCAACCGTGAAAAACGGCAAAAGTAACAAGATTCCTATACGTATAATACTTCACAATAACAACGAATATCGCAATATAATCAACACCATAAGGCTAATCGAATTCTCATATCAAAATTCTCATCTTATATCCTTCTATTGACTAATTAGCATCGGTGATGATATTACTAAAATTTACAGTAATAATAAAAACCGATAATTGTTCCTTTCAACTCCTTGGATGACTTTCAAAAATAATAGGCGTCGTATTTCACTATAAAAAGTCTTTTTCTAGTATTAATCTTCAAAGTCTACGAAACCTCCCTATATAATGACTCGCTTCTCTGGTTTTTTTACAAAACAATACAAATTAAACCATATCGTCATCAACGAAAACATCTAAAAAAAACTAGTTATTTACTATGTTTTAAACTAGTTACCTAAAACTTCTTCTAAGCTTGAGACATGGAGCTGCTATTAAAGTATCTTAAGGAATACCAACGTTGATAAACTCGATCATATATATTTCTCTGGTACAACTATTGACCAAAAACATCCCATATCAATCTCTTCAAGAACCATAAAAAAAAGAGTTAAAACGAATTGTTTAGTCCTATTTCCAGAACAGTTTCCTGAGTAAACCATTAATTTGAAGCGAAGTTTAGTAATATGAGAAAACTAACAAAGAAAAAAGAATATATTTTTTTACTTTGACTCAGGGTTTTAAGATTTCCTTCTTCTTTTGAAGGGGATAAGAATCATAACAACAAGTACGGAATGGAATTCAAACTTAACGTTCAACTAATAATTAATATATCGCTTTCCTCGAGGGTTGAGACTCAATCAAAAGTGTTGTAATATATCATATTCCTGCCATTAAACATCATATTAGATATGAAAACATATGTTTGAATTGATTATGGCTATAGGTGATAAATTTCTTCTTGCATGAAGGTACGAGTTCATTTCCTTTCTAAAATACTTTATTAAAACGTTTCAAAATCTGATCTTACTTTAAGGTATATAGTAAAAATAACTTTCAATGAAAACAAGTTAATTAACCTTACTTCATGCTTAATAGATTACAAGTTTAAGTCCTCCGTAAACTATTAAGTTGTCGATAATATATTCAATACTGTTAATAATTGTATTCAACAAACAACAAACAACTTTTGATCCTTCTACTAATGACACAATTGTAATATCAAAACCTTAAACTCGATTTTAATTTCTAAAACCACCAAATCACATATTTCACCTCTCAATCTGATAGTGGTTACTCAAAAGCTTTCAAAGATCCAAATAAACCATTCTTTTTCTCGCCTTCCGTTCTCGAAACTCGATTGTCATCGAAGCCTTTTCGAAATTTCTCAAAGGAAACAGATAAAGTAAAACGAATGCATATCTTAGTCCTGACAAGAGCCATCAAACAACCGAAATCATTCCTCAATCAAGTTCATATTATTATAATCAAACTCAATATAACATGGGAAATTATCAAAGGACTAACAAAACGCTAAAACTTGAAAAAAATTCATTTGTTCTTAAATAAACATAAAGTCGCAAGTAATAATCACAACTATGTCTTTGATTAACAAGTATACTAAAAACAAGTCACTAACTCTAATAAAGGGGATATAAAGCTCTAAAGAAACCTAATCTGATTAAGAATGAAGTTGTGAAGTAAAAATAATTACAAAATGTTAAAGTGTTTTAAGGGTTACCAAATTAAACTAATATCTAAACTATACATTACATAATTCGTTGGATCTCATTACCTTCTATTTGAAGTCTACAGTAATTATTTATTTCTATATTGAGTTTGGAACAAGAATTACTGTTCAAAATAAAGAAAAATGAGCCAAAGAGAACTCCAAACATGTCTGGAAATTGAATATTATTGATTCGGATACAATAAAATGGTGTCAAAATAAAATAAAAACCAACACAACTTATAGTTAAATATTAAAAACATAAAAGTGAAAAAAGGTTCAATAAAACGGTACTATCTGTCGATGAGACTTTTGTAGAGATTATGAGATATTACCATAGTGAGCAAGCATATGGGACTATGTTTGAGGAGTGCATGATAGCTTGTCACGCTGTAGAAGGCATCTTTGAAGAGTGTATAATAGCGTACCATGCCTTAGGAGGGATGTTGGCAGAGTGTATGGTAGAGTGCCACGCTCCGAGTAAAAGCTTATAAGCTCTTCTTTAAGGCTTACTGTGGATATTACCATATATCCCTATAGTTTATAAGCGGCCATACTTCAGATTGCATCTTTTCTGAGTGCACGGTAACGTGTTACTCTGCAAGGTATATTCCTGCAAAGTGCATGATAGCGTGCCACTACCTATAAATGGCATTGGCAGAGTGTACGATAAACTTCCACTGCTTAAAAGTGAGATTAGCAGAGTGCATGGTAGAGTGTCACTGCCTGGGTAAGAGGTTATATCCTTTCATCTATAGCGTGCACTCTTCGAATGTTTCTTCTCCTTTTTATATCTTATATTACTATATAATTCAATACCAATCTTTATGATTTCCTTTTTCTATTGCTTTAACGTATAAAATACTTTCCAATTCCAATTAGTAGCCAACTTAGTTGAATACAGATAGTTTAGAAGAGAAAAGATAAACTTAAGTGTAATATTTTTAGCGGGAAGATATAAAGGTCCCAATGATATCTTTTTTAAATATTACAACTTACAAAACTTATACAGGTGTGTTAATTTACATAAGAGCGCCTTAGAAACCCGAAGCGTAGTAAGACGGTAAGATCCGAGAAAACTTTTGAAAAATAAACTTTATTACGATATTATTGACTTGATTATTGCCATGTATACTAAAATCCCTGTTGCTTCATCCGTTAACTTACTTTAACGGTTTAAATGCACCCGTGAACCTTTTGGAAAACGTCTTATTACATAATAAGCAACGTAAGTTAAAACCACCAAGTTTCGAAGACCTTCGTTATTATGGACTCAGGCCGTTGGCCATTAAGCCTATAGATTACGTGACTGTGCACGTAACGAGACGGTCCTGGGCGCGGTCCAGGCACGAACCGAGTATAGGCCGGACACGACCCGTGTATGAATAGGGTATGGTCCGTGCATAGCACATATAAGGGCACGTGACGGGCTAGGCATTAGCCTTGCCTAAAGGCTCTATAGGTTAGGCTACGGTAACCTCTTTTATTTTTCCTCCGCACCTTCATAGTAAATCCCATTTTGCACCTATTTGGCTTACTATCGTAGGTTCAACCATAACATACTATAATCGTTTTTTTTTTGTCCGAAAAAATATTATTTATAATAAACGATTCGATAGCAAACTTTAATAATTCGACGTTATACTACAACGTTATTATGGAAGATGGGCCGTCGGCGAATACCTAATCTTCTACCCTTATAAATATATCTCCAGCCCTTATGGAACCGATTTAAGCCGATATTTTTCGTTTATAAGATACCGTAAGCTATATTACGTCGGTTATTCAAAAGTTGTAATAACCAGGTAAATCGTCTTTAACTATCGACTCTACGTCCGACTTCGTTAAAGTCGTCGTAAAAATTTAATAACTCGAAATCGAATTGGACGCGATTTGCATTAGGTTTCCACCGGTTTAGGGCGAACGAAAACGATATTACCAATCGCAATTGAACGGATTTTCTTTTGTATAGGCGGCGACGTATGAAACGATCGAGTTTTTACTAAAATTTGATAAGATATAAATCAAAGAAGGTCGGTACGCGTTTTTCTACGTATAGGGATATAATACGGCGCCGGTAAAATATGCGGTTACGGCTTATTACAAAGCCGAAGTATACGAAGTTAGGTATAATATAGGAAATTTTTTCCATTACATTAAGGCAATTTTCGATGATTTTTATCGCGAGAATAAAGTATTATTCGAATTCAAAGACTTAATTATAAGTAATAAAAACATGTGGACATCATTTGTTATTAGGTTCAAAATACTTTTATCTTAATTAAGCGGTTTAAATTGGCTTTCGACCGTAAAGTATAATTATTTACACTTTCTGGTATCGTTACGTATCCGCGAGAAGTTTATTACAGCAAGTGTTAGCCGAGTGGATTTTATCGTAGCCTTAAAAAAGTACTGTAAGCTCGCCAACAAGTAAAAGTTTTTGGACTTAAAGCAACGTTTTAGTCGTTAGTTAGCGAAACCCGTTTAAAACTAACTGCCAAATAGTAATACGGGTATAATGGGAGTTCACGCGTTTTAAATGCCTTTATTAAAGGGCCGTGGTAATCGCGGCTAGTTCTTTCGATACCACGGCTAATTATTTTGAAAAATCCATTTAATACGCATTGAAAATCAGAAACGTAATGAGATGTAAACAATAATAAATAAATGTTAAATTAGACTTATATCGTAACGTTATATACGTTATAATTTACTAAATCATTTTTAACGTGATTACAACCATCGCCTGGTATTATCTTTTATGTAGGTACATACGATCTAGATTGAAAAGGTAAAATAAGGTTTCCTATTAACGGCGACGGGAGAAGCCTAACTTCTAAATATAGTTTTGTTTACAAGTTGAATATCAATAACGAAGTAATTACAAAATCTAGTAATAAATTTATTTTAATTAAATACCTATAAACGATAAACTATTCCTTATTATTATACTTTTTGATAATACCTACTTTTTAGATATTTAATTCGATTTTGCTTATAATTATTCAAAGCTAGTCGATATACGATATATAAACATCCTTAACTTACAACATCAAAATCTTACCTTTATTTTTACTATTTTCGAAGATAAGAAAATCTTCTATAACGCGTAAATGTTAAAATAGGGAATAAGTAATAGGTTATTAGTATAATGTAAAGTAATATACCTTACGAAAAAGTTCGTTGCCCCTCTTAAGGGCGCCGACGGCAGCGTAACCGAGGCCAAAAACATTAAATACGTTGGTTATAATAATAATCTAGGTAGAAAAGTAGAGGTATATGAGCTTCAATAACTGGTTGGCTTATATAAAGAAAATTAAAAGAGTTACAACTAGGTGTCTGGTAAAAGGGGGGGGGAGGGGAGCGAAAATATAAAAGGTAAAAGGAAAAAGTTTTAAAGATTGCGTAAGGGCGTCCGTATTTATAAGGATTGGCGAATCGGATTCGGTAAGAGTTACGTATTATACAGGATGCGTTATTCGATAATAAAAACAAAAGCGTAACTTTACACGATACGTTAATAAACGCATTATATAACGCTGGCGGTAAAAAGGATACCTTATACGGCACGTTACGATATATTAACGGGTACTTTATACAGCGCCGGTAGTAAAAAGAATACCTTACTAAACTCGTTAACTGGTACGTTATATGGCGCCGGCTGTAAGAAGAAGGCCTTATACAGCGCATTAATGGGTACGTCATACGGTGCCGGCAATAAGAAGAAAGCCTTATACGGCGCTTTAACGTATATATTATACGGCGTCTGTGATGTAGCGTGGACCGGTCGAAGTGTTATACGATATATTATACATAATATCACCGGCTTACGTTCGACCCGCATACTAGACGAGTACGGCTCGCATTGAGTATTTATCCAAAAGGGCGCCGCAACCCTTATAGCAACCGTGGAAAAAGGGGTATATCATAAACTTAGGCCGTTAGTCATTAAGAATATAGGTTACGTAACTATATCAGTAATGGGATAAGCCTAGGCCTGGCCCAAGCGCGAACCGGATTTAATCCGGATACGTCCCGTACACAAACAGGGTACGGTCCGTAAACAGCATATATAAAGGAACGTAACGGGCTGTTCATTCGCCCTTCCCAAGGGCCCTTAACGTTGGGTCACGGTAGCTTCTTAGCTAATATAGCGCTTGAAAAGCACCAAAAAGATCATTTGAGACACCTAACTAGCTTATAGTTACGCCTTATCTGTACCTTATTTAGATTTTACTTATACTGGCCATTACTAAACGCTTTACTGTAACCCATTTATTACACTTTATTTACTTTTTATTTATATATTATACGATTTATTCTTAATTATTTGGACCGAATATCTTTATTTACTGTTTCTTTAAACGCAGCCTAATCTTATCCACTACGAAAAACCAACGTCTACACCGCTTTAGCATTTTAAGCACACACATAAACAGTTCTCACAACCGCTCTAATACACTTTACACTCTCACAATCATAACTCTACTAGTAACAGACCTGGCAAAAGATAACGACTACATAGATTATTTGTTTAAGAATACGTTGTTTCGAAGTAATATCTTTAAATACTTAGACCATAACTTTTAGATTCTAAGATCGAAGTATTAGTAAATAAGTTGAACTATTTTACGGAAAATACGTTCGTGATTAATATGATTTTCAACTACTAAAAAAAACATTAAGAAGCGCAACTTATTAGATGATTTTTGGGAAAGAATTTACAAATTGGAAGCCAGATATACAACGTATAGTCGATAATATAATCTCTAGGATATTATGAAAACAACTACGGAGAAGGGGTATTAATACAACCGGTAACAACAATAACCTTATTAAAAATCCCTATTAACAACGGATCGATTTACTTAAATGCCTAAGTAAACCGGAGATAGAGTAATAGAGGTGAAATTAGATGAGAAACATTGATTAAAAAATGGCCAGAACGCCCTTTTTAAAATAACAAATAAGGAACGGGAAAAAACTCTGTAAACACAAGTTAAGATGCGTTTAAGAAGGCTAAACTTACGCTTCTAAGTGTAAATAGAGCTGGAAGAATCGACTGAAGAGGGAAAAGGGCTACAAAAATCATCTGCTATGCGAGTCGAATACGGACCTTCCCTAAAAAACACTTTTAAATAAAAATAAAGACAAAACCATATCCCGGATACAGTTAACAATCACCTGAGCGGCAATAAAAGCGGCCCAGATAAATAAAACGATCCACTCGACAACAATATAAACGGTGTAAAACGTTAATACGTACCTTACGAACCAAGATCTAATAACCACAATCCTTATTATAACCTCCCACCGTACCGTTTCCTAATCGATAAAAGACATCCGAAAAAACTTACTAACATGACCAAACTATACGATATAAATGAAACCTATTGCAGCGAACTATATAACGTAATCGAAAACAAAATACGTATAATTCTAAACACTTATTCAAGGCTAAATATTAAACCGTTATGATTAAACGTAATCTTACCCAAAATACTATTAAGGTAAGTTTCGGAAATAGTATACATATATTACTTTACTTAGGTAAATGAATTTACGTAGTGTCATAATTTCTTGAAATCGCATTTCTATACGAAAATCAACCACCAGTTTTACAATGAAGATTGGATTAATACCACCTGAGAATCCGTAGAATATTAGGCTAAAAACGTTACCAGAAGTTTTCATGAAGTATTTAACGCTTTATTCGAGAAGTTTACAAATTGTAAAACTGCCTTCAAACCGGAATATAAGGGTAACAAACTATTTATAGAACTAATTATAAAAGTATATCATTAAATTTCTAAACTTCGACCTCATATTATTTAAGTTGGATAAAGACTTCAAAGGTGTTTATAAGAGCCGTAAAATATTACATAAAACTTTTACATGCCAAGGAACGAGTTTTGAATAAGTATTTGTAACCGATAAAACAAAAGATAAGGATGAGATACCTCAAGTAAACCTCGCTGAAATTAGTCATTATGTTTTGGACCAAAAGTTTAAAATATACCTAAAATTCAATATACGCTTTAAATGCGGCTAATAAAAGGAAAAACATAAAGAAAAGCCCCAGAAACCAAAGCTTAAACAATTACTATCGAGAAAAAACCTATGACTAAGGGCTTAACTTACCACGACTATAATAATACCTACAAAAAATTATATAAAGCTTTACAAGTTTTAGAAAACGCTATATTATTTACGGCAAAGTCGGTTATAAGTTTAGTAAATACCTTGTATACGAGTAGATTTGAACTAAACGCTAGGTTTGAGCCTCATCAACTTGAAACAAAGGCAAAAAATGATTATACTACTTATGTAGCCTAATACAGAGGCATAAAAGATAAATTAATAATTTCCACTATAAATATTCCCTCTAAAAGGAATACTTTTAAGTTAATAATGCTTACCTATTAGTTTAAAGTAATAAAGTTACCTAGCGAATTTTTACATGCTTATAAAATATGTTTTCCCTATATAACGTAGGACTGGACTGCATAAATAACATATTGAAAGCTTATAGAACGTCGTAATTTATACTTGTAAATAGGTATGGAAACCTATTTTACGGTATTATACGTAATAACGATGCGGCTGAAATCTTAACCGCCGGAAAACGAACATTCGACGTGCTCGCGGCGAAATTATCGAAATTCTAACTCGACCGAATACAAAAACATTGGAAAGTTCAGTTTGGTAAATGTAAAGCGTCATTACTTGGAACGGTCATTATGAATACGAGATTCGAACCGGTTAGGTTTTATGTAATAGACTTGAAAACTTTATCACTATTATTGTGAGCTCATATAAAAAAAACTAAATTAAGGTTAGAAATACGACTAAGTTAGTTGTTCATAATTCGGATAATGTATTCGTACCATTTCGGTTTAAATTTAAATGCCTGTGGTTTTCCCTTGAAATACGGATAATTATTACCTTTTACTTCATATAGAAAAAACTACGGATATTATACCGCCGGTTTTAACACCAAAATATGAACCGCCTTTTACAGCGGTTTTACGCCATAGAATATATAAATATAGAAAAGGGAGCGCTTAAAGCTATTGAAAAATATTGTCACGAATACCAATTATATTTGAGGCATTAAAAAAGGTTTTGATTCCTTCATTGAAACAATACAAGTTTTGAGTACGATGTAATTATAAATATAATATAACTTAATATCAAGTTAGTATTACATTCCTTCAACGTAAAAATAGTATTCACAGTTGAAAAATTTACACGAAACGCTTTCATTACGAACTGTTAGGATATTTTAGTAGATTTCTTAAGAAACGTTTACTTAGGTCCTTTGGACTATATTACCTACGATGTGAATACGGCCTTCGACTCAAATAAAAAGCGTACCAAAGCTAGAATCACCGGTAATAAGTGTTAATAGATACCGGTAAAAATACTATGATGTATCAAAAAGTGTAAACGGTTCTATAGACTATTGAGAAAAGTGTATATAATACCATCCACAAAATTAAAGAGTATTATTTTGAAGAAAGTGATCCTATAAATAACGGTTGACGTTATGAATAATTTATCCAACAGGAATGGAATTATTTCAATACTCCCAATTTTCGATACTTGCCTTAAAGTTTGGTCAAATTTAAAAATATCGTTAGCAACGATGCAAAAGGCAAATTTTATTGTAAAAGCTATGGTAACACTACGTTTTTTACAGGTTAAAAGTGATATTTCGAAAGTATTAACCACAAAAAACGTCCCGCGTAAAACTAGCGTTGTAAAACTTTTACTATAGTCTAAAGTCATAATTTGGAGAACGAAGGATAGATGTATTAGATTATGTAGAATGAATGGATTGAAAAATTACAATATATTCGTAAACTTGATAAAAATATGAATTAGTTCCGCTAAATAATTGTGTGAAATTACAAAAGGGAAAAAATAGAAAAAAGTAGTCTGAAATCGTCATCCAATTAGTAATATCGACGAAATCACTTTTACAATAACGGATCCAAACCGCTCTTAAGTCAAATACACTACCCGGATAACACTTTCGAACCTTTACCACTGAATGAAACCAGTCCGCTTATATCAACGCTACAAATACCTCGATGCTAAGGACGTCTACTTAATTCAAAAAATAAAAAACGAGTTAAAACCATGATTAAAAATGCTTTTATTACATAGAAGTAAATAATAAATCGTAAACTAAGTTTAAAGCTCCACAACGAAAATATTATTTCCGTCATGAATACCCTTTTTGAACAATTTATATAAATGGAAATCTTTGTTTGAATCCAATAAAACGTTTTTCGCTTGAAAAGGTTTGAACTAATGATCTATGGCTTTCACAATACTTTAACTATACGCCTTGTATACGAAGTAAAGGATGAAACCAGAAAGCTCTATAAAAAGAGACTCCTTATAGTAAGAAGATATAATAACAACAGTAGAAGGGATATTATAAACTAGTCTCCTACTTTATAACGGGTTAGCTATTGTTTAATTGTAATACTTACCACCTCCCTTAATATCCCTTATAACCTTTATATCAAATTTTTCAATATTAGCCAAACTTATATACGGTTCGAGAAGCGGTTTAAACGGAATATTTACGCCTATATGCCTATAGACCTCTGAAAATACCATCCACCCAAACCTATTTTTCGTATTATAAAACCTCTTTACGAATTAGCTAAGGTTGTTATACATTAGTATTGTTCGAATAATACTACGTGCAGTGCAGTAGGTCAAATTTACTGTCAGTAAAGTTGACTGTACTTCAAGTTGAGTGTATTGCTTTGTGCGGATATACTGCATTACGTGTAAGTCGAATGCAGTACACTGCACTTCACCCTAGGGTACAGGCCAAGCAATTGACCAAACAAATTACTGTGAATACCGGCTAGCGGTCTCCCAAGCCTAAAATAATACATCCACCACCTTATCAATACAAGAATACTGTTACTTTGAAGACCAATCGAATCAACAACGTTGCAACTTCTAAGGCCTACCAACACTAATCAGTGCTTATTATGTTAAGCACAGATAAGCTAAGTAGAAAAAGAAGAGACTTTCTGGTTACGCTCTACGTCAAAAACGGTGGCTAGGGTAGAGGAAAGATTTTTGCGAAAGGCCTCTATTAGTGCTGCATCAGTCCCCAATGGCAATCTGGAAGTAGGCAACGGTATCGCTATAAAAAAACACCAAGAAATCTTCATTAACCTTTTTTAAGGATGTTGAGATTAACTGTCAAAAGTCACAAAGTACGGCAAGTTGATAAACGACTAAATCAGTACTACTTCGGGTGCTACTACTGCAAAAATGACTAAGTCCTTATACCAAACAACCACAATAAACAACCTTCGCCTTCTACCACCAACAACGACCTCCAACCTTACCTTCTACACTAAACCTTTGCCCATACTTAACTCTTTTCACTGCTTAACACCAATTCAATCATAAAGTTCGCTACTATAAGCGAAAATACCAATAATCGCCAAGTTGCACCCAAAGACCCACGTTGCGCGACCTCATACCAAGCCGCCAAGTCTCCAAGTTCCGACATGACTTCACGCTAAAAACACCAAGTCCTTACGCCAAAGATCACCAGGTAACTCGCTCTACACGCTCTACACGTTCTATATAAACCAAAACCTCAAGATGGCTACCGCTAACACCCAATTTGAAGTTATTATCAATACCAAAAAGAAAAACACTCAAAGTACTCGGACTAATCTTTGCCAAACACTATAACAGTAACCTTTGTGGGGAAGATATTAACGAGGACTTAACCGAAAGATACCTTACCAACTTCGTCGGCCACTATATCGTTAATTATGAAGGCTGCGAACACTGTAATCATGATAGCCCTACCTTTTACAAGTATTGCAAGTTCTTCGACGACTAAACTATTAATATATAAAAGGAAATCCAAAAGGTTAGTAAATCCATGCTAGAAGAAAGTCTTGAACTCTGAAGGATTAACGTACTAGAAAAGAGGTTTAATAGGTTGTCAAAAATTATGTTGAATCTAAACTAACTTGAAAAATGCTTTTAAAACTCACGGCCTAAAAGAAAATCGTTAAGGAACCTTAACGCCCTTACACTCAATCTAAAGGATCTCTCCTTTACCCTTAGCTAAGTTAAACATCTTTACATGCGAGCGATAAGTATGTTAATCTGCTTGGTAGCCTATCACTACTACTTAATAATGTAGAGCACGACCTTAATGGTGGCAGAGCACGTGAAGCAAGGACCACCAACGCGGTCAGAAGTATTAACGTTGGCGCCCTACATCGATCAATTAATAAAAAACCTCGCCGGACCCCTTAACACCAAAAGAAATATTACTAAGCACCTTAAAAACCTTCCTCCTCCATATTTATCCATACACGAAAGCCTACCCCAAGTCCTACCGCAGGACTTTACCTCTAGGTTCAGGAAACTGGCAATTACCACGAATCGCGTGCCTCGAAAGCTTTACGACTTAAATTATTAGGAAATACAACTCAAAATTGGGACGATTATCGTGACCTTGTCCCAAAACCTGTCAAAATAGTTAAAATTAACTACAAGTTACTTACGGATTTCGCTAAGATTTGAAATAACACATAAAAGTATAATAAGAAGCCTGATAACGTTCTCAACACCAAAATGATACCCTTTTTAAACATCTGCAAGTGGATAGGGGTTTCCCTTTTAGGTTTTTACTTACTACTTCCCGAAATCCTCACAAATCACGCTAAGGAGTACTAATTAACCTTGTTTACTAAAGCTACAACGTTTCGCGAAATCGATGATAGCATAAAGAACCACTTCGAACACGATGTCCACCTCGCGTAATATTATATAAACTGGGATACTACAGGGAAAACTATAATAATAGTAAAGAAAAAAGAAGAGGAAACGCTAATGGATATTCTTAATCAGATGCTTGACAAGCTGATATTATTCTAGAAAGTAATAAAGAAAGCCCACGTTAGCGAAACCATACTTCTCAAACAGGTACGAGCAATAGTAACGGGTGTTAATAAGTTTGAATACGCCCTATAACGTCTGGATGCTACCTACGAAGGCTTCTTTAGCTAGTTGCATTCCTCGCTTGCCACCGTCATGGCACGAACACTAAACTCGCTTAGTATATACTCCCAAACTGGTAACTTTATTGGCATAAATGGAAAAAAAACTTACGGTAGTTAACTACGTAAACCACAAGTATATACGCTTACAACGCCTAAGATTTGGCCTATCGACCTCGGCTACAAACTAGAGGCAATATCCACGCTGACGCTAATAATGCTAAGATTGAGGCGGACCTATTGACTGTAAGCACTATCGTCGTAATAATAGCAAGGAATATTAGATTTATAGTAAGTCTGACTGCTAGTTAATTCGATACCTCACCGCCGAACGTAACAATAAAATGGTAACATATCACACTTAATATCCTACCACTTTTAAATAGGGCTACTTGGACCAAATCACAAACTTCAAGGGTAACAAGCCAAGTAACGGCGACAATGCCCCTAAGCAAATCGATTGATATAAAGATATTGCTCCTGATGCGGCCGAATACTAACCAACTACGCCTCCCTATACCGCTTAGGTAAACTCCTGACAAGCTCAAGTTGCGTGCCGGTAAACGGGTTTGTGCTGGCAGACTAGAAAACTGCCAGAGAAGTAGAGGCTTGCGAAGGGCTATGGCGGAAGAACTTTTTGTAAGAGTTAATAAACTCGGACCTCGGACCTCCGGAACAATTAAAGTCAAATAAACTCAATTTGCATGCAATTGGGTACAATGCAATATGGAAGTCAACATGAACTAACAGGGGTCTGGCCAGTTAACCAGGAGATAATTCAGTAGTAGATGGAAAAGGTTAGCTACACTAGCGTATGCGCACAAACTAAAAATCCGCCAGTGTTGAAATAGTACTACATATAGTGCAGAAGGTTAACTTTACTATCAGTAAAGTTAACTGTACTACAAGTTGAGTGTATTGCCTTGTGGAGACTTACCGCATTAAGTGTAAGTCGAGTACAGTATGCTGTACTTCACTTTAGGGCACGGGCCAAGCAATTGGCCATACAAATTACAGTGCAGAACAGCTAGCGGTTTGCCAAACCTAGAACTATACATCCACCACCTGACCAATACAATACTACTTTTACTTCGAATACCAATCGAATCAACAACATTGCAACGTCTAAGGCCTACCAACAAGTATAATATTTACTAAAGACATTATAAGGAATGGCTCGAAATAGTTCACTTGCCCTTCGATCTATGCTTATTAGTTTCGACAATATATTTTAAAGGCTTAATACGAACGGGTATATAAACAAATAATACATTAACGTTATTTAACACGTAGTGTTTCGTACATAAGGGAGGGAATATTTTCAACGCTAGTCTAAAAATAAAACCTAAAGCGTACCTTACGAGAAACCGTTTAATCGACTTTAACGTCGTAATGATCACTTTTTGTAACGTCGTTTTAGGAGTTATACAAAAGTGGGAATTCAAAAGAGTTACACGTATTACCCTACACAACGTAAAATATGCCAACGAATACAAATACTAACACGTACGTGACGCCTAAGTTATATTAGTAATATAAACAGAATCGGTATTAAACCTTTTAATCGCTGCGTAATAACAAACCAACCCTTCAAAGGATTTATATAAGGCGTTTAATCAATTCTCTACGTAGTTAATAAAAAATCCGAAACGAGGGTTATAATTGATAACGCTCAATATACGTATTGTGAAGTTTTTTGTTTTTATTAAAGATTATTCCTCTAATAATACCGACTATAACTTGTAAAAAGGGTTCGTTTTTATTTTCGATAACTGAATACCAGCCTGTAACGGATGTACACTTTATAAAAATACGATTTATTAACGTTCGACTACGTATAAACGGGTTATACGAAGCGTTTGAGGCTTAGAGATTCACGGTATAATTAAAGGCTTCGATTTAGGAATTACTATAATGATAACGGTCCAAATAATCTTTTTAAACCTTGGTTCAAAACCTCATCTTTTCGTCGTTTATACTAACCTTTTTCTTTTTTACGAATATCTGATTAAATAAAGAATTACGAATTAGAAACACCTTATAATCAATATTATAGCCCTAAGCAAATCTTATAAGCGCCGCGAAATTGAATAAAGAAGATAAATCGACAAAAAATCAGACCCTATAGATATAATAATTAAGGGCACCCTGAATGGAGTATTAAAAACTTTTGTATTAACAAGTACCTTTTTTGTTAGTGATGCTAAGAAGGTTTTATAACATTATTTAGGTTAATTATTTTACGCCTTACATTTAATGTTTTCCTTTTGGTCTCCACGATTACGTCGCTTTTGATATTTCATCGCGGTTCGAACCCGCTATTCGCGCCGTTTTTGCAAGTTATTTCTATTTAAATATTCTATTAGTACCGCTTTTACGGATTATTGTTTTTTGTTTTAACTATTAACAACCCCTTTAACATATTCTTACGCTTTAATTATTTCACTTCAACCCTAGTAAAATTACTTTTACTCCTTATATTTTACATTTATTTTTTAGGTTACGAATTTTTTCATTAGCAATTGTATTACTGTATAGCGTATGGTACTATAACAGGTCGCGCCATCCCGGGCGGGAATTATTAGCTAATCGCTGTTAAAAGGAGAGGGAGATAGCGACGTTGCATCCCTACCATACTTCTCCTTACCTCCTTTCTTCTTATTATTAACGCCACCATTATTACCGTTATTGATACTACTATCGGCGTTACCAAAGGGGTTGCCTCATTCTTTGGGCTATATACACTTAGGTAAAGGCGCGAAGATATTTCTACCATGTTTACGGCCACGCGCAATAACGTCGTCAAACTCGTCTACATAATATATATATAGGCCACATTTCCTGGCAGAGATAGTGGTCGTCTCTTTAGTCCGCCTGTTAACGTTTATTAGTAATTAGTATCGGTGTATTTTGGTTATTTGTAAACGTACTTATCTTTAGGAGCGTTTAGGGCGACGTATTTATATAAGTGGAGGAATTGGGTTCGCGGTTAGGATTCTAAATTTAAATGAAATTTTCCTTCAAAATAACGGCTAAGTAATATGGCCTCGGCTCACGACCTTTAAAATGACGAAATAAGGGTGTATTCATTATTAATCCATTTGTAATAATAGTAACTGATTGACCGACCCCTACTTGAGTGATAATCGTTAATAAATTGACCTGTGGTTGCGGACGCGATATACAGTACGTATGGCGTATCTATTAACGGTTTAGGTCTACGGATCCGATTATGTTGCTTTAACGCCTAACGCATTAAAAAGGCCTCGCGGTGCACATTAACAATAAGTAGCTTGAGGAGGCGAAGGAATTCGAGCTCGACCACCTCGTCTATAGAAATATTAATACAACGTAATACAAGAGTAAGATTAACGATACGAACAGCGCTACAGTTCCCCCAAGCTACGTGTACAGTGGTGATGAAGGGTGGAATCTACGGGTAATAGGATTTTTACCTGTAGGAAAAGGGTAAGGCTTATATCTTTAAAAGCTTTTCGCTCCTCTCCTAAAGAGTTAAAGGGTGGAAGAAAGGGGGTGAAAATGGAAAAATTAGTAGTGTTAAGGTTAGCGACAACGGTGGTAAGGGACGCGACGAAAAGGAAAGCCGAGATTAATAAGGTACTATCCGATAAAGTAGTACTAGTGATAAGGGTAGCGGTGGCGCGGTGCGAGGCAACAACGATAGCCTATTCTCGTTTACGCTCCTACGCCAAATGACGTGTGAACGACCTGTTTTTACGCTGTATTTATTTACGAACGAGATTAGTATATGTAGTTGGTTAATTAAACTACCTTTAAAAACGGTTTAAAATGTACAATTAGGATAGTGAGTGAGTTTTTAATACGCCAATTCATTGGTTAAGACTTATGTTGGTAATAGGAGCGCGTTGTTGAAAGAGCAAAAAATAGAAATTTTACTTACACCGATAGTAATACATCTTTTTATACAAACCATGAAACATGTGACATCGCAATCAACCCTGTAGAACTTTCTCAATTATACATTTATATGGATTAACAACAAACGTTTTCGATAACTATACCGCTACTAATAATCTAAATCGACTTGGCCCCTATCATAATCATTATCGCGGCTAAAAACAATTAATTCAAAGCTTTCCGGTTTTGAACTTAATTAGACTATTATTACTAATCTACAAATGTATACTATATTGCAAATAATCTATTATTACTAAAACACGGAAATAAATTACGTATTAAATTACAGTACTATTACTAAATAACAAATATGGGATATAATATGGGGGGGGGGGAAATTACCTATATAAATATTAAAATATATCCCTTTAATTGGTTAGCGGCCACACTTTAAATCACACCTTTGTAAAGTATACAGCAACGTACTACGTTACAAGGTATATTCCTGTAAATTGTATGATAGAGTACCACTACCTAGGATTGGTATTGGCAAAATGCATGGTAAAGTGCCATCACCTCAAAGGGAGATCAGCAAAGTATATGGTAAAGTGCCACTACTTTCGTGAGAGGTTATAACCCTTCACCTATAGCGTGTACTCTCTGAATGCTTCTTCTCCCTTCTGTATCTTATCTTACTTCTACAATTCAATAACAATATTTACTATTACTCTTCAACCATGTTAATGTATAGAGATCTTACCGAAACTTACACTCTCCGTATTACTATTCTTCCTTTTATATTTCTATCATTAATACTACTTGTTCTACTATTTGAAATATTCTGTTGTCTTTTACGTTTACATAGAAAACACTTGCCTATATTAATTAGCAGCTGATTCGGTTGATTATAAATAGCGTGGAGAGAAAGGAACGAACTTTAGTTAAATATCTATAGTGTGATATTTTAAGGGTTTTAAGGATTTTGTGTTTTAATATTAAGATTCATAAGAAATATTCGGAGACGTAAAAATACTCGGGAAGGATTATGAGATTCGAAACGTAAAAAGATTTTAAAATCCAAAATAACTTTGGAAAGACCGATTTCAATACGATATTATTTACTCAGTCAATGCTTTTTAACTATCACAATCCCCGTTACACTACTATCAATTAGGTTAGCTTTTTCAATGTATTCGGGTATTTTTTAGAATTAGTTTTATTTAGTATTGATTACATAAGCCAAAACTATTAAATTTCGTACTTTTTCGTTGAGTTTTATCGGACTAAAATACAGTATTTATACTGTTTACGCACACTTTAAAAGCGATTAAAATAAACTTTAAATCTTTTCGGAAAACTTTTTGAACACCTAAAATAGCCTTTAAGGCGTTTATCCGAAACATCTTACACGCTTAAAGTAACTTTTACAAGGTTTTATCACATTTTGAAAGCGACTAAAATTTCTTTAAAAGCTTGAACTAAAACACTAGAAATGCCTAAAATTATACTCGACGTTTTCGCAACAATTTGATTTGCTTTTATATTATTTTAACCTTTGTATATAGAACTCTCCAGTCAAAATACCCACGTAGTTTCCTTTCATCGCCTTGCTATATACCGCCTATATGAATTTTCATTTACGATATCAAAATTCACCAATTACTTAACTAATATAACGTTAATACAGTTAAATAATAAGTTAAAAAAGTTGAACAGGTTTATAGTTACATTTAATTGATATTTTATTTGTATTGGAAAACATTGAATATATTATCTAAATATCTTTACAATATTCAATTAATATATTACATACATGTTATACACTTTTCTTTACCCCTTCATCCAAACGAACTTTCAATATATAACTTTCAACTTGTATAAAACCTTGTCCATATATTATATTTGGTACAGCTTTTCGTATTATAGATATTATTATATACCTCTATAGTTAGTAAGCGGCTATATTGCAATTTACACCCTTGCAGAGTGTATGGTAGCATACCACTTCCCAATGTATATTCTTTCAGAATGTATAATATCATGCCACGTTACGTCACCATCAACTTGGTTGCTGCTCTATAATTATCCAGGTACTTTTTGGAGATCGTCCTATTACGTATCAGGCCACGCAAGCTCTGCCAGTTCTGGATCCATATCGTTCATCTCCGCCTTCCTTTTCGGCTCCCCCACCCACCATCGCCCCCACTAGCACATCTCCAGACCCAGTGCCGCCAGCGCCGCGTAGTTGTCGTTGTTATCCTCGTCTTCGTCCTCGTCCTTCTCATCCTCCTCGCTACCGTTGCTGCTGGTACCACGTCTACTACTACTATCGATACCGCCATCAGTATCACCGGAAGGAGGGCCTTACGCCTTAGTCCACATACCCTTAAGCAGGTGGTACAGGATTTCAAACCCTCCTTGCAACAATATGCAATAACGTTGACAAATTAGCCTTTTCAATATATGCGTAAGCCCGCCTTTAAAATAGAAATAGCGGTTACCCTCTCCTTAAGCCGCTGATTAACGTTTATTACTAATTAAAATCTGTTTATTTTCATTATCATAAAAGTGATTGTTTTTATAAACACCATAAATAAGGTATGGAAATAGTGCGTATTTGTTAACCAGTACTAGAATTGCCTATTAAAGGAAAACTTAATGTAAATACGGCTGTTATATAAAAGAGCCTCGACCTATAACCTTAGAACTACCGAAACAGAAGCGTATTCATTGCTAATCCATTCGTAGCGGCGGTAACAAGTCGACCAACTCATGCTTTAACGGTAATCGCTAATAAACTTACCTGCGGCCGCGTATGCAACATACGAAAGGTACGGCGTATATATTAACGGCCCGGGGATACGAATCTATATTCACTATTCTAAAGGTTTACGTATTAAAAAGGCTTTTCAACGCATCTTAACGAGTCGTAAATCAAGTTGAAGGGCGAAATCGTCCTACTTAACCTTATTTATAAATAAATTAAAAAAGTATAAATTAAAAAGAGATTAATAATACAAACCACGTTATAATTCAATTAGGTTACGTTTTGAATGGTAAGGAAGAATTGATACGAAAAAAGAGGTTTTTACTTGGAACTCAAACGTAAAATGAATAACGTTTAAAGCCCTCTGCCTTACCCTTAAAGGGTTCAAGGGAAAAAGGGAGCATAAGAAAAAAATAAAAGGGGTCATTGTATTATCGGTGGTTGCATAGGTAGGAAAAGCTAAAAAAAAATCTGGGATAAACGATATGGATCTAGAGTTGATGGGGCTATAGCTAGAGATATACTAATGAGCTGTAGCGGCGGCTACTTTCTTACGTTTACGCTGCCGCGCTAAACAACGCCTTAATAAGAGATTTTTACAAGTCATCTATTTAAAAATGCGGTTGAAACATGGTATTTATCAAGTGAAAAAATTGTAGGAGCGGTTTAAATAGCTAATTAAAACAGTGGTTCAGGTGTACATACACCGGTTGATTAATTAGAAACTTATCTTATAGGTAAAGACGCGTTATTAAAAGCAAAAAAGAAGAAGTTCTTCTTGTATTAATCGTGTTGCATCTTTTTAAACTAACCCAAAAACACGTAATACCGATAATTACACCATTAAAATCACACCCCAATGTAATGATCACACTAAATACCCGTGAGGAAATAGAAGGTGTCAGGGGGTTTATGTTAGCAGTAAGGTAACAGAGGTAACAAAGGTGCAATATCAAGAAGATGTTTGTTTGTACTGTAAAATAATCACTAGCCGTTAGGCTATTCAGGTGTGTAGACTGAATACTTAGATTGACAACAGAAGAGCTATGAAGGAAATACTATCTGTGTGGTAATGATCGTGTCCTTATATCCTATGGCCTTCATACCATCTTCAGTACTGGACCACTAAAGTCGATGTCGCTTCCTTTGGTCCCAATGTTGTCGACTAGACTGCGAGCGGTCCTGTCGGTCCAAACCCTAACCCTGGGTGCTTATATAGGAGAGATTACTGGCTTGATGTGTTGGATATCAGGCTTCTAATGGCGCAGCGGACCGCTGACCTGTTCCATGACCTGCAATTAGTTTTTGGGTTATAACACCTGAGCAATTTAATCGTCAAAACCCTTAAGAACATTCACCTTTCAGATTCGCCCACGCTCGCAAGCCTACCACAGGTCCTACTAAAGGACATTACCCTTCGGGCTAGGCGATTAGCAATTTACTCTAACACTATGCTTCGGAAGCTCCAAGGCTTAAACCACTAGGAAACACTATTTAGGGCTGGGATAACTAGCGCGACCTTCCTCCAAAACTTGTCAAGATGTTTAACATTAACTGTAAACTTATAACGGACTTCGCCAAAATCAGAAATAATACAGAAAAGTATAACGGAAAGCTTTACAACCCCCTCAATAAAAAGATAATGCCTTTCCTAAATATTCGCAAGTTAATGAAAATCCCACTTTTTGGTTATTAATTACTATTTCCTGGAATCCTTACAGGTCACGCTAAGGATTATTACGTGACCTTTTTAATTAGCGTTACCACGTTTCACGAAATATACGATGACATAAAGTGTCACTTCAAGTACAAGGTTTACCTTACGTAATACCACATAAATTGGACTCTTACAAGGTGAATTACAATAATGAAAAATAAGAAAGAGGAGGAATTACTAATAGACGTCCTGAATTAAATTCTTGATAAATTAATGATATGTTAAAAGGCAATGGGAAAAGCTTACGCTGGCGAAGCCACACTTCGTGAGCAGGTATGGGTAGCGGTTATGGGCGTTAACGAGTTCGAATACACCTTCCAACGCCCAGATACCACCTAAAAAGGTTTTAACTAGTTGCGCTCCTCGCTTACCACCATAATAGCATGCATACTAAACTCGTTTGATATATATTTCCAAGTTGGCAACTTCCTTAATATAAATTAAAAATACCTTAGTGTTTAACTATGTAGACCACAAGTACGGGCGCCTATAACGCCCAAAGTTTGGAGTAACAATCTTAACCTTAAACTAAAAGCAACAACAACGCTGGTTCTAATAAGATTCGGTCGGAACTATTAACTGCAAACACTATCGTCGTAATAGTAGTAAGAGATATTGAATCTGTAATAAGTTCAGTCATTAGTTAACTCAAGTACCGACCACCGAACGTGACAACAGGAAAGTAATTTACCACGCCGAGTATCTTACTAATTTGGAACAAGACTTTTTGGATTAAATTACAAACGTTAAAAGAGATAAGCCAATTAACGTCACTAACGCTCTCAAGAAAATTAAGTGACATAAAGATTCTACTCCCAGTCCGGCAGCCCAGTAACTTACCTTCCATGCCTTCTTATACTGTTCAAGTGGTAAAAATCTTTACTTTCGCCCTACCAAGCCTTTAACTCCTTATATACTTTTAACCTTTACGATCGTTACGCGAACAACACGTTTCAGGGTATTATACCAGAAACAAGGATAATAAGGTACTTAACATGAAGTTATTCGCAATATATGGAATTGCGGAGGGAAAGCACTATAGCCACTAAAAGTAACCATTACGATACAGGTAAGACTAAAAATGTCTTTGGCCTAGGCGAACAACTATCGTCACTGGGGATAACGGTAGTTTAAACTATTATAGGAGCGATTACGTTCCACATACTCCAGTTCCTTACCCCTTTTTTACTTTTCTTGAAGGATATGAAAACTCTCGACGTCAACGTTAACGTCAATGCAAACGATCTGCTTAAAAAGTGCTAAAATTTCCACTCGCCTTTAAATAGAGGCACTTATAGATTTACCTTGAAGGTCCGAAAACAGTGGTGTTAAACCTAATGGAGCCGGAAATACGTTAACTACACCGGTGTTTAAACCTTCTAACTATTAACAGGCTTTATAAAGTTATAAAGTCCGCATGGCATAACAATGTGGAGCAATTTTCCCTAAAAGCTATTGGAAGGATGTGTCACTACAACTAAACATATACGCAAACCCCCCCAAAATTTAAGTTTACATTAAAAATCGACAAGGACTTTAATTACGAGATCTTTATTCATGTATTTTACTTGGATAACAAGCCTATTTTTCATGTCGTTGACTTCGTAACCTCTTTTCATGGAGTTAAGTTCCTAAAATTCCTTTTGGAAAAGGACACGTAGGAAACATTAAAAATACAAGAGATTAACATGTACTTGGGTCCACCTAACGTCGTCGTCTACAGTACAAATATTAACTTTGCGCCGGCGAAGTTTTAAAAGAATGCCAAAATAATGGGAATCTAGTACAAATAGGTACCTGTAAAAGCCTACTAAAGCATTAAGAAGGTTAGAAGGGTACACGCCCTACTTCGACAAGCGTATAATATCCTTATGTTGGGGATTGGAAATTTTGCAGATCTGGAAGCACGCTTATAGATAGTAGTGATAAACCTTAATAATACCGTAGACCCTAACAACTTAGTGCCAACGCTCCTAGTCTTTAAAGCGTACCCACGCCTGACGAGTAAATCTTCACCCTCGACAAGTACTCAAAAACGTGCTACGGGCTACACGAAAGCTTTAAGGTAACTACGAAAAGAATCGGTACGCCGCCAAATTGATAATACTCTTAACACCAAGAACGGCCATTTAACGATCAACGTTCTTACTTTGTCGTAGCAAAGTAAAGTCCTCGTATATAGGGAACCGCGTAAATAGGAAGGGCCATATAATATATTAAGTATCGCAAACTCTAAAGTAATTATTAAAATTGCTAACGGTCGTGCATCGTTCCAAACCACATAGTTCAAGCCTTAAATTAGGAGTACTAGAGATAAAACCCCTTAAATCAAGCGACTAAGCCAATAATAATCTCCTCCACTCGATATTAACAAAGCGATAAAACGTTGCTGATGCGAGCGACCCCCAAAGGGAAAAAAACGTTAAAGAGCAGGAATATACACTACGACTTATCTACAATACTGCTTAAGTAAGCAGTAAAGAGAAGGATAACAAAGACTTGGCATTAGATCTTAGGGCAAAAAGAATTTTCAAAACCTCCGGAAAACATTTTAAGGAAAGCAACAAGGTCGATATCGACGTCCTACTAATTCGAGGAGTTATAGAATTCGTACCGAAAACCGACTTTAACCTCCAAAACCCGAACGTCAAAATCTTCAAGTCGAGAATTACTCACAAGGTAAAGGGCAAGATTACAGGGCGGTCGTACGAAAAATTACGACTAATTGTTTAAGGATATGGCGATAAATTTAAGGATTAAATCCTTACGCAATCGCCAACAATTTAAAAAACCAGCCAACGCCTTTTAGTTCCTCCAGCAACAAGTTTGCTAACTATTTCTAAAGGTTAATTCATAAGTAATGGGCGAAACATTACGCAAGCCTACTCGCAGTCAATAATGGATTTACAAAGGATAATACTATTAAAATTACCACACGAGTTGCGTATCATCAACCCTTCAAAAACGGTAATACGGTATATTAATCACTATAAAAATTAGCTCAAGTAGGTATCTACTGATTTTTAACTTACCAGTTGTAATTCAAATCCCGGTAAACGATAAAGTTTTCAATATACGGCCTGTACTTACTAATAATGTAAAATAAGGACTTCTAAATGATAGGTATGTAAACTAACGATACCATTTTCTTCGGAACGGAAATCTTTATAGAACTAGAATAGCAAGTAATTAAGGACTTTAAGTTTTGAAATTATAAGCCGGTAACGATACTAATAGAAATTAACCAACTTAACTTTAATAAACCATTAATCCGTATACTTAGTATTAATGCCCGCCTTTACTTTCTCCAAAAAGGCCAAAGCGCTATTCATACCATAATCAACAAAAATAACGAGGCTATGGCTTGAAAGTACTTAAAATAATGTGCCCGAGGTAGTTATATTACTACCTTATATTAACCGGAAGCCTTGTACAACCTTTCCATCACCGCGAAAGCACAGGAACCAATAGATAAAGACTTTAACCTTCTAAACAAAAGGATCGAATGAGAGATACAAAACTTGGACCGCAGGATCAATATGGTTCCAATCAACCTATTAAAGTTAAAGTTAATAATATTAACAGATGTGTCCTTTACAAACAACACTGACCTGTCCTCACAAATCGGCTTCCTAATAACCCTCGTTAACGAAAACAGGCGGGAAAACCAGTTTAACATCACCGGCAGCCTAATCCACTAAATCTCTATCAAGTATAAAAGGATTATATAAAAAGAGTTAACATCTAAGGTTTATGGAATGATAGAGGACTTTAACATGGGCATAGTAGTATAAAATACCCTTAACCTTATCATTAAATAAATACGAATTCCTTCTATTCCGGTGGTCATTTATACCAACTTAAAGATCCTCTCCGAATACCTTTGAAAACTCGAAACTACCAGTAAAATGCGTCTAATAATCGACGTCATAACACTCTGTAAAGCCTATGAAGGAAGGGAGATCTAGGAGTTCCAATGGATCGATGGCAAAGACAACCCTTCAAATTCCATAACGAAGGCGGCGCAAAATGAAGCCTTGAAAAGGTTTATAAATAGCAATAAACCAACTATACATATCGAGGGCTACGTAAATGGACCACCCAGAAAACTCAAACTACGTAACGAAGGACAGGAATATAATGGAAAACTCGAAAACTGCCAGGGGATTAATAATGGTGATCTGTTTAAGTAGCATAGTTAAAGTAAAGGCTTACAAAGGGTTTTGGCAGAAAAACTTTTTATGAGAGTTAATGAACTTGAACCTCGGAGTGCTGAAGAAATTAAAGCTAAATATGGTGAATTTGCATGCAATTGGGTGTAATATAATATAGAAGTCAACCGGAATTAACAAGAGGTACGAGTTCGCTGTTTAATACTAACCGGAAAAGATTGGTTTGCTACATTGACGTATATGCACAAACTAAAAAGCCGCCAGTATTGAAATAGTATTACATACATTACAATAGGTTAACTTTACTGTCAGTAAAGTTAACCGTACTACAAGTGTATTACTTTGTACGGACTTACCGCATTGGGTGTAAGTCGAATGTAATACGCTGCAATTCATACTAGAGCACGGGCTAAGCAATTGACCATACAAATTACAGTGTAGACCGGCTAGCAGTCTGCTAAACCTAGAAAAATACATCCGCCATCAGATTATACAATACTACTGTTACTTCGACCAGTCGAATAGACAACTTTGCAACGTCTAAGGTTTACCAACAATATATACAATTTGAAAATTGGTTTAAACGACGAATTTAGGCTGATATGCCAAAAGATCATAGGTAATACCACTCACCTAAAATTATTTTACGTATTATAAAACCACTTTACGGCTAAGTTAAAGCCGGTATTTACTGGTATAATACTTACTGAAGGTATTATAAGGAACTACTCGAAATAACCAGCTTTACCTTGGACCTGTATTTATTGGTATCGATAGCCTGATCGGAGGGCTTTGTACTAATAGAAATGTAAACGAGCAACACTTCAACGTTGTATAACACCTCTTTTTCTGATTTTAAAGAAAGTAAACTTTCGAAGGTCGGCTTAAAAGCGAAATCCAAGACGTACCTGACAAAGAAACATATAATCGATTTTACTAACGCTACCATTACCCTTCGAAACGGTGTTTTGGACTTTATACAAAAAAGGTAGTTAGATATAGATGCCCTTATCGTTTTAAATAACGTAAAAGTAGCTGACGAATACAAATGTTAATGCGTACGTGGCGTTTAAGTTACTTTTAAAATATAACTAAAGGCTACATTTAACCTCCTTGTCGCTGCATAATACTAAACCGACCCGATGAATGATTTATATAAGGCGCTTAACAAACATTTTTATGGAAATTATACAATTGAAAACGCGGCTTACAATTTATGTCGCTAAATATACGTTGGAAAAAACTTTTTGTTTTCATTAACAGCTTCTTCGTTAATAATAACCACTAAAATTTACAAATAGACTTTGTCTTAATTCTTGGTAACAAAATAGTGGCCTGAAACGATTTTAAGTTTTTTTAAAATATTATCCATTAAAACATCACCAAATATAAGAGGGTTACGAAAAGAGTTTTATCGTCAGAAATCTATGGTATGGTTAGAGGTTTCGATTCGGGTATTACCATAGTAATAACGGTCCGAATAATTATTTCATACTTTAAATTATGCACTATCCCTTTTTTTGTATATATTGACTGTTTTACGCTTTACGAATATTTGGTTAATCTGTGTATTACGAATGGAAAACGGTTAATAATTGACATTATAGATTTTCGCGAGTCGTATGAATGACGTAAGATTGCAAAAACAAGGTTAATTGGTGGAAAGTCTAATTTAACGGACGTGATAACTAAAGCTGTCCCTAACGAAGCGTTGGAAATACTTATATCGACGAGTACGTTGTTTATTAGAGTTGTTGGTAAGGTTTTGCGACCTTAATAGACTACTATACCATTTTTCGCTAATTTAGATCGGCCCGAATTACATTATTCGCGTCGATTTCCAATCTTGCCCATGTTTAACCCTACTATTTCCCTTCGATCCTAATATTTTGGTACGCTTTATTTTGTACGCCTTGATCCGACGGAATTTCCTATTCTTTTTTTTCTTTTTTCAATCCTACCATTTCCGCCGACCACCTATTTTACCTTTATTTCAATTTACGATATTCTACCGATTTTAATGTATTATCTTTTTTATTTTATATATTTTGAAGTTACTTGAAAACGATTTTTTTTTCAAAAGTTTTAATATTATTATGTAACGTACTGTATTATGACCGAATAAGCCGACCCGGTCCAAAGATATTTGTTTACTAATAAGAGGAAAGGGCAACGTCATTACATCCTTACCATTCTCCCCATAGTTTTCCCCCTTTCTATTAACGTTATCACTATTACTTTCATCGACATTATTAGCGTTAATAAAGATATGACCCTACTTTTTATTGGTTATACCTTTGGATAAAGGTGTAAAGAAAGAATTAACCTTTTTAGGACAATGTGTAATAACGTCGTTAAACTCGCCTAAGTAGTATATACGTAAGCCCTGTTTCCAAATAGTAATGGCGACTACCGTCTCTTTGAACCGCCGGTTGGCGCTTATTACTAATTAGTATCGGCTTGTATTAGTTATTTACGACCGCGATTATTTTTTCGGATCACTCTAAACAGTATATTTTTATTGGAGAAAAATTTTAAGGTTCGGTTAAAACTTATTAAAGAGACGGCGAGCGCGTAGAATGGCTTTGGCTTACGGCCCTAAAATTACCAAAACGGGGGCGTACTTTCTGTTAGTCTGCTTGGAACAGTGGCAACGGACCGAGCGCCACCCGCTTTCATGGTAGTCGCTAACGAACTTACTCGCGGCCCTGGACGCGATATACAACAAGCAAAGCGTATTTATTAACGGCCTGAGGCTACGGATCCAGGTACGTCGCTTTAACGCTTTACGCGTTAAAGAGGCCTCACGGCATTCCTTGGCGATACGGAGCTTAAGGCGGTAAAGCAAATCCGCCTCTTATTCCTTATTTTTTTAAAAGAAAAAGATTAATGGTATATGAATGGACGGATTTAGAATATACGAACCCTACCGCAGCTACGCCAAGCTGCGTTCTCAGTGTAAAAGGGGCCCTACAGGTAATGGGGTTTTCACTCGTAGGGAGAGGGTAAGGTTTATAACTTTAGGATTCCCCCGCTCCTCCCCTTAGGAATTTGAGGGGAAGGGGGAGGGAAAGGGGGGAGAGGGAAGGGTAACGGCGGCGGGGGACGTTAGCGAGACCGGGAAAGGAGTAGCGGCGGTGGTAGGTAACGGTGTAACGGCGGCAGCGGCGGCTAATAAGTCCAGGAATGGGGTGGAGTCGACGGCTGTGGGGCTTAAAGAGGCTGGAGGGGTGGCGGTAATTAATTATATAGTGCCCGAAAATGGCGGGCTATTGCTACTAGTAATGGTAAAGTTATAGGCGGCGGTGGTAGTAGCGGCAGCGGCACGGCGGGTGCGCATTAAACTGCGCCTTATAAACCTGAACTTACGCAGCATTTATTCGAGATAAAGTTTAGTATATATATATTGGCCAAATGACCTATATATTAAAGCGGCTTGATTTATTTAAGTGAAATAAAAGTTAAATTGAAATAGGGACTTCTATTGGCTTAGATAACATGTCTTTGAAAAAGAAAAAGAAAATTTTGCGTAAATCGATGTCGATATATCTTTTTATACTAACCTAATACGTGATTACCTAATTACTATTACGTAATCACCCTTGCGTAATCACCTCTGTTAGAAACTACGAAAGGTGTTATTACTAATTATACCACCTCTATTTAGCTATACCAATTATAGTCGTATTATAATTACTACCATGGCCAAACCTTACTAATTTTAACCGAATTACAATTACGAGCGCGGCCTAACCTTTTTAATCCCAGCCGAACTCGTTAATTTATACCTTTTGAAATTAATTCGGTAACGACACCATTATTACAAAAACTTTCCTATTTGGACCTTTTACAATTAATGCGGTAATAACACTATTACTACAGAAATTACTAATTTAGGTTTTCATAATTACACTATTATTACAAAACGATACATGAAGGAGAAAGAAAAGATTTCTTATATAGATATTACTATATACCCTTATACATAGTATACATACGGTAAGTAACAATATATTATATTGTAGGGTACCCTTCTGCAAAGTGTACAATAACGTATCACGATATATGCTATACTCTTGTAAGACGTAAAGTGTATTATGTATTGATCCATTTAAAATAACTATACTAAACCGAACGATAATGCATAGATCGGTTTGGAATGGCTATACTAAACCAAACGGCAATACGTGCAACAGTCTAGAGTGGTATGCTCTGGTCGAGAGCTTATAAGCCCTCACCTATAGCGTGCACCTCCGGATTCTTCTTCCGTTCTATTATCTTCACTTTATACTACAATACCAATCTAACGACTACTCTTCTCAATACCTTGTTTTCACGTGAACCTGAAGGTTTTATACCTTACCAACAGTAATGTTAGATAAACTTGACGGATAATGTATATAAAACGTTAAATAAACGTTTTAAATAGTAAATCGTGAATCCGAAACAAGGTTTTCGTTTTGTAATATTTTTTATACGTATAGCCAAGTTATTCGTTTTTATTCATAAATTCTTTGCGAATAATTACAACTATTGCTTGTAAAAAGGATTTTCATTTGTTATTAGTAATGAAATATCGGACCAAAACGTGTTTGTGTTATATAATAACTTTATTTTTTTCAATTTAACTAAGTGTAAACAGGTTATATGTAGCGTTTTTGTCCTTGAGATTTATAGTATAATTAGAGTATTCGACTTTGGTAATGCCATAACGATAGCGGTCCGAATAATCATTGCGGTTTTTGGTTTTAAACCCTTCCCTTTCCTAGTTTATATTTATTTTTTCCCCCTTTATGAATTCTTTTTCAAGCTCGGTATTATGAATTAAAAACGCCGCATAATCTATATCATATCTTTATACAAATAATAAAACTTTTACGAAATTGAGGAGACGAGAAAATTTGATAAGAAATTAAATCTAACGGATATAATAGACAAAAGATTCCCGGAATACAGCAATGAAATCTTTTATATTCATAAATACGCTTTTCGATAATATTAGTAAAATGGTTTCATCATTTAGTCTTATATAACTGTATTACTTTTTACACATTTTAGATCTTAAGCTTTATATTTTTCGCTCCCTTTGTAAATATGCTTTTTGTCGTTTTACTAGTATATTCTTATTTTTTATATAGTTTTACTATATGAATGATATATTCATACGTTTTATAATTTTTTTTCTGTTTACTATTATAGTATTACTTTTTCCATTTGCTGTTTGTTAGTCTGTCAGTATATTATTACTTGTTATATTCATGATTTGTTTATTTCGTTACGATTTGTTTATAGATTCTTTTTTCTTTTTGAATAGCTTTTTGTATTGGGGCCGGTTTCGGTCGTCAAATATAAAGATTGGAAGTTAGTCGTTACTGAAGGAGGAGGAGGAGGCGAATGTTACGTTGTCGTCATCTTTTTTGTACTCATCGCCCTTATTGTCGCCGGCTTCGTTGCCTCTGGAATCACCGCTATCGTTGGCGAAGCCGCCGGCTTCGTCTCCACGAAAAGTGTTATGCATCCCCCGCGCATGAGATTACATTCCTTTAGGTAGGTGGCAAAGGATAGATTCATCACTTTTACAATAATACATAATAATATCGTTGAACTTGCTTACGTAATTTGTATGTAAGCTTGTTTGTGAGGTGGTAATGATTGTTTTTATTTCATCAGCCTCCGTTTAACTTTAAATAAGATATTATTTTCAATTTTATTTCACGTATTATAAATGTGGTTGTTTTTTAAAAGAGGTTCAAGTGATGTATTCAAAATGTTGATAATAAATCGATAGTTTGAGGTTTATGTACTTAGAAAAGAAAATGATTTACCGTGAATATAGTGGATGCGTAATACGGCTTGGGCGAACGGTTTTATTATTACCTGAACAGGGGTGTATCCGTTGTTATTTTCATTTGTAATAAAAATAGAGGGACGAAGCACCCCTGTTTTAACGGTATTTATTAGAAAATTCACCCGTAGCGACGGACGTAACATACGGTACGTAAAATGAGTCTATTAGTAGGTTTGGGTCGTATATCCAGGTATGCTGTTTAAACGCTTCATGTATTAAAGAGGCTTTGTGGCGTACCCTTACGAACCGCTCTATTAGGCAACGAATTTACTCAGTTATTTCGGTGTCGTTTAAATAATATTGATATTTTACGATTTAAAAGAATTATTTATATATATTGCATTACAGTTTAACGATATTGTGTTTGTAACGTCGCTGCAATATTGCGGATAAAAGTAAGGCTTTTATCCATAATAAAAAGGTAAGGTTTATAACTTTGAAAACCCTGCTTTTGCCCCTAGATGGTGGGTAAAGAAGGGGAGGAGAAAAGAGAGATAGAGAAGGAGGAGTGGAGATCACAACGGCGGTAGGAAGAGGGGTGGAAGAAAAAAGCCGGGATCGACGATGTATTAATATTATTATTTCTGGTGTTAGCGGGGTGGTATACAGAGACTACAACGGCCTGAACGTAGCGCCGTCAATAAGTTAAAAGTCGCCTCTAAAAGCGGTTCTTACGCGTTGATCTGTTTAAAATATTGGAAATATTATATTATTTAAATTATTAATTCATACGAATGTTTTGATTGGATAATTGAAAATTCGTAGTTTATATGTAGAAGCGTTAAATATTCCATTAAGGGTTTAATTTAAATGTGAAGACATTATGTTAAAGAGAAATAAAAGAAAATTACCTAAACAGATAGCGATATAGGTTCAATATTGACTTTAAAATACAAAATATCGACTATTTTACCATAATAATTTCACTTTTAAAATTACACCTTAACAAGGACGACTAACCTTGGGAACGACCTTACAAAACCCTCACTACTATAACTTTCAAAGCCTACACTAATGTTACTACCACAAAATGATTAAAGGCTTAAAAAAATTACACTGTTATTACTGGATTATAAATATAGAGTTTTTTTTTAAAAAAAAATGATTATATATATAGATATTATTAAATATTATTATAGTTAGTAAAAGTAGGGAATTACGTTTGGGGAGTTTATAATAGTGTGTCACAGTGTAGAAGGCACTTTTTCAGAGTGTAAAATAGCGTGTTACGCCTCAAGAGGGGTGTTGGCAGATTTTATGGTAAAGTGTTACGCTCCGAATGAAAGCTTATAAGCTCTCACCTATGACGTGCACTCTCTAGATGCCTCTTCTTCCTCTTATCTATCTATCATTAATACTACCAATCTTACTATTCCGAATACTGTTTTCTTCTCATGTTGATGTACAAAGACCTTACCGATACAATTAGATGTTACAACATTGTCGATTCGAATTGGTCGATGTAATAGTAGTATTGCATGGGTAAGAGGTAGATGGTTACTTTTAAGTTTAGCAGACCGCTAGCCCATCTGCACATTATTTTGTATAGCCAATTGCTTGGCCCGTGCACTGCAGTTAATTGGGTACTCTACTGTAATTGACTCGCAGTACTACAGTTAACTTTGACCGCACTTCACTGGAACGCTATTCTAATACTATCCGCTTCTGATGCAGTCTCTAATTTTCATTTTTAGTAAGTGAACGTTGAAAGTAGATACCTTATCATTGAAAGTGAATCCTGCTAAACGGCACTATCCGCTCCTAATACGACCTCTTATGTACCGATTATTTCCTATGTTACATTTTGCAAAAAAGTCCAGCGAAACTAAATACCTAACAAGGTAGGTAATATTACAAAGCTATGATCTGTTTCATAACAAGATTGAACTGTACCGTATTTAATTCCAACTAAATCCGATTATTATTACGCGTTTAATATAACATATAAATCGTCTTTGCTGTAGTAATGCCGTAGATTCGGATGAAAACCCTAGTAAGTTGTTATTAAATAGCTTTCATAGCTACCAATGATACAATTCTTTTGAAACTAACTGATTCCATGATCTCAACTATCAACCTACCTCTTGAATTTTCAATAAACAATGAGTTTAATGATTTTTCAAACTATATTTATTCGTCCTGAAAATCCGAGTAAAGCTTTTAAAGATTTAAGGAAACAGGTTTACTTTGATTCATTAGCATAGGAGTCATCTAAGTAGAAAATGACGGTTTGATACAAGTTGGAAACTAAAGGGATTATGCAATATCTTCACTCTAACAACACGAATAGATTAAACTTATTTTAGTGATTTCAAATATTACCATAAAGAAACCTAAAATTAAATGGTAATAGAGGGGAAGGAAACGAAATTTTGGATAGAATTTTGATAATTGATTGATTCAGTCCCTTCAAAAATTTCAATTGTTTTTGAAAGGGTATCTTAGAAATTTTGAACACTAATAATAACAGTTAAAGGGTATAATGTAATACAATAATGATAATTTCATATTCTTCAATGTGGTTAAATATATTGTTCAAAGTTTTGACAAAATTCTAATTGATAGAGGTAAAAATTATATTATAAGTTCGTTCCAATTAATATGTTATTTATTGTATATACAAAACTTTATTGCAGAAGTTTTAAACGATCGTCAATAATAAAATAACTTTGAATAACTGTTAGTAAAAATTAATCTCTTAAGACAAATAAATGATTATAACTTAGTTTCTAATCTATGTCTTTATTCTTGAGTTTTAAAAGCAGAATTCTTCATCTTTTCCTCTGGTGAAAGAATTTTCAACTCTGGTTTAGGCGTTTTCAACTCTTGTCAGGAAGGAAATATAAGTCGTTTTCCGAATTTTATCAATAATCGGTAATGAAATCTAATATAAAACTTGAAATATTCCTAATTAGAATAATCTAAATCATTGTTCATATTTTTTTACTTCTTTCTCAGATTTATCTGTAACGTTAACTGCTGAAGGTTCATGTTTCAATTTAGCCTTTTGGTTATAGAAAATAATTTTTCGCTTCGTTTTTCTCAAAGCCTACGTATTTGTATCATGGTTGTGTCTTGAAACAACTATAAAGAAAGGTCTCTATTTGGAATAAAAGTAATTATTAATAGTAAAAAGTATTTGGTTATAAGGCCTAAAAAGCAAGTAGTAGAATTGATAACAACTATGGTTTTTAGCGATAGAAAACCATCATTAGCCCTATAACAAGATATGCCTCATAGTGGAAACAGTATACTATGAAGCTTCTGGGACTCCAATATCACAATTCTATTTTTTACGTCCTTCAAATATTAATTGGGTTCAGACGATATATATACAACAAATTAAACGATATATAGAATCGAATGGATTTGATATAAAATGAAGTAAATTATAATTCTACTGATGATATAATAATCATGCAGTGCAAAAATATAATTTATAGGATTGTTAATTGTAATATACCTACATATTTACCGGGAGAATCATCTCATATATAAAGAAAGAAATCCTTATTAATCTTGATCATTACAATCGGAACCTTTTACTAGTGAAAACCATTTTTTTAAACAGTTGAAACTAGCTATTATTCGTATGTAGATGCCCTTATTGCTTAAGAAAACTATTTTTAGTTCTTCGGTGAAAATAATCATTTCCGGTGCATTTCTTTCATTCTTAGTGTTGAGTCTTGTGTACAGATCTTTTTTATCTTTCTTGTTTTTTTGTACTATCATTAAGCAGTTCTAATCGCGACGGATTTTACTAGCTGCTACAAAATATACTTGTGGATACCGGCGGGATTAATCGTAACGATGGACCTAGGTGCCTACAAGAGCGTTATTGTCTCCTCGCCATCCCTTTAATCAAGATCTTAGGGTGCCCTACAGTTAAGAGACTTGTAGGTGTATAAACTATAGCCTTAGTCGGGCTGTAATATACAGCCGTTTCAGTCCCCGTCCGGCACTTAATAGCTCTGGGGGTACGACTGTTTAGGTCTTTTAAAATAAGGAAGGTTTCATAAAGCTGGAGAAGTAAGGTAAAATCCCATATAAAGGGTAAAATTGGAACGCGTATATAATGGCGCATTTATGTCATGAGATATACTATAGTAGTAAGGGGCCTTAGTATATGTATGGTATTCTTTACGTCGAAACTCTATATGAAAGGGGATTTTTTTTGATTTGATCTCTAAATATAAACCTTTTGAAAGATCAATATTCATATAATTAAAAAAGTAAATATTACTATATACCTTAGAACCCCTTCACTACTTAATTATAGTACACATATAAATTGTATATAATTGTATCATCGCGATAAATATATGCCGTACACGCGTATGCTCAGTTCACCTAGGTACGGGAATTATTAGTTTTTAAACGGTTGAGTATACTTCAAGCGTAACCCCTTCCTTTTTTACCCCCCCGGCCTATGCGACCGGCCCCCACTCCGCCGCTTATAATATGAATTAATCCTATACGGGTCACGAGTGATTCTTATTAGCAGGAATTAGTAACGAAGCTTATGTTGGTAAAGAGGAGAACGTAAAATGCGTTTGTTACGTGTGTAAAAACTTTATAAGCTTCGAGTATAAATATTTAGTTTTAACGAAAACCAATATTAATAAAGCATGAAAACGGGTGTATTTCCGTCGTTAATAGCGCCTTCAAGCCGTCAGCGGCTTATTGCGTCGCTGTTGCGGTAAAGGCGCCTTCTGGGCACCTAACTCCCTTACAATAGCCCTTCCGCGTCGCCGTAAAGGTAATGGAGGCGCGGTATACGCCGTTGTAACGGCTTTATTTTTAAGAAGGGGCCCCGTTATTAGGGGAGCCGGGATAAGTGTAGGCCGCGGCGATAACGAGACTTGTAGTTGCGGGGAGATAGGTTTTATTTTTAATTAGTTGCAACCCCCTTTTCCGTCGTCGGTTCTGCCGCCCCATACGTTGCCACCCTTGTCGTTGCCCCGAATCCTCTTTTGGAACCCCTATCCCATTTTCGAAAAGAACGGGTTCGCCGGGCGGCAATTATTAAAGTTTTAGTAACAGTTAAGGTGAAATTAGCAAACGGATAAGTTTTTCGTTGTTTTTTTTTATAATAACTTATTGATGGTGATAATAAGTGAACAGATGCATTTCAACGGCTATTTGACGTTAAATTCAGCGGGTGTAAAATATATTTATTAGCGGGGGATTAAAATTACGATGTTAAAGGGTTATAATTTAAATTCGTCACTTTTTTGAAAAATATTTCGTAACGCGGGTAAAACCCCGGGAATTTTCAGGGGTTTAAAACCCCCTTTCATGTAAGTATTACATTTTGGTCCGTTCGTTTTTTTTTTTGAGGCCGTGGCTACAGTGTTTCAATCTTTATCGAAATTAGATATTGGATTAACTAAGCAACTTTCCGTTGTTTATCGTATCGAAAATAATACCCGTTTGTTTTAAAAAGTCGAAATCTCCGGAAATATAATACGAAATCTATGTAACCATGTTTTATCATAAGGAATCGGTATTAAATTGGTCTGGGTCAATAGGGTTAAAGTAAAAGGGGTGCTGAACCTAAGGGATTTACCGAATTGAACCCTGAGTTTGAATAAATATGTAAAAACATAAGGTTTATATTATGAGGATAACTTAGCTTTTTATTAAAATTACTAATACCTTTTAACAGCCCTAAGTTTGAATTAAAGTAGCGATTTTACATCGTTGGCAAAGGGTTGGTTATTGTTGTGAAGGCGAGTGAAAAACTTGGTTGTAAGATTCGCGAGTTTATTTGGGATTTTGTTCCTGTCAATGCCTATATTCCCTGTATTTTACTTGATTGTAACGAAGTTTCAATATAATTCAATGACGTTGTGGAAACTCTAGAAAGCCGATTGAAAAACAATGGCGAAATCATTGGTTAAACTTTATATTATAAAGGTATTATTGACGTATACCGTTACCTCATTCAAAATAGTACTCTTAATTCCTTTTAAGCTGCGTATCGTGTCGATGGCCCGAACGTCGAAAACGTACGTGGTACAATGTAAGTTTTTGAATCTTTTTGTAATTATACGCCAATTACAACGAACCATATATCCGTTTACAATATATCATCACTTGTTAATGAAAATTGGATTTATTAGTAACAATTGTAATGTTTTGTTAATTGTGATTGAGGTATTAGGTTTAAAAATCCCAGGCAACAGCTTCCCTGATTTTCCCGTTTTTAGGGGGGTTGAGAAATTCAGTAGAAAATCATACGGTCAGTAAAATAGATTATAGGAAGTTGTAAAATTCGTCGTTCGTTTTTAGTAAACGAGGACAAAACCTGACCGATTCAAGCTGGTAATAAAGTGGGGGAAGGTCTTTGAAATTGATAAAAACATCTTATACCGTATGTATATAAAGTCGTGTCGAATATTATGATGTCGTAAAAGTGCTGAAGGCCGCCTGTTTTTCGGCTGGTATACTTGTAAGGGTTTATAACCTGTCTTTTATAGTCTTTAAATAGCCGTTGCTTCAATAAGCCATATAAATGGGTACCCGGTATCGGTTTTTATATATGAATGATATTAACTTATTTGTGTATATAATTTACAAATGAATTTTGGTATATGATAACAATTATATACATTTTTACTCAAATAATTAAAAGTCCTGTACTTATTTTTAGCGTTTAATAGTGTTTAGGTGCCTTCTATGTATTCTAGGTAAACGTATTTAGTATTTCGAAATGTTAAAGTTAGTTAAGCCCAAATAGGCGGTAAGGCCGTTATCTGATACTTTTTTTCTAGTTCGTAAAACCCTTTAAGTTTTATTGTGTAAAATGAGCCTCAGGCAGCGGCGGGAAATCGAATTTTAATATAAATATAGCCGGATTTGATGTCAAAAAATCCATATTACATATGGTATTTGTTATGTTTGTTAAAATGAATGAAAATTTAATCGATAGGAGTTTCAAAGCTATAAAATTAATCTTTATAATTTCCAAAAATCGGTATGTAAATGTATTCGATTTGAGCTTTAAAACTAGCTTACCTATAAAACGGGGTCCAGGTTTACCTGATGTGAAATATTATTCGAGCACCTTAGGGATCGTGATTCCTGTAAGAAAAGGTACGGGGTCTCTTTTCATAATATTCTATTTGACGTCCCCTTTTGAAACGTCGACAGTCCAGGTCACATTATATGGGAAAGGGTACGGACGAGGAAGGTTACATAACGAAATTACGTTAATATATAAAGTTACGTAACTCTTAATCCTGGAGGAATATATAGGAAGTACAGGTCGCGTTATGATTTTGCCAGCAAAGTATTATCGTATACTGGTGTAATAGGAATTCGTTTCTCTGCCCCTTTTAGATGGGCGGGCAATCGTTTCCGTAGGCTTGGAAATGGAAGAGGCGTTTTTTATTAGAGCCTCCGTTGCCACCTTATTATTATACCAGGTGCTACCGAAAACTTTGATTTTTAAAACCGATATTTCGAAACGCGTACCTATTTTCCGCTTTTTCGCTCAAGGTACACCAGGAAGTGGTCGTGAATGAAGATAAAATACCTATAATAATTATAATATTACCAGGTCGCCAAACATATCCTAAGGATTTAAATACTTGCTGGGACCAAATGATTAAAACAACGAACCAAGTAAAGATAATATATATATACATAGTATTATAAAAATCGGTCGCCGGAAAATTGAAGCCAATGTTATTTATTTATCATCCGAAATCCGGTATTGATATTCAAAAGGCGGAAAAATATAATAATTTAAAGAAAAAATATAAATCGAAAACCCCTATAAACGTTTTATTTCTGTACCAATAGGTAGGTGTTAATTAAAGTGATTTCGGCTTAAATAGTAATTTCTTTTTTTATTACTTTCAGGATTTCAATTTGTGGATATCACCATATATCCCTATAGTTAATAAGCGGCTAACGCTGTAGAGTTCACTTTTGCAAAATGTATGGTAATATATCACTCTGCAAGGTACATTCCTGAAAAGTATATAAGAGCGTGCTACTGCCTAAAAGTGGAATTTTCAAAGTGTACGTTGAAGTGCTACTGCCCCGAAGTGAGATTAGCAGAGTGCATGGTAAAGAGTTACTACCTGGGTAAGAGGTAATAATCACTCACCTGTGGCGTGCACTCTCTGGATACATTTTTTTCCTTTGACATATTGTACTACTACAATTTAATACCAATATTTACAATTACTATTTTACTTTTTACGTTTACATAAATAGTCAGAGGCCTTACCGATACTAATGAGTAACCAATTCGGTTAACTACAAATAGCCTAGTAAAGAAAGACAAACCTAAGTTAAATATCTATAGCGGGATATTATAACGATCCCAACTGTTTGTGCTTTAATACTACGATTTCAAAAAAGAATTATACGGGAGTGTGAAATTACGCTGGAATGCCTTTAAATCCCGAAGCGTAATAAAACGATAAAATCAGGAGTATCTCTAAAAAAAACCTTTAATCGATATTATGAGCCCAATAGAAGCCCTATCTATTAAAACCCACGTTACACTATCTGTGAAATATTTATAACGCTTTAAATATACCCGGATACTTTTTAAAAAGCTTCCTATTACATGAAAGATCACGTAAGCCAAAACCACCAAGTCTCGCAACCCTTTGTTAAGATCTATTCGATCTAAACACAGCATTCAAACCGCTTAAATATTTCGTAAACGGCTAAGACGTAATATCCACACCGCTCACGAAAGCAAAAAACAGCTAAGACATAGTATTCAAACCGTTTTCAAATGCCAAAAACAACCATAACACGACATCCGTACCGCCTACCAAACATACACCGAACCGAGTCATTTTTCTCCATCCCTATTTTTCCCGCTTTCACTTTCCCTTGTCTATGTAAAAACACACCGATTATTTAACTTGCGATGTTTTAAGTTTACAAGCCGCTTAGCTAATACAAATCTTAATGTGGATATTATTATATACCTTTATAGATAGTATATTTAGGTGGCAGTATATTACGCTGTAAGGTACACTCCTGTAGCATGATACGATCACGTGTCATGCTACAGGCTGTACTCTTGCAAAGTATATGATAACGTGACACTCTGCAGATTACACTCATGCGTGGAGCGATCTAGAAGCAGGTATTCCAGAGGGGTATGCTCTGGGCGAGGGCTTATAAGCTCTCACCTGTAACGTACACCTCTGGATGTTTCTTAACTATCATCTTACTTTATACTACAACTACCAATAATTCTAATTACTCTTCAAAGACCCCATGTTCACGTGAATATTTTAGGCTTGAAACCTTACCAACACTTATAAAACCTGAAAAGAAACAATTTAAAACGTATAACTAACTTGTAATTACGCCTTATTTACATTATATTTTGACTCTGTCGGAGTTTACGAGCGTTCAAAGGCCTTACTTCATATAATTTACTGTATTTTATATGATTCTATCTTATATATTATTCACTTTAATTTCAAACCGAACTTCTTCAAATAATACATTTCAAATGTACTCAAATCCCATCCACTACACAAAATTAACATTTGTACCTCTCCAGCATTTAAAACGTATATATGAACGGGCTTCCTAACCTCTCCAGTATACTTTGTACTTTTACAAACATAGCTCTACCAAAAAGAGAACTAACAAAATCCAACGACTCTATAAACTATATATTTACGAATACATTATTTCGAAATAACATCCTAAAGTACTTAAACATTAACCTATGAGACCACAAGATCGAAACACTAATAAAAAGTTTAAACCTTTTTATGGAAAACACGTACGTTATTAATATAATTTTCAATCACTATGAGGGAAATATTAAAGGGCGCTACTTATTCGATGATTTTATGGAGGACTTTGTAAACTAGACGCCAGAAATGTAGCGTTTAGTCGATGGTTTAATATCCAGAATATTACGAAAATAACTACATAATAAGGGTATTAACATGATTAGTGGCAATAATATCCGTATTACAAAATCCCTATTAGTAACGACACTATTTATTTGAATACTAAAATGGATCGACTATAAGTTAATATAGATGAAATTGATAAAGAGAAAGTAGTTAAAAAAGCGTTAAAATCGCCATTTTGAAATAATAGAAAGTGAATAAAAAAAAACTTCGAAAACATAGAGTACAAGGCGTTGAAAAAGGCTAAACGCACGTTGCTAAGTGTAAAGGTAGCTGGAGGAATCGATGGAAAAGGAAAATGGGCTATAAAGATCAATTACCACATAAGTCGAACACGGATACTCTCCAAAATTCACTTTTAGATGAAGATAAAGACGAAACCACGTCCTGAATATAGTTAAAACCCAGATTTATCGTGATAAAAAACGGTTCGGATAGGGATAACGGCCCGCCCAGAGAAAATATAAATAGCTTGAAACGTTAATACGTACCTTATAGACTAATACCTGTCAACTACGATCTTTACAATAACATTATACTACAACTTTTTATAACCGATAGAAACAATCCTAAAAAACTTATTAACTTTGACAGACTATAGTATAAAGATGAAAATTATACCGGTAAATTATACAACGTATTCGATGATAAAATACGTCGAATTCTAAATGCGTGTAAAATATTAGATGTTAAGCGTTTATAATTTCACGTTATCTTATCTGATATATTTATTTGGTCAACCAAATAATAATATATATATGTATTGATTGAGGTAGGTAAATATATTTATGGAGTATTATAACTGCTTAAAATCTTATTTCGATATGGAGACTCATTACAAGTTTTACGATAAAGACTAAATTAACATTGCATGGAAATCTGAAAAACGTTAACATGAAAACGTTAATAAAAGCCTATAGGAAGTGTTTACCGCCTTATTTGCGAAGTTCTTGAAATATTAAGCGACCCTTGAATCGGATTACAATAGTAATCAACTATTTATCTGAGTAGTTATAAAATTATACCATAGAGATCCAAACTGTAACCTTACGTTAATTAGGCCTGAAAAAGACTTCAATTATTTTTATACGAGTTTTAAAATATTACTTTAAACTTTTGAACACCTACAAACGAATTTCGGATTAGCATTTGTAACCTATAAAACCAAAAGCAAGGGTTAGATTACTAAAGCAGACTTGGCCGAGACCATCCATCACGTTCCAAAGCAAAGGATTGAATTATACATAAGATAAAATAAGTGTTCCAAATACGGCTACCAAAAAGATAAATATCAAATAAAAAGCTCCAGAAACCGATGTTGAAATAATTACTATCGAGGACTAGTTTATAAATCAAAGTGAAACTTACTACATTCATAGCAATACCCACGAAAAAGTATACAGAGTTATATAGGTTTACAGGAACGCTGTATTATATGTGGTAACGCCCGTTGTTAATTTATTAAGAACCTAATATAGGAGTAAATTCGAATTGAACGTTAGTTTTAGGCGTATTACCCCCTCAACAACCAAACAGTAACCAGTTTTATAACTTACATAGCCGAATTTCAAGTCAAAAAAGGATAAGCTTAATATCTATCTCGACGAATATACCTACGGAAAGGAAAAATTCAAAAGTAATAATACTAATCTATTAGCTTAAGATAATAAAGCCGTTGAACAAATTTTTAAAAACTTACAAAATACCTCCTTTCTATATGACGCAGGTTCAAACTACGAAAAAAATGTATCAAACGCCTATATAACGTCGTAGTTCACACTTTTAGACAGGTTTGGAAGCTGATTTCAGAGTATTATACACAATACCGATGGGATCGAAATTTTAAACGCTGAAAAGCAATAATTCAACACGTTCGCAGCGAAATTTCCATAATTCCAACTCAATCAAATAAATAAAAAATCTAAAAGTCTTATTCAATAAAGTTAAAACGTGATTTTTTTTTTTACAACGGTCGTTATAAATACACGATTCAAAATAACAAAATATTACGTATTAAATTTTAAAACTTTATTTCTATTAACGTTAGCTAGTATAAATAAGTTCGAAATCGAGGTTCGGAATATGATTAATCAATATATTCGCGCTTTGAATTACGTATTCGTACCGTTTCGACTAAAGTTTGAAAACCTCTGATTTTTTACTGAAGTATTTACAATTCAAGTTGGTTAACTAATATAACCGAAACTATAGATGTTATTTCGCCGATTTGAATACCCAGTTACAAAACGCCGTTTACGGCTACTCCACGTCGTAAGATACACAAATATAAGAAAAGCAGCCTTCAAAGTCATCGAAAGGTTTTACTATAAACGCCAGCTACACTCGTAAGCTCCATGGCGGTTTAAATTCCGCCTTATAAACGATGTAAACTTTAACTACAACGTAATTATAAATAAAACATACCTTGACAACGAGCTAATGATAGACGTCGTCAACGTAATAAAATTATTTTGAGCCGCAAAATTTACGCGGAGAGTTTTCGTTGCAAATTATTACGATACTTTGGTATATTATTGATTCAACTTTTATTTAGGACCATTAGAATGGGTCATCTACAAAGTAAGTAGGGCTCTCGAATCGACTCAATAGCGTAGCAAGGCTAGAATGGCCGGCAATAAGTGTAAATAAATACCGGTAAAAAAAACTATAAGATATTAAAAAGTATAGACGGTATTATAAATCATTTAAAAAAGCATATGTGATACTATCTAAAAATTTGATGAATACTATTTTTTTAAAAACAATCAATTTTCTAAATGGCGATTAATGTTATAAAAAATACATTCGGCATAAGTGGATGTATTTTAATACTCCTTATTTTCGGTATTTACCCTAAAGTTCGTACAGATTTAACACTGTAGCTAGTTACAATGTTAAAAGTAAATGTTATAGTAAAATAAATAGTAGTAATGCGTTTTTTATGGGCTATAAATGATATTTTAAAATTATTAGTTGTAAAAAACGGTCTCCAAAAGACTGGCGTTTTTTACTTACCATTACAATCTAAAGTCTTAGTTTGGAGAATAAAAGACGGATGAATTAGATTTTGGAGAATTACTTCGTTTAAAGGTCACAGTATAATTGAAGATTTACCAAATAGTACAACTTTATTCCACTACATGATAATACTGGGATATAATACGGAAAATATAAACTAAAGCGGTGTAAAGTCGTAATTCAATTAATAACACCAACAAAGTCACTTTTGGTATAATAAATCCAAGTCTCCTCTAGACCCTATATACTCCTCGGATATTACGACTCAACCTTCATTATTATACGAAACCAGTCTACCTATACCAACGGTATTATTACCGTGTCACCAAGAGCGCCTACTTGGCTTCAAAAATAAAAAACGTTTTATTTCCTTTTTTACGGATTTTTCATTACATAAAAGGAAATGGCGGACAGTAAGTTAATCTTAAAGCTTTTCTAAAAAGGCATTATCACCACCTGAAGTATAGAGTTTAATCATTTTACTTAAACAGAAATCACTGCTTTAATCAAATAAGGGGTATTTCGCTTTGAAAGATTGAAATTATCGATCTATAATACCTACAGAATCTTTCCTACATGCCTAGTAAACAAAGTAGAAGATAAAGCCGAAAATATTTGGAAAAAAGTTACCTTACGATTAAAATAAACAATAATTCGGGTAAAAAATATATTATAACTTAATCGCCTACTTTGTAAAGAATAAGTTATCGTTTAATTTTAGCGTTCGCTACCTTTCTATGTAAGTTTTACAATATTTATATTAAGCTTTGTAATACTCCATAGTCTTATACATAGTTGGAAAAGCGGTTTAAACACTGTATTTACTCATATATACCTACGGAGCTCCGAAAATACCATTTACTCTAAACGACTTGACGTATTATAAAACCGCTTTAAGAACTCGTTGAAATTTGTATATACTAGTATAACTATAGATATTACTATATACCCTCATAGATAGTATACATAAACCTAGTGGCAGTACACTATATTGCAGGGTAAACTCCTGCATAGTGCACGATAACGTGTTACGCTGCAGGCTGAACTCTTGTAAGATGCAAAGTGCATCATATATGGAGCGGTTTGGAATAGCTATACCAGACCGAACGGAAATGCGTGGAACGGTCTAGAGTGGTACACTCTGGTCGAGAGCTTATAAGCCCTCACCTATAACGTGTACCTCTAAATACTTCTTCTTCGCATTTATCATCTTTTACTACAAATATACCAATCTAATGATTAATCTTTTAAATACTTTATTATACGTAAAAGATAAGATTTTAAACCTTACCAATACTGATTAATAGTCGATCTGATCCATTAAAGATAACATAGTAGAAAGAAGACAAATACGAGTTAATACCTATAACGGGATGTTATAATAATCTAAACAAGTTTTATTCTAATATTTCGTTTTTATAAAAATTATACGCCGAAGTATACGAAGACAATAAAGATTAAGTAACTTTAAAAAGAACAATATTAGTACGATACTATCAATCCTTATTTGGTTCTTTCTTTATTAAAAGCCCTGTTACGCCACTATTAACCATTATTTAGCGTTTTAACGTCCCCTGACACTGTTTAAGAAGAGTTTTATCACGAACCAGGTTACATAAGCTAAAATTACTAACTTTCGGAACCCTTGAAGAAAACCCACCCGATTTTAAATCGATAACCTATACCGTTCGCAAAATATAAGAGGTGATACAAATGAAGTATTCAAATTGATTATTAAATTTAAAAACGGTTACAAACGATTTAGCTCAACCGATTGCTTTAGCAAAAACGGTCACAAACGCGTTAGCTAAACCGATTTCTTTAGCAAAAACAGTTACGTATAAATTAACCAACCCGATTGCCTTACCTAGAGCGGTTATGACACAATAATCCAAACAGACTACTAAATACCGGATTATACAATTACACTCCCTTTTACCCTGTCCACCTTTCCTAAATTCGCCCTATATATTCTAAGTTTACCTACGTTCGCCTTATATATTTTAAGTATAGTATTTTCAACGTTTAGGTTTTTCTAGCTACTTCATTAATGTGACATTACCAAACGTTAGTAAAACTAATTTGAAAAGTTTAACTAGTTTGTGGTTACTTTTCATTTACGTTTTATTTATAATTCATTTGTATTAATAAACTTTAGTAAACCTTATTTTAATTACTTTCACTGTTTTTTTTATTTTACATTTTCCGTTTATAAACACTCAAATTCATTAACGACCCAAAATTACCCACTTAAATCGTTTTAATATGCTAAGTACGTACGGAGACCATTATCTTTAATAGCTCTAAAACACTTATAGCTATAACCTTAAGACTAATAACACTAAGGGAAGCCAGCGTTTACTTCGACCTCCTGGTCGAATATATAGGAATTAGAAAGGCAATAATACACGAAATCGACGTGAGTCTTTGAGATAATACTATCGATTCGCTAATTAAGAAACTAAAACCCCATATTGTAAACACATATATCTTTCCCATAATATTCTGTTATTACCAGGAGAAGATGTAAAGATCTAACTTATTAGATGATTTTTATAGGTTTTTTTTTTTCTTTTCGAATTGGACGTTATATATGTGGCAAATAGTAAATTCCTACCATTTCCAAAGCCTTACGGATCCGACTAGGAATCAAAGGGTTTAATACCCTAGGGGGTAGGAATAGTTACTTTATAAAAAATTTATTCGAAATAGCGTAACTTATCGATATACCAAGTTAAAAGGATAAAAATTTGTACCTGACGGAATTTTTAAAGGGGTGTTATTTTACGGAGTAAAAAAAACTGTTATTAGAACGATGGGGACAAGGCGTAAAACAACTTAGTTTTATACTTACATCCTAAGTTAAAATTCAATGCCTTGAGGCAAAAGAACAACTATAATCCTTATTTACTATAAAAATATTATATATCCTTAAAACGGTATATATTATGGAATACGACCAAATATTAAACTACTTTCTGAACTATAGGAATATCCTGTTCGGCTATATCATAATCGGCAGAAACACTAATAAAAGTCTGGTTAATTATAGAAATATCGGCTAAAATATAGAAAGAATCTCGCCCTCAGAATTAAAGAGCAGCGTGAAACATTACTACGTATTTTACGACTTAATTCCCATTAATTGAGACCCTTATCGCGACCTTTTAATATACAGTTTTTCTATTAATAAAAACTGTACTATAAAGTTTATAAATTTCGTTAGGCTTTGAGATAAGGGATAAAATTATAACGGTGAACTGAAGGATATATTTGATAATAAAATACGGGCGATGCTGACTATATATAAAAAACTGTATATTAAACTATTACAATTTGATGCATTTTTGCCCGATATAATATCCATATTATCTATAAAAAAGGATTTATACCACCTTATTTAAATGAATATATTTTTATAGTATTAAAACCGCTTTGAATCCCACTTCGACACAGAAATTCATTACAAACTTTACGATAGGGAGTAGATTAGTACGACTTAGGAATCAGTGAAAAACAAATAAGAAAACGTCGATAAAAACCTATAGGAAATCCTTACCACCTTATTAGCTAAGTTTCTAAAGTGTTAGGTAATCCTTAGACCGGAATATAACGGTAATAAACTGTTTATTTAAGTAGTCATAAAAGCTTGTCGCGGAAACCCGGATGTGGAACTTATACTTTTCAAATTAAAAAATGACTTAAAGAAATTTTGCATAAACTTTAAAATGTCGTTCAAAACCTTTATACGTTGATAGGCTAGTTTCAGATTAGTATGTATAGATAATTGAATTGAAGGAAAAGGTTAAATTAATATAGTAGATCTCATCGAAACTATTTACCACGTTTGGGATCAAATATTTAAAGTTTACCAAAATAAAACAAATGCCTAAAGTATAGGTATTAAGGATTAAATCTTAGTAAAAACAGATAGAGACGATTGTTCGGAAATGTAAGAAACGTATCGCGACTATAGTAGTACTTGTAAAAAGGTATAAGAATCCCCATGAGTTTACAAAGGCGATATATCATAAACGGAAAAATCGGCTCTTGGTTTACGAACCACCCCGTTTACGAGTAAATTCGGATTAAACGATAATTTTAGGCCTATGATACATTTAAAAATCGGATAAAACCTAGTTTTATGATATAAATAACGGATTTAACGTTGATCTTTATGAAGATATATCCGGAAAAAAAGCCCCTAAATATAATAATACTTACCTATTGACCTAAAACGATAAAACCGCATAACGTATTTTCTCCGGCTTAAAAAACGCTTTTTATATATATTATAGGTTTAAATTATGTAAACAAAGTGTTTAACATATATATGGCGTCATAACTTACGTTTTTTGATAAATACGGTAACAGGTTTTACGGTATTATACCTAATATTAACTTATCCGAAATTTTAACGGCCGGGAAGTGGTAATTCGACGCGCTTACGGAGAGGTTCCCGAAATTTCAGTTAAACCGAATAGAAAAATACCAAAAATTCCTGTTTGGTGAAGGTAAAGTATTATCGTTTGGAACGGTCGTTGTAAATACACGTTTAAAACCGGAAATTTTTACAAAACAAATTTAGAAATACCTTTCCTGTTTTTATTATCTAATATAAATGAATTTGAAATTATGGTTTGGCATATGACGTAATAACTTTTTCGTATTTCAAATAATATATTCGTATCGTTTCGGCTTAAATTCAGTTATTTATAGTTTTTCTTCGAAACACGCATAATTAACGCTATTTATTTAATTTAGTTGAAATCATAGACCTTATACCGAATATTCGGATACCCGATTGTAAAACTCCTTTTATGCTTGCTTTAATCCATAACCTATACGAATATAGGAAAAAACGTACCTGTAATTATCTAAAAGTTTTTCTATAAGTACCAGCTATATTTATAAGCCCTACGACGGTTTAAATTTCGTATTTCAAACTATATGGACTTCAATTACGAAGTAATTGTTGATATTATATATTTAGATAGCTAACCGGTTCTTCAAGCCGTCGAGGCGGTAATATTATTCCAGACCGTTGAATTTATATAGAACGTTTCTACCACAAACTATTAGGACGCTTTAGTTAACTATTAGTCTAACCTTTATCTAGTTCCACTAGATTAAATTACATACGTCGTTAATACAGCCTTCGACTTTACCGAGTAGCTTACTCAGGTTCTAATAACCGGTAACGAATATAGGTCAATCCTAATAAAAGCCTTATAAGGTATTGGAAAGTATAAGTGGTATGATGGATCTTTTGAAAAAAAAGTATAAGATATTATCGAAAAAGCTAAAAGGGATTAGTTTTAAGGAATTTATTCTTTAAATAGCGGTTAACGCCGTTAACAATACTTCTAGACCAAATAGGCTTATGCTTACACTCCTTGTTTTTAGTACCTACCCGAAAATCTTTACAGACTATATACTATAACCATTTACAATATCAAGGGCTAATGTTATGAAAAAAGATATAACTACATTACACTACCTACGAGCTAAGAATGACGTATTTAAAATATTGGTTATAAGGAATAGTTTATATAAAGCTAGCGTTTTGGATTTACTATTGCAATTTGAAGTTTTAGTTTGGAAAACGAAGGAAGGATGGATAGGCCTTGAAAGAATGAACGGGTTTAGAGGCTATAATATATTCGTTGATTTACCGAACAGCATAAGTTCGTTTTCGCTAAATAATACTACGCGAATAGAAAAAAGAGATGGAAAAAACGGCTCAAAACCGTAGGATAAATGAAACCGTTTATAAGATACCCCGTAAAACGACGAATTTAAACTAATCTTAGCTTTAGCATTACCCTTGAAATACTATTTCGGCCCGATTACGCTAGATAAAAGCGGTCCGTTTGGATTAACCCTACCAAAATCTCGCCGCCAAGGGCGCCTTTTCGGCTCAAAAACTCAAAAATTCTTTAGGAACTTTGTTATGGACTTTGTTATTACGTAAAAGTAAATTGAAAAAGGCGAACTGAGATAAAAACTTCGTTATGAAGGTATTATGACAACCCTAAGTACCCTATTTAAGTAATATACTTAAATAGAAATTTTAACTTTAATCGATTAAATAGTCTTTTGTTATGAACGATTCGATCCGATTATTTTCAACACTTATGGGACTATTCCAACCTAACTCATTTACGAAATTAAGGATAAAACCGAAAAACCAAACAAAAAAAACCGCTTAGTTATTAAAAAATATAACGACAAAGGTAAAAAGATATTATAATACAATCGCTTATATTATAATAAGCTAGCCACCGACTGATTCTTACACACTTGTCTTCCCTTAACGTACTATATAATGTATATGTCGAACTTCGAAGTATAATACAAGAATACACCTATTTTAAATATCGGTTTAACTGACGAATTTACGCTAATATACCAAAAGATATTAAGTAATAATACCCGCATGAAAAGATCTTACGTATTATAAAACCACTTTATGGATTAGTTAAAGCTAGTTTTTTCTAGTATAAAACCTATTAAAGGCATTATAAAAAACGGCTTAAAATAACCGGTTTTACCTTTGACCCATGCCTATTAGTATCGATATCCCTTTCGAAAGGCTTTGTATTAACGGTCATGTAAACGGACGATATCTTAACGTTATGTAACATTTCGTTCTCCGCTATTAAAGAGAGAAAACTTCTAAAAGCCTGTTAAAAAGCGAAACCTAAGATGTACCTGATGAAGGACCATATAATCGATTTGAATAACGTTACTATTACCCTTCAGAACAGCATTTTTGGTTTTACATAAAAAGGGGAGATAGACAAAGTTACCCTTATCATTCTAAATAACGTAAAACAGGCCGACGAACACAAATAGTAACGCATACGTGGGGCTTATATCGCTTTTATAATATAACCAAAGGTAGCATTTCACATTTCTATCGCCTCGAAATACTAAACCGACCCGACAGATGATATATACAAGGCGTTTATCAAACATTTCTTATAATAAATACATAACCTAAAACGCGGTTTGCAATTTGTGTTGCTAGATATACGTATTGTAAAACGATTTATTTTTACTAACGACTTTTTCGTTAATAATAAACATTGTAACTTATAAATTGCCTTCTTTTTAATCCTCAGTAACGAAATACCAGCCCGAAACAGCTTTATGCTTTATAGAAATATCATTTATTGGAATTCCAATAAGTATAAAAGGATTACAAGAAACTTATTATTATTAAATATTTATAATATAGTTAGAGGTTTCGATTCAAGTATTACCATACCAATAACGGTTTAAATAATTATTTTTAACCTTGGTTTACGCCATATCCATTTTATCGTATATATTAACTCTTTTTCGCTTTACGAATACTTAGTTGAATTAGGTATTACGAATGAAAAACGGTTGATAATGAATATTATGGCTTGACGCAAGTCGTACGAACGACGTGAAATCGAGAAAATGAGGTAAATCTATAATAAGACTAACCTAATAAACGTAATAATTAAAGTTATTTCAAACGAAGTATCAAAAACACTTATATCGACAAATAAACTATTACATTACTTTTCGCCAATTCGAATCGACCCGTATTATACTATTCGCACCGATTCCCGATTTTTCCTTTATTTAACCTTACTATCTCGCATCGCTTTCATTGTTTTAATACGCTTTATTTTATACGCCTCGACCCGACGGAATTTCCTATTCGTTTCTTCTTTTATTTAACTCTACTATTTACACCGACCCACGATTTTAACATTATTTCAATTTACCATATCGCACTGGTTTTGGCATATTACCTCTTTTTATTTTATATATTTCAAATTACTTGTAAACGATTATTTTATAAAAAGTTACAATATTACTGTATAATGTACTATATTATAGCCGGGTATGCCGTCTTAGTCCAAGGGGTATTTATTAATTACTAAAGGGAAAGAGCGATGTCGTCGCGTCCCTACCATCCTCCCCGTCGTTTACCCCCTTTATATTAGCGCTACCGTCATTACCGTCGTCGACGTTATTAACGCTAACGAATATATAGCCCTACGCCTTATTAGTGACACATTTAGGGAATATTGTGAAAGGAAAATCACCCTTTTTATGGCGACGTACGATAACGTCGTTAAATTTACCTACGTAATACATACCTAATCCCTGTTTTTAGGCGACGACGGCGGTTACCATTATCTTAAACCACTGGTTAACGCCTATTTCTAATTAACATCAGTTTGTTTTGGTTATTTACGACCGCAATTGTTTTTCGGAACGCCACGAATGGTATATTATTGTCAAAAAAAATTAAATTTCGTTGGAAATTTACTAAAACACCGGCAGGCGCGTAATACAGCCTCGGTTTACGGCCCCAAAACCACCGGAATAGGGGCGTACGAACTACTAATCTGCTTGTAACGATGGTAATGAGCCAAACAATCCCCGCTTTTTTAACAATCGTTAACAGACTTATCCGCGGCTGTGGATGCGATATACGATACATAGGGCGTATCTATTAGCGACCTGAGATTACGGATTCGGGTACGCCGCTTTAACGCTTTACGCATCAAAAAAGCCTTACAACGTACCCTAGCGATATGAAGCTCAAGGCGACGGAGCAGATCCGCCTCGTGCTCCTAATTTAGAAGGAAAGGGGTTAAAAGTTTACGAATGAAAAGGCTTAGAATATACATACCTTAGCGCAACTACACCAAGCTGCGCTTACAGCGTAAAGGGGCCTTTATTAGTAATAGAGTTTTTACCTGTAAGTGGAGGGTAAGGTCTATGATTTTAAAAGCCCCTTACTCCTCCCCTTAAGAGCTAGGCAAGGGGAAGGGAGAGGGAAGAGAGGAAGGGGAAGCGGTGGTAGCGGGAAAGGGAGTAGCGGCGACGGGAGTAGGCGAGGCCGATAAGAAGGAGGAATCAGTGGCGGTGGGTGGCGGTGTAACGGTAGGTAACAGAGTAGCAGCTATAAAGGATATTATGCTAAATAGTGACGGGCTGGTAACAGCGGCGGCGGCTATAGTGGCAACGGCACATCGACGTTTTCGCGCAAAACGACGCTTTATCGTCTTATTATTGCGTGGTATTTATTTGACGGAAAGGTTAATATATGTATATTTGCTAAGTAACTTATATATTGGAACGATTGGTTTAATTGAATGACATAAAAGTTAAATTGAAATTGGGACTTGTATTAGCTTAGACTACGTGCCTTTAGAGGAAAATAAAAGAAGTTTTGCCTAAACTGATAACAATATATCTTTTTATATTCACACATTACATAATTACGTAAATTACCTTTATATAATCACCTTCACATAATTACCTCCTATAAAATTTACGTAATTGCCCCTATCAAAAAGTACAAAAGGTATTATCACCAACTATATCACCCTTATTTGGTTATACTAACCAGGAACAAACTATAATCACCACTACGGATAAATCTTACTAATCTTACCCGAACTACAATGATTACCGCGACTAAACCTTACTAATTCTAACCGAACTTGCTAATTTGAACCCTTATAATTACACTATTATTACGGAAACTACTAACTTGGACCTCTTATAACTAATACTATAACAACACTATTACTAAAAAACCTACTAATTTAGACCTTCGCAACTACAACCATACTATCACTACTAGGCTATAGGTACGGAGTATATAAGGAAAAAAGAAAATATTACCTGTATAGATATTACTATATACCTTTATAAATAGTATACATAGGCCTAGTGGCAGTGCATTGTATTATAAGGTACACTTCTATAGAGTATACGATAACGTGTTATGCTATAGGCTGCACTCTTATAAGATGTAATGTTCATTATGCATGGAGTGTTCTATAATGGCTATACCAAACCGAATGGCAATACGTGGAGCGGTCTAGAGTGGTACGCTCTGAGCAAAAGCTTATAAGCCCTTATCTGTGGCGTACACCTCTGAATATTTCTTCTTCGCATCTATCATCTTTTACTACAACTATACCAATCTAATGATTACTCTCCTGAATACCTTATTTAACGTGAAAAACAAAGTTTCAAACCTTACCGACAATAACACCTACCAAAACATTATAAGAAACGGTTCTAAATGATTACCTTAGCCTTTAACTCATGTTTACTTGTTTTAACAATACGTTTTAAAGGTTTTACACTTAAAGGTACACAAACGGATAATATATTACGTTGAATAACTCATCTTTTTCTGTAGTAAAAAAGAGAAAGCTTTGAAAAGCCGGCCTTAAAACGAAACCCGAAATATACCTAACGGATGACTATATAATTAAATTTAATGGCGCGACTATCACTTTTTTAAACATTATTTTAAACCTTATGCAAATGGAGTAATTAGATAAGGTTGCCCTTATAAACCTAAATGATATAAAATGAGGCGACAAATATATGCGTTAACGTATATACGGCGCGTAGGTTGTCTTAATAGTATAACTAGAGGCGAAATTTAACTTTTTTATCGTTACTTAATACTAAACCAATTTTTCTAATAACGTATATAAAACGTTAAACAAACATTTTATGTAGTAAATATATCATTTAAAACTCTGTTTATAATTTTTACCGCTCGATATACGTATTATTAAGCTTTTTATCTTTATTAATGGTTCCTTAATCAATAAAAGATTTATAGTTTATACCGTTTGATATACCTATTATTAATCTTTTTGTTCTTATTAATAGTTCTTTCGTTAATAATTTCGATTAAAACTTGTAAATCGGATTCGTTATTTTTTTAATAGCAAGATATTGATTCGAAGGGTATTTACCCTTTGTAGTACTATTATTTATTAAAGATTGATGAAGTATAAGCGTGTTTTACAAAGCGTTTTGGTTTTGTAGATTTACGGTATAGTTATAGGCTTCGACTCTAGAATTACTTTAATGATAAGGATCCGGATAATTATGATAAACCTTAATTTAAAACCCTTGATTTAATATTTTACGCTATTTTTCATTTATTTTACGAGTAACTTATCAAACTTAGTATTACGAATAAAAAGCGCCTTATAATAGATATTATGAACTTATGCAAATCTTATAAGTGCTGTGAAATTAAAGAAATAAGATGAATCAACGGAAAGTCCAACCCTACAGATATGATAACCAAAGGCGCTCCGAATCGGGCATTAAAGTCGTTCGTATTAACGAGCACTTTTTTTGTTGTTATTTTTAAAAATGTTTTATAACCTTATTTAAGTTAAATACTTCATACCTCATATTTTATTTTTCGTTTTCATTTTTTTACGTTTATATCGCTTTTAACTATTTTTTTTCGCGGTCCTAATTCGCTATCTGCACCGCTTTTTACGTTTTATTGCATTATATAATTTTTTTATTTAAAATGTTTTTACGTAATTTTTTTTTCCTTTGGATTTACTATTCGAATAAATTTCAATATATTATTACTTGTTATTTTACGATTTACGGGTTTAGTAGGTACATTATTCCTACTTATTTATTAGTTGTGATACAAATTTTAAAGAATAATTACATTTTTATATAGTAAATTACACTATGACTGGATGCGCTAGCCCGGATACAAATAAAAAGCTAATTTTTATTAAATGGGGAGATTAATATCAATGTTACGTTTTTACCATCCTTTTTACCACCCTCCCCCTTATTATTGGTGTTACCGCTATTACCATTATTGACGTCATTATCGGCGTCACTAAAAGGGTAGTCCCGCGCTTTAGGCCGTATACCCTTAAGCAAAGGCGGGGGGAAGAGTCTTTATCCTCTTCACAGCGACGTGTAATAACGTCGTCTAACTTGTTTGTGTAGTATATACATAAGCCCCACTTTTAGACGAAGATGGCGGCTGCCATTTCTTTAGTTCGCCAGTTAACTTTTATTAGTAATTAGTATCGGCCTATTTTGGTTATCTACAAAAGTGGTTGTTTTTAAAAGCGGTTTAAGCAACATACTTATACAAGTAAGTGAATTAGGTTCGCGGTTGAGATTACAAGTTTGAAGTAAATTTACTGTAAAGATGGTGGGCGCGTAATACGGTCTCGGCTTAAAGCCTTAAAATAACCGAAATAAAGACCTTTCCATTATTAGTCTGTTATTAATAAGAAGAACGTGCCGACCAATCTCTATATTAGTAGTAATCTTTAATAAATTTACCCGTGGCCGCAAAAGCTATATATGGCACGTAAGGTATATTTATTAACGGCTCGGGGCTACGGCCCCAAGTATGTCGCTTTAATTTATTCTGCATTAAAAAGGCTTCACGATGTACCCTAGCGATACGTAACTCAAGGCGGCGGAAAGGGTCGGCCTCAAATAATTCGTTTATAAAGATATCAATACAATGTAATATACAGGAAGAATTAACAATACGAATCGCGTTATAACTTTATCAAGTTACGTTTATAGCAGTAGAGAAGGTAGCCTTTACGGGTAACGAGGTTTTTACCTATAGGTAAAAGGTAAGGTTTATAACCTTAAAAGCCTTTCGCTCCTTCCCTTAGAGGTTAGGGGAAGAAGGGAAAGGGAAAAAGAGAAAAGAGAAGGTGGCGGTTTAGTCGGCAACGATAGCGGGGGACGTGGCGAAGATAAAAGCAGGAATAGTATTAAATCAAAAGATAAGGGGTGAGGGGTAGCGGCGGTAGCGGCGATAGTTGCGCGGCGGGTTACGGTAATAACCGCCTTTTTTCGTTTGTGTTAACGCGCCAAACGGCACCTTGCCGACCTATTGTTACGCGGCATTTATTACTAGAAAATGTTAGTATATGAAATTAGTCAAGTAATTTACCTATAGGAGCGGTTTAAAATATGTAATTACAATGATAAGTTAAGTTTATATACATTAATTAGTTGGTTATGACTTACGTAAACAATAGGGGCGCGTCGTTAAAGGAGAAAAGAAAGAAGTTTTGTTTAAAACGGTAATAATATAACTTTTTATACTAACCCCAAAACACGTGATACCGTAATCACTCTTACGAAATTATACCCCTATAATACCTTCGTAATTACACTCTTATAAGGGTTAACAATAAACGTTATTAATAACCATATCGCTACCAATTACCTAAACCGATTAGGGTCTTATTATAATTAGTAAGCGGCTACGCTATAAAGTGTACCTTTGCAGAGTATATGGTAACGTACTACTTTACAAGGTACATTTCTACGAAGTACATAATAACGTGCCACTGCCTAAAAATGTCATTTACAAAGTGTACAGTAAAATGCCACTGCCCAAAAGAGAGATTAGTAGAATGTATGGTAGAGTATCACTACCTGAGTAGGAGGTTATAACCTTTCACCTGTGGTATGCACTCTCCGGATACCTCTTTTCCCTTCAACTTATCTTACTACTACAATTCTATACTAATCTTTAAGACTACTCTTCTGCTCTTTAGATTCATATAAATAGGCAGACATGTTACCAACACGATTGGTATTTTTAAAAGGGATTGTAAATAACGCGTTAAACCTTTATAATTGCGCAAATATATTAAGTTTAGTAAAACATTATAAAAATATCTTTAAACAAATTAAACAAATCAGTAATATTCTTTCAAAAAGAATTTTATTTTTAACCCTACTATTAATATAACTTATAATATATTACTTAAAGATTTTATTTACCAATCTTATAATAAACGAATTTTATCATATCCGTTTAATAAAAGCGTACCAAAAAGAAAACCTTTTGATATTTTGTTTTGAACTTTCGAAACCTTGAAAACGATTCATAAATCCTTGTCCTCCGTTACTCTCTGGGATATAATATATTATACGGGGTAATATTTCGAATGATGATCATTAAGGCCTTATCAACTTTTTATTTGTATAAATGTGTTACGCGAAGTTGAAAGAACCGGCGTCTTATTACGGCCTATTATCGTAACCTATGTAAAAGTTGGATTTGGTATAAAGAAAAGCCTAGAGCCCTCGTCTTCCAGTGCCATTAGTAAAGTCGAAGCCGTCATATAAGTAACAAGAGAAGGCGTACAAAGGGTGTTTTAGGGTTTTTTTTCGTATTGAATCGATTTAGATAAAAGAGGTGAAGGGAAGATACATAAGCTTATACGCAGGTATAATTATAATCTCTCCTATTTATATTCCTAAACCTTTATTTATGACGTGGTTAAAAATGTATATCGCGATACATAATGTTAACGTTTGGTATTAAGTAAAGTTGGGTCCATTAAAACGTATAACGAAGGTATTGATAACTAATTCGTAGGTTTTATAAACGAATTCGCAAGCTTCGAAATCGCGCTTTCAAACGTCAAATACTCTATAAAAGGATTCGGCGTTAAAGTGTTAGGTGTAATATGTAGTAATGATCTTTTTTTCGCCAGGGGCAATCTAATTACCTGGCGTTTGTGCTAAGGTCCTTAAGGATTTTGCAAAGGTCGGGCTACCTTTGTAGGCGCGTTGAGGGCGCGCGTGGTCGGTTTGGCCTCTTTAGTGTTGGCTATGAGGGAGCCATTGAAAAAATTTCGTTGGCGATGTTAAGGTATCGTATGTGTGTCTGGTGGCAGCACTAACAAATGTGGGGGCTGCCCATGAATGTGTCGGGAAGGATGTGTACAGACCTTGTACAGACTGTATCTGTTGAAATTTCAACTTCAACACAATCATGTGATTTCATGCCCATAATATCTGTTTCACCACCGCAAAGCAGTCTGTCACTGCACCAATTTTCAGAGTGCACTTCCGCCGAAAACCTTGACCTCCAAGTGCTCATACAACCTTGGAACACGAGATCAACCATGAGAATATGGTCTTGCCCTATACCTGGCATCCTCCTCCGGTGTTCCAAGAGTTGGCACGTCGACCACGTCAGGGTTGAGATAGAAAGACGGATCACCGCCGCCAGTCAAGCAGGCGCTGAGGCCGTTGCCCAACCAGCGCAAACGATTCTGGTCCTTAGCTTCGAAGTCGAAGTCCTCCCACCTGGGTGCCCTAATCGTCTCCATCTGATGAAGAAGACTGCCGGGCCACAAGGCTGAGATGCGGTCGCCCGTGCCTCCCTCTGTCTTGTACCAGCTCTTGCACCCGTCGAGGAACACGGTCTTCTTGAAGTAGTCGCCCACAAATTCCGTGAAGTCCCTTACGCGCTCCCTTTTTGGCGTCATCGACACATAGTCCTCCTTCTGCAGCTTGCGGATGCACTTGATGATGTAGTCGCCCTGGCACTCGATAAGTGGGTGGAACGCTCCAGCTGCGATGCCAGAATTTGGCCCCAGCATCATGAAGTAGTTGGGGAACCCATCCACCGCCAGAGACAGATAGGTCTGAGGGAAAGGATGGAACTTTTCCGCCAGGGTCGAGCCCTCCCTGCCCACTACGGGGAACGCTGGTATCGCTGAGGTGTTGAAGCCAGTTGCACAGACAATAACATCAGCTTCGAAGTGGGCACCGTCCACTACAAGCCCGGTTTCGTTTATCTTTTGAATATTTCCGGTGCTGAATTCGACATTCTCCTCGCACAGGGCCTCCAGATAGCCTGCGCCTGGTGTTATTCTTCGGCATCCAATGCCGAATGCTGGGGAGAAGGCTTCCAGAAGCTCGGGCTTCTTTGACAAAGCTTCCTTCGTAGCTTTGGAGAACATTGCAACCATGGCCCTCTGCATATCTGATCTGCTCCTAGATGAGAAATGGACGGAGTTAGCATCGTCATCCAACCATTTTCGGAAGGTGAGGTATGCTGCATCATCGCCCTCCCATTCAGCTATTCGTTCTTTCGAAACTGCAGAGTGTCAGCATGGCCTTTCCATTGACAATATAGGTGTTCCAGGTTCGGAATGTCCTTACTCTCCAGCTTGCTGACATCCCACCCCATTTTCTTCATGATATTGTCTCCGAATCGATTGATGATCCACGCTACCACCGTTTTGTCAGCTACGTTCCTGTCTTTGCAAACAGCAAAGCTCAAGACATGGGTCGTGGTACTTCGAGTGGGAACTTCGCACTTGGGATGCTTACTCTTTTGTCTTGCGAACACGCCAACTGTGGTTCCTGATAACTTCTGTAGCTGAGGGATCATTTGAAGTGTGCTCGAGCCGCCACCTATGACGGCAATTCTCTTGTTTCGGAAGTCATACCTGCATGCTTGTCAATTTCTGCCTCAACACAAGACTGCCAATGCTTACTCCTGGTTCCAAGCTGCCGAATGCATCATCTCGCCCTGGAAAGTGTGCCGTCCAGGAATGTTGGGCCAGTGTATGTCGTTCAGGAAACCCCGAGCAGAGATCACAACATCGACTTCCTCGTGCCAACTTTCACCGGTGTCGAGACGTTCCACTGCAATGTTCCTGGCCGAGACCTGTCAACGAGAACCCGCCTCCTTTATGTTTCGACGTGAGTATCATCGACCTACCATTTCTTGTTGTTGTCGTTCCATTCACAACGAGTCACCTTGTGCTGTAAGTGTACAAATCTTTTGGCCCCATATTTCTCCGCCACACCATCGATATAGTTGCGAATTTCCCCTGCATTTGCGTAAAAGCCACTCCAGTACTTGTTCGGCTCGAACGAGAACTGGTACGAGTGTGCTATCCACCCTGCCGACGTCAGCGCCATCTCCGAAAGCACAGGGCCGCCTGGTTTCGACGGTCCGCTTGTGTGTTCCTACCCACCCGGGACATCACAGGCACACCCCGGGTACCTGTTCTCCAGCCACGTGCCGCCCACGCCGCCGTTCTTCTCGTAGATCCTCAGCTGCACGTTGCGCAGGCGCTGCGGCAGCCTGACGCCGAGGTACACGCCCGAGAGGCCCGCGCCGATCACCCGCACCGTGACCGCGCGCAGGTTCTCGACGACCGCGTCCTCCTTCGCGCGGAACAACGGCGCCGCCCCCTGGAAGGCGCCCGTGGTGCTCGCCGCCGTCTTGTGCTCCATGCCTGATGATGGGGGTTCTGCCGTTTGCTGGCGCGGTTGGTCGGCCAAGACCGTGGTTTGGCATGCCCCGGCTACCCATGTACGGCACGGGGTGGTCGATGAGAAGGGGCGGGGAATGAATGCGCAACGAAGGCAGTCCGGAGGAGCCAGTCTGCCCTTGGCAGCATGTGTCATGGCAAGAAGACAAAGCGAGAGGATGCGTGGATAACGCTGCCGCCTGCCGGAGCGAGGTCAATGGCCAGCTGGCGGCCGGTATGGCCGTGGGATTCGGTGAATCGACCAAAAGAGTGTGTGCCCCTTCATAGTTGCACTGCATGGCAATTGCACACGCTGCTTGCATTTGCATGCAGGGCCGCGCGACCCTGCACGGTGAACTGTGACCCGAACGATCTACCCGGGGATAAAATCTACCTATTCTAATATAAAAGTCGTACGGCCTAATGTTATCCATAGCCTAGCATTTTATATGTACCGTTGTAGCTGCTGCTGCCGCCGGCGCCGCCCGCCGGCGGTG
>JASMMZ010000001.1:4552594-4614114 GCA_038502455.1 Anisogramma anomala | reverse complement strand
ATGGGCTCCTCGCCGACGAGGACCGCGCCGCTGAACGCGCCGGAGGGGGGGAAGAAGGAGAACAGCACGCCGAGGTCGAGGGCCGACACTCTGAGCTCAGGCAGTGCCGCTGGTGTGGAAGGAGATGGACGGGGAGGTCCCGCTTGCGCCCGTCCGATAGAGCTGGGAGCGACGCTGTGGAAGGCTCATTCGCTGCCCGAGGCAAGGACGACGCTCGGGTGTAATTGAACGCAGCAGGCGAGAATGTCGCATCCGAGTGTCTGCGGAGTCAGAACGATTGGAGCGACGTCGCTGCCTGTACTGACTTCCTTGGCTAAACACGGCCATTGGACCCGATCTCATCTCCCGCCCGCCCGTCTTGAGGAAAACTGGGGACTGAGGCTCTGCGGGCTATACAGGTCTGCTAGCATCCTGTGTGTGTTTTGTTTCCAGTCCACGCAGGACCGTATGCTTGTACCTCTCGTTAGAAATCCGAACAACAATATGTGGCGAGTCACTTCCTTCCACGCCGTCAAAATGGCGGCCTCACACCAAGCCAAAGTGACGTGAAGTGAGTACGGGTAAAAACTAGAGCAAGGGTCACAGGGTGCAGCAAAAGTAAGCCATCGCATGAGACCAATGACGTGCATTCGTGTCTCGAGTGACAAGGCCGGTCGTAAAAGACTTTTGATTTTCGAAATTATGATCCGTACCTTGTGGGGACGTCAACCACAAGCTCCTTACTACACTGTATAGTTGAACAGTTGATCTGGTGGAGTAGCTAGAGGCAAGGGTCCTCCTGTCACTTCGGGCAAGCCCAAACTGTGTGCAGGGGTATGGGTCTTACCCCGGATGATTTTCCCCAGGAAATGCATTTGATGTTACAATAAGCCTATTTGAGCTGGATCCCACTTTGGACTGTAATGATGATGCACGTTGGATGATGTCAGGGTTCACTATGTACTATGTATCTGTGTGGCTGGAGTGAGTGCTTCTTCTACCAGCATCTTTAGTTTCAAAGGGAGGAAAGACATGGCCCGGTGACTGCAAGAGCTACCCCGCTTGCTGGTCAATGACAGAATCACGCTGAGGGCTGCCCAGAGGAAGACGGCAAGGGGTTAGTCCACGGGTATCTGCCAGTGCTAATTGTATGCATCGGTACCGTTGGACCACCCCGATCGTCTCCTCACCTGACGCTCCATGGACAATGCAGGCTGCACCTGCCCGTTTATTAGGGGAACGGACCAGGCGCAAGTCACCCTTCTCGTACCTTCCCCTCCTTTCCCCTCTGTTTTTCCCTCTCCTCTCAACCCCATCATCATACCACCACTCAAGCAGTCCAAGTGCCCAAGTCACATCCACAACAACTCGCTCCCCGTAGCACAACCACACACCACACCACACCACACACAGCCACCATGACAGAACCGCTCAGCAAGGTTGACTCCGCTGTCGAGGGCGTCGCTCCCGGTGCTGAGGAGAAAAAGCCCGAGGAGAAGAAGAAGCCTAGGCAGTCCACCATCGCCGCCGAGGGCGTCTTCAAGCTTGAGGACCTTGGTATGCCTTGAGATAGCACGGCCATCTCTTCCTTGAGCGGAGCTGATCATGCGGATACAGTCGCCGAGGGCAAGACGGTCAGCATTGCTGTCGAAACCCAGAAGACCGGATGGTACGATCATGTCCCGCCAAGAAACACCACTGACTGTTACCATGGAACAGCGGAGCTGATGGACTCTCTTTTCTCTCTTTAGGAAGATCAACTCCTCGCCAAACACCGTCGACGACAAGGACATCCTCAAGCTGCACCTTACCGACCCACCGATCAAGAAGATCGACCTACACTTCCCTCTGGGCCTCGAAGTCACCGCACGTAGCATGAAAGGTGTCACTATCAAGGATGCCATGGATGCAATCCACAAGCAGTACAAGAAGAAGGTCCGTCTACCTGCATTCTGTGCCCTTTACTTCCGTTTCTGCTCCTTGGTAATCCACTGACATTGCTCCCTGGTACAGCAAGACGATGAGCTACCCCAGCCCTACCTCAAGGGCTTTGAGTACGACCAAGAGGAGTCCAAGACACGCTTCATCGTCCATCTGACTTCGACACCGGAGGTGGCCTCATCTGGAGGCGGCGGCAAGAAGAAGAAGGGCAAGAAAGACGAGTAGGAGCTTTACGTTCCTGTCTTCAATTGGCCATTTCGCATAGCACGCGCGATGATTGCTCGCCTGGTCACCATGATGCTGGTTTGGAAGTAGTTTAGGCTGTGCCTAGTTATCTCCCTGATCCGTTGACTAAGAAAGAAAGGCCAAGCGACTCGTGGACATTGGTGACTCGAATTCATCACTGGCCTTCCCACTGAGCTGGACGTAGTGTGTCTCTCCGCGTTGTAATTCGCTGCCTTTGAAGATTTTTGTGACTGTTTCAAGATGCTCGTAGACGTTGGCTCGTAGATGTTGTGGTATATTGGTCCTTGCAGGCGCCCGGGCGGCCTTGTGCAGGTGCAACTCTACCCATTCGTCGTTTGCCTTTTGCAGCCGGCCTTCTGAGAGAAAACCGCTTCTCTCGATGTTGGTGCCAGTGTCGAAGGTTCACACATAGCACTCCAATCTCTCAAGTCAAGCAAATTCATTCAACGGTATCTCTTCAACTACATCCTCGTTGTGCCCATTAGCCTCGGCCCTCCATTCTCACCAAGTCTCAGCAATAGCCTGCCAAAACACCAGACTGCGCCAAACCACAGACGACACAAGCTCATCTAACCCAGCGCCAGGCAGTCCATCACCATGTGTACGCAGATCCAACCCGTGTGTGCCCCGCCTGCGGCTAGTTTGCTGCCCGTGTCAAGATCTTCGACTGCGACAAGGTCCAAGGCTCTACCTACCAGCAGGGCAACATGGCTATGTGGAAATGTGCAAACTGTGACCGAGAAACTGGTTCGGGAACAGCTGCGAAAGTTGGTGTGTAGCAGGCCTGGGTGTCAGCAATGAGCATGCATGATGGAAGACGTTCAGGTGACACTGTGAGGCGGCGGGCCAGTGGAAAGGCGCGTGGACGAATGGCTTTGGATGGCGCCGGTGTTTTTATTGATTTGTGTTTTTTCTTGTAAAATCTGGTTTTGGGAGCGGGTGCGGGAGCTGGGAGGGTTGGCCGGCGCATAGCCATTTCTCTGTTTTTCTGTATGGGTCACGATAGAAACACGCCTGGTGGGGGAATGGTACACAAGTTTGGGATTTACTGCACACAACCCAGATACAAAACAAGTGAGCAGCCCACGGTCAAGTATTCTTGGTTCTCTGAGCGTGTTAGAACTTGGAAGAGCCCAAAGACACCATGAGTGCTGATGGTGATCTCTAGCAACGCCCCTTCCTGTTTTTCACGTCATAATTACCTAACAGTCTGTGACAAAGTCGGAGCTGTTCCATGATTTGGAATTCGAGGGAGGCGCCCCAGGCACCCATGGCTGCTTCCTTCCCAGGGCTCTTGACAGGTGGCAGCTCAATAGGAGGAAGATGCTTACTTGTTGACTTGTTCCACTTCTTTGGAACGAACAACTGCAGACTTCAAGGCAGCTCAGTTACTACAGCACACACCTCATCGTCACATGCCCATTCTTCCATAACCCTTGCAACCTCCCATCGTTATCCAGATTCCACATAACTTTCAACTCATACCGAAATGGCCGAATCGTCCAATTCCCCAACCGGCAGCGGCGGCAGCCTCGAAGATTGCCTGGGAGAAATAATGTTCACCGCCAAGGAGTATATAGAGGAATCCGCTAGGATCGGGCTTGAAAGGGAGTTCACGATCCAAGGTCTCGATATCTCACCCAGGGTCGTGTTCCTCGGTGACACACTGATCGAGCAAATGGCGCCCAGGGGCAGTCTGCCATTTTGGCCACCAGAGGAATTGTTGTCGCCGGAGCAGCTGGTCCAACATCGCTTTATTACCAACGCCGAGAGACACTACGCGGGCAAGAAAGGTGCCAGTGGGAGGATCTTGCATGTGTTCAACGCAGGCCGCTGTGGTCACGCGATCGAGGACGTGCTCTACCATACTCTTGAGCTCCTGAGACCCATCCTCGACCGGGGCTGCCTGGGCAGGGCGGAGGTCCAGCTTTGGGTCATCCACGCCGGAACGCACGATCTACGCGCGCTGGACAGCGGGATTTCGGACAGCAGCATCAAGGCCTTGCGAACTCTCCTGTTGGTTCTGCTCTGGTACTCGGTTCCGGAGACCCACATTCTCGTCACAGGACTTTTCTACCGCCAGGATGATATATCGAACGCGGTGATCGACCAACAGAATGCAAAGCTCGAGGAGCTTGCGAGACATGTCTCTACTGTGACTCCACACGTGCCATCGCGAGCCCCGTCCCCTGCCGGAGATAATCCTGCTCCTCTGGGATCACGCCCTGCTTCAGCCGACAACTCCGCAGAGCAGCCTGACGCCAAGCCACTGACGCAAGGAAGGCAGAAAGGTGGCTCGTCCCAACCTCGGCAAGATCCTGCAACCAGTACAGCAACGTCCAGTACAGCTATGCCCAGCCGGAAGGAGCCAGTCGACAACTCCAAGCCAGCCAAACTTCCACGGGTACACTTCTTACCAATGCCTGATGCATTCGATCCCGAAAAACACGTGAAAGACGAATTCCATCTAAACGAGGAGGGATACCGGACGTGGATGGAGACCTTGTTCCCTGCGGTAGTGCGCATGCTATTCGCCATGGAAGACTTGCGCCGCAACCTCGAGTTTGCCCGAGATCGCGACACCGCGCCGGCCCAGGCTTTCGACACCGCGGAGGCCCGAGTGGGCGAGAGGCAGCGCCGGCTCGCAAGGGTCGGCGAGGACACACCGGCCGGGGAGCATATGCCGAAACCAGAGCTTGGAGCCCAGGGTAACATAGAACTGCCGTTGCGGACGGGGAAATCTGCCTAGAGGAGCAATTTCACGAAGGAGCCCCTGTTGCGCGGAATGGTGGCCACCTGGCTTCGGAAATCGGCCAGGCTTCGGAAGTCAGCTAAGCCCGGCCCCTCCAAGAGCCGGTTGCCCACGGCCAGGCATTCTACTTCGGACGATCATCCCGGCGGCGATGTAACACTACAGGAAAAAACGGCTGAGCAACGCAGTGAAGAATCAAGGCAAATTTTCAGAAAACGGCGGTACAAGGCGAAGATGAAGACAAAGACAAAGACGGCCGTTCCTCACGTTCCAGACACGGAGGAAACGGGGGGACACGACACGCCGGCCGGGATGAGCGCTCGCGCCAAGGGCAAGCAACCAGAGGGTCGGCCTCTGAACACAGAGGAAGAGAATCAGGGAGAGGAGTCAGGCCCAGCTCACGACAGCAAGCACGTTCCAAGCACAGAGAAAACGGGAGGACATGACACACCGGCCGGGATGAGCATTCGCGCCAGGGGCAAGCAACCAGAGGGTCGGCCTCTGAACACAGAGGAAGAGATTCAGGGAGAGGAGTCGGGCCCAGCTCACGACAGCAAGCACGTGGAGGCTCGTACAGCACCCAAGGTTGCGCCGGAAGGTGGGAGGACTGAGCCGTGATGCTCAGCTGATCCTAGGGGCGCCCAGGCGCTTGGTCTGAGTGTTGTTTAAGTTTTGGACCTGCACTTTCGCGTATGGTAGTTGAGAGAAGAGGTATTCAGCGCAGTAACTTGTAGGGATCGAAAGAAGAAAGTCACCGGCAGTGGTAGACATAGCGTCAAGCAAAGTATCATACCAATGGATGTCAACTGTCCCATGAGCGCCGGTCGTGCCGAGCGTGACTGTCTGACATGACCCCACGGAGTACGGGATTCGGGCCCGGGATGATATTAGTGACGACGATCCAAGCTGTAGTTATAAGCCTGCGACCAAATTTGGAAAGGGTAAGTGAAGCATAGTGGTGTACAGTAATCCGAGCTCTGTTCGCAACCAGAGTCCCGGATAGGCGAGGATGGAACGATCCACCCTCTTCTTTCGCTTTGCATAAGTGTCAACAAGCACGGTGTCGCGGGCCTTTCTTTCCAATCGGCGTCTGGTTCTGCTGCTCGTTCGAGGAGATAGATTCCCGACTCTGGGCCATCCTCTCGCGCTATGGGTGCCTCCCTGTCGCTCCACATCTTCCTCCTGACAACCACATACCTTGGCGGCAACTGCGAAGGTTTTGATTGTGGTTTTATGTATTTGATTCATGATACATATAATCGATATCGGTTTCGAATATTTGGAGGATAGCTTTATTTTTGTTATTTTTTCGGGTTTGCGCTTTTTTTTTTCAATATTTATAGCTTTCTATGTAACTATATTTAGTGTTTTCTTTTATCCGGTTACTATTATTGTAAATGGAAGGTAAAAGCACATTTGTATTGTGAACATCTTTATGATATCGCTATTTTTAAGATTTTTTGAAAAAAAAAAAAAAAAAATATCAATTGAATGATCAACCTTTTATCTTAACTGTTGGTAGGCCTTTATTGTTGCAACGTAGTCGATTCGAATTGTGGTCGAAGTAACTGGTGTATTGCATTGAAAGTGGTGATGTTGTTTCTTCTAAGTTCGGCAAATCGCTAACTGGTCTACACACCAATCTGTATGGGCAATTGCTTGGCTCATACACCACATTCAATTGGGTATTCCACTGTATTTGACTTGCAGTTAATACAGTTAACCTATAGCTAGTATAATTAACTTAGCTTTACTGTAATTAATTATTGTTCCAATACTAGCGACTTTTTGTTCTTGTATGTGCGTGCTAACGTAGCTTATTACCAATTTGTCGTAATTGTTAATGTTTCTCCTATCCTTGTCAGTAATACCTCTGCTGATTCCAACCTGTTTTGCACCCAAATTAACTCCAATTACAATTTTCCGCCCTACAATTCCAAGTATCAACTTCCCCTATTCTTACACACAAGTCTTTTGTCACAAACTTGTACGTCATCAACCCTATACCTTTTGCCAGTAAATTTGGATGTGGTTTTTTTTTGTATACCACTACCCTGGCTGTTGATAAGTCTTTAGACGTTGCAACGTTGTCGATTCGAATTGTAGTCAAAGTAACAGTAGTTTTGCGTGGTCAAGTGGTAAATGGTTACTTGTAAGTTTGGCAGACCGCTAGCCAGTCTGCACACTACTTTGTATGGTCAATTGCTTGGCCCGTGCACCACATTGAATTGGGCACTCGATTGCAATTGACTTGCAGTAGTGCAGTTATTTTAACTTTATTGCGCTTGAATGCCATTTTCATACTGACGGCTTTTTGTTTTGTGGTACCAGTATCGGTGTCAGTGCGTCTTGTCAGAAAACCTTTCGGCCGCACAAGTTCTTGTTTGTTTCCCACTACAAGTTGTATGGCCACCTCATTTCCTACCACTTGCAGTCCCGCCAACATGTGCTATGCCATTTTTGCATTCCAATCCCTTAATATACACAACTACACACCCTACTTAACCGTATCGATTAATTAAGTCCGCTATCGGTAGGGCTTTAGACGTTGCAACGTTGTCGATTTGATTGGTCGAAGTAACAGTAGTATTGCAATGGTCAAGTGGTGGATGTATTGTTCTAGGTTTGGCAGACTGTTAGCCGGTCTGCATACTAATTTGTATGGCTAATTGCTTGGCCTGTGCCCTAGTGTGAAGTGGGTGTATACTATACTTAACTTGCAGTTATTACAGTAGGCCTATAACAATATACTGAACTTGCAGTCAGTATAGTCAACTTTACTATAAGTAAAGTTGACTTATTGTATTACAATTATTAGTATTCCAATCCTAGCGGCTTTTTATTTTGTACGCGTACGTTGGTATAATCGATCGATCTTCTCCAGTTGCTACTAAATTTTATCCTCGTTAATTGGCTAGACTCCTATTAGTTCCAGTTGACTTTTGCACATAAATTAACCCCAATTACCTCCCTTCGCCCCATGGCTTCAAATTCTAACTTTATCAACTTCCGTATACAAGTTTTTTGCTACATATTTGCGCGTACTGGTCTATTGTCGCTATTGGCTGTTTTAACTCACGTAGGTTAAGCCATCTGCCACTTTAGTTAACCTACGTGTATTAACTGGACTACTACTACCCCTGTTACTATTAGCTATTGTAACAAACGTGGGTTAATTAATGTGGATATTACTATATACCCCTTCAGCTAGTATACATAGGCCAAGTGCCAGTGCACTATATTGCAAGGTGCACTCCTGCAGAGTGCACGATAACGTGTCACGCTACAGGCTACACTCTTATAAGGCGTAAAGTGCATTATGCGTGGAGCGGTCTGGAAGGAGTATTCCAGAGCGCATGGCAAAAGGGCCACTGCCCGGATGAGAGGTTTATAACCTCTCATCCATGGCGTGCACTCTCTGGAATGCTTCTTCCTAATCTATCTATCTTTACTACAATACCAATCTTGCTGATTACTCTTCGTTTACATTCACGTGAATAAGAGACCTTACCGACAATTAACCTATTTCTGCCCTCAATTCAACCATACAACTTAAAAAAGTCGCCATCGCTATTCCCCTAACAGTTTTCCAGTTTACCAACACATCTTTGTCCATTTACACGTAACTTGGTCTTACAAGGTAACCAATTAACGTGGCCTTCAATACGTATGGTCAACTAGATACTAGGCCGCTTTAGGAGAAGCATCATTATGTGACATAACTCGCTTAGATATATCCTCGTCGTCGTTAACATTTTTTTCGCCTTCAAAATCTATGATACGGTTAACGAAATTTTATTCAAAGGCAGCGGCGTATTAGGAGTGATATATCGCTTTCTGCTTATAAAGTTTAGTTAGAGAAGGGCAAAAAGACGAATAACTAAACTTATTACAAATATAAAACTTTTTGCCACTATTACAACAATAGTTCTTGCGGTTAATAGGTATGTTTAAGTCTTGTCTTTATTGTTGGCGCTAATGTAGTTATAGCTTTTAGTTGGGGAATCTTAGGTCAAATTGTGAGGGCCTCCCGTATTTTCGATTGATATAATGTACAAATATATAGTCTTTTTCATTTATATCGCTAAAGCTATTAGCTTAGTGGTATATGATAAACGGGTTTGTTATACGTGCTATTATAGTCGCAAACGAGGACCATAACTGGTTGGAAAACCCTTTATAAGTTGTGTTTGAGCATTGTAGGGCGTATTCGAACTCGCGTACGCCTGTAACTGCTACCTGTACTTATTTTGGAGTGTGGTTTCACTAGTGTGAGCTTTTTCTATAGCTTGTTGATATAATATTAAATTATTCAGCATTTGGTTAAAAACATCTATTGGAGTTTCTCCCTCTTTTTTTTTTAACTATTATCTTCGTCTACCTTATGATAGCCTAGTCCGTGTAATATTACATAAGGTAAAAATCGTATTCGAAGTAATTTTTTATATCATCGTAAATCTCGCAGAAATTTTATACCCTTATTAAAAACGTTGGGTAATAGTTTTTGGCGTGCCTTATAAGGACTTCAAGGAATGTGTTGGAATAATATTACATGCAGTGCAGTAGGTCAACTTTACTTACAGTAAAGTTGACTATACTGAACTGCAAGTTGAGTGTATTGCGTTATGCAAACTTACCGTATTGGGTGTAAGTCGAGTGCAGTACGCTGCACTTCACTCTAGTGCACGGGCCAAGCACTTGGCCATACAATTTACAGTGCAGATCGGCTAGCGGTCTGCCAAACCTAGAACAATACATCTACCATCTGACTACTGCAATACTACTGTTACTTCGAAGACCAATCGAATCGACAATGTTGCAACGTCTAAAACCTACCAAAAGAATCATATATACCGTTTTAATGCGGACTAGCTGATAATTTTTCACCTTATGCTTGTAGTTTATAGTTTTTCAATTATTTGAAATAGCTGAAAGCGTAACTAGGAAGTGTAATATTTTATGTGGAGGATTATGGTAAAAACGTCAGAATACTGATATAAAGAAGGAGATATCTAGCTTAGTTTAGCACATTGTATAGCTAAAAGCCCACATATCTAACTAATATTTTTTGGTTTATGATATATTAACCTTTGAAACTTAAAGGTATTAAATACTTCTATTAACCTTGTCAACCATTGTTTTAAAGCTTATTTCAGCCTGTAAAGTAAAGTGAGTAGCTGGCAAACTTGGTTAATTTTAGGATTAAAACCTGTAAATTTTCATTCAAATACCTTAAAAATAAGTTCCTAATGGTATCCAGGATCTCCGTCAATACCATTTTTTAAAATTCCTCATTTGAGAAAGCCGAGTCATATTGTTCATAGGAAATAGTAAATAAAACGGGAATTTTTTATATATAAGACTTTACTATAGCAATAAAGATTTTAGTATAATTAATACTATATCTTTACTTAAATCCTCATATTACGATCTTAATATTATACCTTTCAATTTAACCTTCAAAATTATCTTTAACGCTATTAACGTTTCTTAAGATTAGGTTATAGCAGTTGATATCCCTTTTAATAGCCTTCAAGACTTTGAAGAATAATAAGCTTCGTATCTTACTGCAAAGAGCCTTTTTCTATTGTTTAGCATTTGAGCCCTCTAAAGCTTCCTTCATAGTTAGCTATTTCTCTGATTTTCTAACTGAGAGTATAAAATAGACTATTAATTTATTAATAATAACATTTGTTGGAAAACTTGACAACAAACTATTTGTTATTTTTTGTATTATTTGGCGAATACTGTTTTTAGCTTGAAGTTTGGAACTGCCATTGAAGTATTATAAGGGATATCAATCTCTATAATCTTAATATCTTTTTCCCTTATAATAGACTTTTAAGTTCCCGTAATAATCTTTTTAAACTCCGGTAAATTAAAATTGCTAACAATCTTCCTCATCGAATTCTCCGACCGGTTTGGCAAAAAACTGTTGAAGATATATTAGAGCTTTTGGTAGGGTCTAAAGACTTATTCACGTGAAACAAGGTAACTAGAAGAGTAATCAAGATGATTGGTATTTTTAGTATAAAAGATGATGATGATATATTCAGTCAACAAGAAGTATTCAGAGTCGTACGTTACAGGTAAGGGCTTATAAGCCCTCTTTTAGAGTGTACTACTCCGGAATACCTGCTTCTAGACCGCTCCACGCATTAGAGTATAATCTGCAGCGTGTCACGTTATCATATACTCTACAAGAGTATAGCCTGTAACATGAAACATGATTATATACTCTACAAGATTACAGCCTATAGCATAATACGTGATCGTATAATACTTCAGGAGTTTACCTTACAGCGTAATGTACTGCTAACTAAATATACTATCTATAAAGATACATAATAATATCCACAAGGGCTTTATAATATTATAAAACTGTCATAAAAGAAGGATTCCCTTTTTTCTGGTTAGATTAGTCTTTTAACTCTTTACTCGTGTAATAAAATGAATGGAAACAATAACAGCAACGTTGGGAGTAAAAACAAATTTAATGTTAGGTTTACAACTCCTTTTTTTTTTACTTTATCGTAAAAACCCTTATAAGGCGTGGTGTAATAGATCCTATTTTGATTGTCAACTGTTAAATTGGTCATAATAATGGTTTCTCAAAATAGGTAAATATATAAGCAATATAACACCTTTCTAGCAATGGTATAGATCTTTATCTTTTCCAAAAATCATTTTATTAAAACGTTCAGGAATAACGTTGTCTTTAGGGTTATAAAGCAAAAAAAAAAAAAAAAAGGTTAAAGGTAAAATCGTAATGAATACATATTTTACTAACTGAATAGTCAATAAAATTTTTGTTTTCGTAGGAGATCAAGTGTTTTATAATATACCTGATACATTTAATCATTTTATTCAACATACAAAAAATAGCTTTTGGCTCCTTATTAAAGGATATAAGATTAATATTACAAATTTTAAAGCTATACTTAACCTTTATAGCTATTAAGCTACAACATTTGCTTTTTAAGATAACAATTGGTTTTAGGAAGTTGTTAAGGGTATAGATAAACTTTTTTTCCCTACGTTACCTTATTGAAAGTTTGGTTACCATCGAACATTTTGGAAAAGTTTACAAAGAATACAAATAAAGTCTAAATTCTTTATTTCGTAGTCTTTTGTAAGGTAGTTTGATAACTAAAGTAATTCTTTTACTTACTTTAAGCTGGTATAACCAAACCTAATATGCTAAAGAAACCTATCGCAGGACTTAGTAAAACCTATAGCAATAAAGTTATGATAAAATTATTACGTAGCTTCAATAAAAGTATAGTTGTTGATTATAGTAATAATTGTATCCTAAATTCATAAGTTAACTAATAATAGGTTTTTAATTTTAATACTATTGGTAGGCCTTACCTATTAATAGGCCTTTAGATATTGCAACGTTGTTGATTCGATTGGTCGAAGTAATAGTAGTATTGCTTAGTCAAGTGGTAGATGTATTGTTTTAGGTTTGGTAGACTACTAGCCAGTCTACACTATAATTTTTAAGGTCAATTACTTGGTCTGTATCTTGGTATAAAGTGATACCTACTGTACTCGACTTACACACAATACGGTAAGCCCAATTAAAACAATACACTCAACTTGAAGTTTAGTATAGTCAACTTTACCATAAGTAAATTTGATTTACTACACTACAAATACTACTATTCTAATACTAGCGGCTTTTCTAGTTTGTACGCATACTCCAATATATTTAACTAATCTTTTTCGGTAAGGGCTGAACTGCGACCTCGTCAACTAGCTATACCACTGTTAATTCCAATAAACCTCCGTATTAAAATGCACCCATTTGCATGAAAATTATCCCTAATTACCGTTAGTTGCCCCACGGCTTCGAGATCCAACTTCATCGATTCTTACAAAAAGTTTTTCCACTATAAGCCTTTGTAAGCCTCCACTTCAGTCATGCCAATCAAATAAATAGCGATCGTCAGTTCTTACAAAAAGTTTTTCCACTATAAGCCTTTGTAAGCCTCCACTTCAGTCATGCCAATCAAATAAATATCGATCGTCAGTTCTTTTATTTCCTTTATTTCCCTGGCAGTCTTTCAACTTGTCAACATATCCTTAACCGTCATTACGTCATTTGGGCTTTACGGGCGGCTTATCAACGTAGCCCTCGATAAGTATAGTCAGTCTGTTACTATGTACAACCTTTTTCAGGGTTTGATTCGAAGATACATTCATTATGGTATTAACAGGATTATCTTTATCATTAATCTGTCGGGATTTTTCAATCTACCTCCTTCAATAGGCTTTACAGAGTGCTATTACGTCGATCATCACGCGTTTTTCGCTGGTAATTCCAAGTTTCGAAAGGAATTCCAATAGGCTTCTTGAATCGGTATAGATTACCACCAGGATTTAAGGAATCTTAGGCTACCTAGTAATAAAGTTAAGGGGGTTTCACAATGCGATACCTATATTAAATCCTATTATTATACCTTAAACCTTCAAAGCCAACACACATCGTATAATCCTCTTACATTTAACTGAATTCCAATAAATTAGGCGACCGATAATGTTAAACTAGTCTTATCGCTTACATTTATTAACGAAAGTTATCAGGAAGCCGATCTGTAGAGACAGATAGGTATTGTTTAAAACAGACTTGTCGGTGAAAATTATTAATTTAGCCTTCGATAAGTCGATTAGGATCATATTAATCCCTTGGTTCAAGTTCTGCATTTGCCACTCGAGCCTTTCATTTAGCCGGTTAAAGTCTTTATCTGTCAACTTTTATACTTATACCGTGATTTATAAATCGTACAATACCTCTGGTTAATATAAGGTGTCAATATAACTATTACAAGCACGTTCTTTAAGGTACCGTTATGCTTTGGTTGCATTAGTTTTGTCAATTATATCCAAATTAATACACTGGCTCTTTTGTCGAAAGCTAAGGCCGGTATCAATATTAATTATACGAATTGACTATTTATTGAAGTTAAATTGGCTACAATTCTATAACGTCGTAAGTGGCTTGCAATTCCAGAATATAGAGTCTTTAATCGCTTGTTTTTCCAATATTATAAATCCATCCGTTTCAACGAAAAGTGTATCGTTAATTTACATACCTACTAAGTTAAAATCCTTCTCTCACCTTACCAGCAAGTAATAGTCGTATATTAAGGACTTTATCGTTAGCCGTAATTGAAAGTACGACTAGTAGATTAAAAACTAATAAACGCCTACTTTAACTAATCTGTATAGTTCCTTAATATATCGCATTACTGTCCTTCAAGGGTAAACAACACATAGTCTTTATGTAAACTCCAGTAATACTATCCATTATGAAAACATTACTAATTATGTATAAACTTACGTTATATTATAGCCATTAAGCGTAAACTTTCCTTTAGTTCTATCTAGTTAGTTTAATGTTTTAACGACCACTAAATGTTAACTAATTTTCTAAATCTTTGGTAAATACGTAAGGATTTAGTCTTTTCCTTTATCTATGTATCCTTAAGAGATTAAACATAGTTTTTTGTACGACCGCCCCATGGTTTCACCCTTAATTTTATGGATAATCCTCTACCTGAAAATTTTTACATTCGGGCTTTAAAGGTTTAAATTATCTTTCTGCATAAATTGTATAACTCTTCGAGTCAATAAACTGTCAATTTCGATTTTGTCGCTTTCCCTTAAAGGTTTGCCGAAATTTTGAACAATCACTTATACTCGAAGCTTTAATATTAAGTCTTCGTTATCCTTTCTTTTTTATTTACGCAAATAGTATTGTAAATGGGGCCTAATATTTATTTCTCTTCTTTAACGTTCCTCTTTTTCAGCATTCGTACGCACTGGCGATACTTTACTAGCTTATCGATAACAGGTAGAGGAGGTTCGTATCAGCTTGATCGTTTAGCCTAAGATGCTTTATCGTTAGTAACCCTAATATAGGGCTTAACCTTCCTAGTCCGAAAATATATAAGACTGTTAGCAGTTTTAACAACTATTTTAGAGTTTATAATATTGAAAATCTTATATATGCCCTTCTATTTACCCAGCTCTCGCTTTACAAGGACTTCACTTTTAAATGGTAAGTATATCGATTAATATAAGACCGTTTCTAATATTAAAGGTATTATTAACCTCGTGGTCTGCCGATTTCCCACGTATCTTTCATTGAAAAAGACTTTCAAAACTTTACTTTGTAAAAAGTGATTATAGAATCGACGACATAAAAAATAGGCTTGTTATTCAAATAAACCATATCGATAAAAACCTCATAATTAAAATATTTATCGTTTTTTAACATAAACTTAAATTTTAGAAGGACTTTGGCATATGTTTGTCAATAGTAACAAAAACTTTTGATAGATTTTAGGGAAAATTATTCAACATTTTTATATCCTATAGACTTTAAAACTTTATATAACCTATTAACCACTGGGTAGTTAAAGCGCCGGTATAATTATCGTATATCCGGCTCCGTTAAGTTCAACACTACAGATTTAAGCCCTTAAAGATAAAACTAAAGGTGCCTACACTTAAAAGGCAAAGGTAAACCTCCGGCTGTTTTTAACCAGTTCGTTTGCATTAACATCAATGTTAACGCTAGAGCTCTTTATATCCTCTAAATAAAAAAAGAAATAGGTAGGGGACTTAAGGATATAAAACGTAATTGTTTTTGTAACAATTTAAACTACTGTTATTTCCAATAACGATAGTTATTCGCTTGATCTAAAGCCAACTTTAACTTTGCCAACATCGTAACGATTAATATTAGTGGCTGTAATGATTTTCCTCCACAATTCTATGTATTATAAATAACTTCTTATTAAGTACCTTATTTCTTTTATATCTGGAATAATACCTTAAAACGTATGGTTCGTATGGTGATTACGAAGATTGAAGATGTGTAAAGGTTTAGAAACTTAATTAGGGTAAAAGTAAGGGTCTTTACCACCCAAGCAGTATGAAAAGGCGTGGTTGGCTAATTAAGGGGCGTCGTTAGGATCAGTATATTCATTTTACTTAATTTTCTGAGGGGTATTATCGCCGTCAACTAGCTTGTCGCCTTCGAAATCTGCGATTAAATTTAAATAAACCTGTTGAAAAATAGTATGTTACGAAATATAATACATTATCTTTTTCTTATTTGGCTTGGTGGGGGGGTACAAAGTTAACTAACAACCAGACTTACCACAAATCTAACATCTCTTACCACTATTATGACAATAATACTTACAATTAATAGGTTTGCCTAAATCATAATCCTATTGACGTTAGCGTAATTACTGCCTCTAATCTATAGTCTATAGGCCATACTTAAGTCATTAAGGGCGCTTGTAACCGTACTTACAATCAACGAAATTAATTATTGCAAGGTTTTTTTCATTCACGTCAAAAAAGTTACCGACTTAAGTGTAATTATCACACTAAATACCCGTGAGTATATTGAAGGTGTCAGAGGGTTTATGTTAGCAGTAAGGTAGCAGAGGTAAAAAAATGTGCAATATTAAGACTGTGTTCGTGTGAGTGATGATCAGAAGCCGTGAGGCTATTCAGGGTAGACTGAATACTTAGATTGACAACTGAAGAGCTATAAAGGAAGTACTATCTATGTGGTGCTAACCGTGTCCTTATATCCTTAATCCTTCATACGCCTTCAGTGCTGGATCATATTGGATCGAAACATGATCTCAATGATCCTTAGTGCGTAACCCTAACCCTAAGGTTGCTGACATAAGAGATATCCCCACCTGATGTGTTGGACATCAGATTCTTAGTGGCTTAGCCCCATACTGGCCTCTTTTCTGACCCTCCGATTTTCTTGGGTCATAACATTAAGTGTATATACCAAGCGAGTTTAGTATACGCTCCATTACCATAGTAAGCGAAAAACGAAACTGTCTAAAAAGGCCTTCGTAAATAATATTTAAATGTTATGAAGCGTATTTAAACTTATGAACGCCCGTAACTATTATCTGTACCCTCTCGTAAAGTGTGGCTTCGCTAACTTAAGCCTTTCTTATTGATTTTTAATACAATATTAACGTATGAATCATCAATTTAAATATATCCATCAATATTCCCTCCTCTTTCTTCTTCACCATTATCGCCTCCTATCTTGTAATAGCTCAATTTATATAATATTACGTAAGGTGAACGTTGTATTCAAAGTAGCCCTTTATACCGTCGTAAATCTCTCGAAACATAGTTACTTGGGTTAAGAAAGTTAGGTAATAATCCCTGGTGTTGGAATAGCAGTCAAATGCAGTACAGTCAAGTCAACTTTACTGGCGGTAAAGTTGATTATACTGACTGCAATATTGGCTGCAGTTTGTGGGACTGCACTGAAAGTGCAGTGCAGTAGGTGCCAACTTCAAAGTGGGGCACAGGCCAAAGCGTTTGGTTATACAAATTAGTGTGCAGACCGGCTAACAATCTGTCAAACCTAGAACTTACACACATCAATCAACAATATTAACGTAGCACCAGCTACTTCGACCACAGTGATTCGAATCGACTACGTTGCAACAATAAAGACCTATCAACACTAATCAGTATTTATTTGGTTGAGCACAGATTGGCTTAGTAGAAGAAGAAGCTGCTTTCCGGTTACGCTTTGTCTTTTTTAGGTAAGGTAGAGGAAAGGTTTTTGCGAAGGGCCCCTATATGCTATTCAGTTGTTCGCGGCAGCAAGTAGGGAATACTTATAGGCTGTATAGTTATTCGCGGTAGTCTATAAGTAAGCGACGGTATCGCTACTCGAAAACACTAAGAAATATTAATCAATCCTTTTTAAAAGCGTTGAGATTAACCGCCTAAAAGTTTCAAAAATTACTAAACCGGAAAATTCACAAACGACTAATTTAATACTATTTCAGCTACTACTACAGATACTATTACTGTAAATCGCAAAATCGACCAAGTCCCACATTTTTTATCCTATACCAACTTTAACAGCAAACTTACGACCTATCACTTCACACCACTCCTTTTTCACTCCCTACGCTACGTCAATCGTTAAGTTCGTTGCTTCAATTGAAAACACTAAGTCGCGTTAAAAAAGCCACATCGCGCGACTCCACGTTAAATCGCCAAATCAACACGCTCCAGAATCGCCAAGTCCCTATGCCCCCAGATCACCAAGTCTTACATCAATTGAAACGTCAAGATGTCTACCGTAAGCGTTCTCTTTAAAGCCATTACCGACCCGGAACTAAAGAAGGTAATTAAGAACCTTAGCGCCATTTTCTAGAAGTACACGATAACGAGGTCTGGTTTACCGAAGCTACTAAAAACTTTACCCTAAAGCACCTGATTAACGTAAACGATTACTTTATTATCGATATAAATACTACTGGAATTGATTATAGATTCATAACTTTCGATAACTTTTAAAAATGGTTTTTTACTACTGGAGCCTAGACATGTTGAAAAGGACAAAAAGATAATCAAAACCAAAATTAAAGATCGAACTGCTTACTCGAGGGGTTAAACTTCCTACGAAAAAATAGAAGAAGGGCAACCTAGCGAACCTAAAATGTTTGTGGATAGAAATACGCTAATCATACGAATAGAGGGATACGTGGACCGCCCGGCACGTGATGTGAAGGAATAGGGTTACCCTGATAAACTAGAATACTGCCAGGGTAATAATAACAATAGTAGCGATAGCAATAGTTTGAACTACTGGTAAAAGGTAAGTAAGTGGTAGCATACTTGACTTGGGTAGATTTATGGCGAAAGATCTGTGTATGGGATTTGAGGAACAAAGGCTTCGGAAAGGTAGAGTAAAAGGGCCACAAGGGGCTGTAATTAAGATTGATCTTAATATAAATTAATTGGAATTGATAAGGGTCTGGCTTATAGATTCATAAGGGATTTCAAAGGTTGCCACCAATTGATAGCAGGCTACGTTAGCGTGTAGGCATAAAATAAAAAGCCGCCAGTATTGAAATAGCAGTCAAATGCAGTATAGTCAAGTCAACTTTACTGGCAGTAAAGTTGATTATACTGACTGCAATATTGTCTGCAGTTTTTGGGACTGCACTGCAAGTGCAGTGCAGTAGATACCAACTTCAAAGTGAGGCACAGGCCAAAGCGTTTTTCTATACAAATTAGTGTGTAGACCGGCTAGCGGTTTGCCAAACTTAGAACTTACACACATAAATCAACAATATCAACGCAGCACCAGTTACTTCGACCACAGTAATTCGAATCGACTACGTTGCAACAATAAAGGTTTACCAACACCTGGCGTATTTTATAAATATTTCCGGAAACAGTAAGTAAAAACCAAAAAGGGGAATCTTTATCCACTTACAAATATTTAAAAGGGGTATTATCTTCATATCGAAAAGGTTGTAAAACTTCCCGTCATACTTCTCTATATCGCTTCAAATCTTAATGAAGTCCGTAAAAAGCTTATAATTGATATTAACTATCTTGACAGGCCTTAGAGTCAGGTCGCAATAGTTATCACAGTCTTTATTAGTTATCGGTAAGGTCTCTGCCTATTTCACGTGAAGTGAAAAGAGTAGAAGAATAATCATAAGATTAGTATTGTTGTAGTAAAAGATAGAGATTGTTCAAAAGAAGCATTTCAGAGAGTGTACGCCACGGATGGAAGGTTATAAACCTCTCATCCGGATAGTGGCCCTTTTGTTGTACACTTTGGAATACCTATTTCAGACCGTTCCACGCATGATATACTTTTCGCCTTGCAAGAGTGTAGCCTGTAGCATGATATGTTATCGTGCACTTTGTAGAAGTGTACCTTGTAATATAGTGTACTGTTACTTAGACTACGTATACTAGCTTATAAGGGTATGTATGGATACTACTATATACCCTCACAGATAGTATACATAGGCTAAAAGGCAGTGCACTGTATTGCAGGGTGCACTCCTGCAGGGTGCACAATAACGTGTCATGCTGCAGGCTGCACTTTTGTAAGACGTAAAGTGCACCATGTATAGATCGGTTTGGAATGCTATTCCAGGCCGAAAGCAAAGTGCACCATGTATAGATCGGTCTGGAATGCTATTCCAGGCCAACGGTAATACGTGGAGCGGTCTAGAAGAAGTATTCCAGAGTCATACGCTTTAGGCGAGGGCTTATAAGCCCTCACCTGTAACGTACACCTCTGAATACTTCTTCTTAATTTTTATTTTCATCTTTCATATTATAAATTCGAATTATCTTGATTACTTTTCTAAAATCTTATATTTACGTGAATATCTTAGGTTTTAAACTTACCGATACTAATTAGTAGCCGACTCAGTCGATTATAAATATCCTAGTAAAAAGAGATAAATATTCGTTAAATACCTGTAGCGGAATGTTATAACGATACTAATTATTTGTACTTTAACATTTCGTTTTTGTAAGAATTATACGCCGACATGTATAAAAATTGTAAAAATTTAGTAACTTAAAAAAGGAAAACTTTAATACGATATTATTAACTTTTGCTTGGTGCTCTATCTGCTAAAAGCCTCGTTACGCCACTATTAACCCCTATTTGACGCTTTGATGTACCCGAATACTTTTTGGAAAGCGTCTTATCACGTATCAGGCCACGTAAGTTAAAACCACCAAGTTTCAGAACCCTTTGTTGGGGTTTATTTGATTTTACGAACTACTCGCTCTAACAAAGCCACGATCGGTTACATATAAATAAATAACCCGATCGCTTTACCAAATCGGTTACATATTAAGTAACTAACCGACCTCCCCCATTAAGTTTTGCTATAGCACGCTAATACGGACAGACTACTATACCTCAGAGTACATAATAACTCGATATTTCCTTTACTTTGCCTAATTTTCTTTAATCGCTCTATTTATTTTAAGTTTACTTACTTTCGTCCTGTTTATTTTTAATCTGGTACCTGTAACGTTTTAAATTTTCCTAGTCGCTTGATTATTAGAGTTACCAACGTTAACAAAAACTAATTTGGGACGCCGAACTAACTTATAATATTAAGAAATACCATTTTAACTAAATTAATTACTTTATTCGCTTTGTATTCGCTAAACCACCTTAAGCTTTAAATCGACCCAGATATATAATGAGATTACCAGACTTTAATATATTGTCCAAACGACTTAAGATAATTGTAATTATAGCTCTGAATCTAATATTATTGGAGGAAGCTTACGTTTCCTTCGACCTTTTGGTCGAGTATATAGGAATTAGCAAGGTTATAATGAAGGAGATCTACCTGAGCTTTTTAAATAACACTATCAATTTACCAGTTAAGTAATTAGAACCCTATATCGCAAAAACATATGTCTTAGCCGCCATATACGGTTACTAGGAATAATGAATCCAAGGACTTGACTTATTGGACAAATTTTATAATAATTTCTCGGTTTGGACGTTAAATATATGGTATAAAGTAAACCTTATTATTACTAAAGTTTTACGAATTTATTGAAAAAGTAAAAGAATCAATACCTTGGGAGGTAGGAATGGGCGCCTTATAAAAGCCCTATTCTAAATAGCATAATTTACCACCGTATAAGATTGGGAAGAAAAAGATTTGTAGCCTTCGGAATTTATAAATAGATATTACTTTACGAGACAAAAAAAACTGTTATTAAAACGAGGGAGACTATACGTATAACAATATATCTTTATATCCAAAATCAGAAATAGGAACTACGAGAAATAAGAACGCTTATAATCCTTATTTACTACATAGGTATAATATAACCTTATACCGACTTATACTGTTAAGTAGAGCCGAATACCAAACTATTTCCCGACGAAGATTAATTCGACCGGCTATAACGGAGTCGGCCGGAATGTAGAGAATGACCCGACTGGCTATAATGGAGTTAACCGGAACGTAAAAAGTAACCCAACCGGTTATGGTAAAGTTACCTAAAACGGAAAGAATAACCCAACCCGAAAATCGATAATCGGCCGGAATATGAAAAATAACCTAATCCAGGATATAATATATAACGTAAATCGTTAATACGTGTTATACGGACCAATTCCTTTTAATTACAACCCCTACCGCAACTTTTTACTATATCGCTTCCTTACGGATAGGAGCGACCTTACGAAGCAGACTAACTTTGCTAAGCTATAGGATAGGGATAACAACTATAACGGTGAGCCGTACGACGTACTGGATAACTAAATAAGCATTATGTTTAATATATATAAGAAACTAGATATGAAGCTATTACAATTCACGTTATTTTACCTAGTATAATTTCCGAGTAAGTTAAGGAATGATATATTTATTACTTTATATAATTGGATATATTCGCCGAGTGTTATAATCGCCTTAAATTTCACTTTAATATCGAGATTAACTACTTACTATACGACAGAGATTAGATTAATACGACGTGGGAATTTTAGAAAAACCAGTAGAAGAATACCGATAAAACTCCCTAGGAAATACTTACCTCCTTATTAATAAGATTTTAAAAGTGCTAAATAGTTTTCTGACCGGAATATAAAGGCGATAAATTATTTATTCACGTAATAACAAAAGCTTATCGTAAAAACCCGGATTTCGACCTTGTACTTTTTAAATCAGAAAAGGATTTGGAGCCCTTTTGTATAAGCCTTGAAATATCGCTTGAAACATTTATACTCTGGTAAGTAAACCTCGGATTAATATTTGTAGTTAATAAAATAAGAAGCGAAGCCTTAATTACTAAAATGAACTTTACTGAGATAATCTACTATGTTTTGAACCGGAGATTTAAAGTTTAACCGAGGCAGAACAAGGGCCTAAAGTACAGGTATCAAAGAGGAAGCTCTGGTAATAAAAGATAAGAGCGATCGTTCGAAAATGAAAAAAACGTATCGAAGTTACAATAATACTTACGGAAAAATATACGGCGCTTTATAAGTTTGTAAAAGCGTTGTATAATATACAGTAAAATCGGCTATTAGTTTACAAAATACCTCTCCTACTAGTATAATCTGATTAAACAACAATTTTAAGCTGATTACGTATCCGAGGATCGGACAAAGGGCAACTCTACAATATATGTAGCCGAATACGAAGGTATAGATAACGGACTTAATGTTTACTTATACGATAATATATTCGAAGAAAGCGACCCCAAGTACGATAACGTTTATTTATTAGTTAAAGACAAGGAAACTACCCACTGTATTTTTACTGGATTATAGAACACCTTTTATAGGTATATCGCCGGACTGGATTGTATAGAGGAAGTGTTCGACACCTATATGGCGTTGTAATTTATGTTATTTAACAGGTACAGAAATAGGTTTTAAGGTATTATACTTGATATTAAAGTAGTCGAAATTTCGACAGCCGGAAAGCATTAGTTCGACGCGATTGCGGCAAAGTTTTCGAAGTTTTAGTTAGACCATATAAGGGAATACCGAAAAGTCTTATTCAATAAAGGTAAGAGGTTTCTGCTCAGAATAGTCGTTGTAAATATACGCTTTGGATCGGTTAAGTTTTATGTAATAGATTTTGAAATATTATTTTTGCTTTTACTGACTAATACAAACAAGTTCTGAATCGAAGTTAGTAATATAACTAATTAATTTGTCCGCGACTTAAATAGTATATCCGCATCGTTTTAGTTTCATTTTGGTTACTTATGGTTTTTTTCCCAAAAAATACGTATAATCGAAGCCATTTACTTGATATAGCTGGAATTGTATATATTATATCAATAATTCGGATACCCGGTTGCGAAACGCCCCTTACGACTATTTTATGACGTAAGCTATACGAATGTAGAAAAGTGCGTATTTAAAGCTATCGAAAAGTTTTGTCATAAGTGCCAGTTATACTTATAAGCATTACGACAGTTTAGGTTCTACCTTTAAGACGATATGGAATTTAATTATAAGGTAATTGTTAATATTATGTATTTAGACAGCCAACCAGTTTTTTACGCCGTCGACTTAGTAATATCGTTTTAGGTTGTTAAGTTTATATGAAATACCTTTGTTATAGTCTATTAGGATGTTTTAGTTAATTATTAGTTTAACATTTACCTCGGGCCTTTTAACTGGATTATATACGACTTTGGCACGGCCTTCGACTTTATCTCGTAGCGTACTAATGACCAGATAGTTGGTAATAAGTGTTGATAGATCCTAGTGAAAGCCTTATAGGGTATTGGAAAATGCGAACGGTACTACGAACCGTTAAAAAAAGTCTATATAGTGTTGTTGAAAAATCTAAAGGGTAGTAGTTTTAAGAAGTTTATCTTTTAGATAGCGGTTAACGCTATTAATAACACTTTTGGCTCGAGTGGACTTATTCCTACGCTTTTTGTTTTCGGTGCGTATCTGAGGATCCCTATAGACTTTGTACTATTATTATCTACAGTATAAAGGGCTAATGCTGTAGCAAAAACTATAGCATCTTTACGATTACTACGATTTAAGAACGACGTATTTAGAGCGTTGGTTACAAGGAATGGCCTACGTGAGGCCGGCGTTTTGGATTTGCCACTTTAGTCTGAAATTTTGGTTTGAAGACTAAATGATGGATGGACTGGACTTTGGAAGATTAACGGGTTTAAGAACTATGATATGCTAGTCGATCTTCTAAATGGTATAAGTTTTTTTCGATGGATAATGGTATATAGGTATAAGAGAGGTGGAAGAAATCGGTTAGGATTTTCAGGATAACCAAAACCGCCCATACATCACCCCCCGGAACGATGGAAACAACCAGAACCGCCTATATATTACCCCCTGGAACAACGGAAACGACCAGAATCGTCTATACGCCATCCCCCGGAACGACGAATTCAGCCCGACTCCGCATTTAACTTTAGCCTTAAAACACAATTTCAGCCCAATAATACCAAATAAAAACGGAATAATTACACCAACCCTACCAGTCCTTCGCCACCGAGGACAACCTTTCGGCTCAAAAACAAAAAAACGCCTTAGAAACTTTACCACGGACTTTTTTATTTCGTAAAAGGAATTGAAAGACCACGAGTTTAACTAGAAAATTCGTTATGAAGGTATTATTACTACCTTGGGTACCTTATTAGATTAATTTACTTAAATATGAATTTTAGTTTTGATCGATCAAGACGTTTTTCATTTTAAATAATTCGACCTTACTATTTATGGTAACTATAGGATTTTTCCAACCTGCCTCGTTTTCGAGGTAAAAAATAGAACTAGAAAACCTTACGAAAAAACTCACCTGTTTATTAAAGATTATAACGACAAAGGTAAAAAGAACATTATAACCTAATTACCTAGGTTATGACGAGCGAGCAACCGCCTGAATTTTTACATTCGCAGCCTCCTTTTACGAACCGTATAACCTATATATCGAACTCCGGGATGTAATATAAACCTACATATAATTTAAGGAACGGTTAAAACAGTGAATTCATGTAGATATACCAAAAGACCTTAAATAGCATTACCCATCTAGTATTATCCTACGTATTCCAAAGCATTTTTACGGCTTGGTTGAAGCCGTTATATATTGGTATAATATGTATTAGAAGTATTATAAGGAACGATTTGAAATAACTATCTTTATCTTTAACCCGTACGTATTAGTACCGATTACCCGTTTGGAGAGCTTTTTACTTGCGGTAATATAAATATAAGAAACTTTAACATTATGTAACGCTTCGTTCTCTGCGTCTAAAGAGAGTAAACTTTTAGAGGCCGGCTTAAAAGCGAAGCCTAAAAAGTACCTATTAAAGGATGATATAATCGATTTTAATGGTATTACAATTACACTCCGAAACGGTATTTTGGAACTTACGTAAAAAGGATATCTAGATAAGATGGCTTTTATCGTCTTAAATAGCGTAAAACAGGCCAATGAATACAGATACCAGGGTATACGCGGAGCTTGAATTACGTTTATAACATAATCAAAGGCGGTATTCGACTTCTTAGTTACCGCGTAATATTAAACCAATCCGATAGACGATATTTGTAAAATGCTTAACAAACGCCTTGTACAGAAAATACACAATTTAAATCAAGGGTTGTAATATATACTATTAGATATACGTATTATAAAGCTGTTTATTTTTACTAACAGCTTTTTACTAATAACAACGACTGTAACTTATAAATAGGGTTTATCTCTATCCTTGATAACAAATTACCGGCTCGAAACGGCTTTACGATTCGTAAAAACATTCTCTATTAAAGATTTACTAATTGTAAAAGGATTACGAGGAACGTCCTCAATTCCGAGATTTACAGTATAATTAGAGTCTTTGATTCGGGTATAATTATAATGATAATAGTTCGGATAATTATTTCCTACCTTAGTTTACGTCCTATCCTTTTAATTATTTACACTGATTTTTTTTCGCTTTATAAATACCTGGTTGAATTAGGTACTACGAACGAGAAACGATTGATAATCGATATTATAGCTTTACGCGAGTCGTATAAACGCTGGGAAATCGAGGAAATTAGGTAGATTAATACTAAGTCAAATTTAGCAAACGCGATAACAAAGGAAACACTAAACGACATTCTCAAAACACTTATATCGATAAATACGTTATTTATAAGGGTTATTAAGAATGTTTTACAACTTGAATAAGCCGTTACACCGATTTACAACAATTTAAACCGGCTTATAGATATTATTCGCCCCGATCCATATTTTACTTTTACCTAATATAGTTATTTATACCGATTTTAACGTATTATTTTTTTAATTTTCTATCTACTCATTTTCGATAACTTAAATCGAGTTACTATTATCATTCGCGCCGACCCACATTTTATCTTTACCTAATACGATTATTCGTACCGATTTTGACATATTATCTCTTTTATTTTATGTTTTATATTATGTTTATCACCTTAAAATTTATTTGTAGAAAGGTATATAATTACTATATGACGTATTATATTATACCCAAACACGCCGACCCTGACGAAGGGGAATCTATCTACTATTGAAGGGAAAGGGCGACACCTTTGCGTCCTTATTATCGTCTCCGTCACCCTCCCCCTTTATGCTAATGTTACCGCTATTACTGTCAACAATATTATCAACACCAACTAGGATGTAGCCTTATACCTTATTGGTTATGTCTTTAGGTAAAGGTATAGGGGAGGGATTACTCTTTTCGCGGCGACGTATAATGACACCGTTGAACTCGCTTACGTAGTACATATACAGACTCAGTTTCCAGGCAGCGACAGCGACTGCCGTCTCTCTGATTCGCCAGTTAACGTTTATTACTAATTAAAATCGGCTTATGTTAATTACTTACGGTAATTCTTTTTTTTAATTCGCCTTAAACGAATGTTTTTGCCAAATAATATTTTGGGATTCGGTTAAAACTTTCCAAAAAGCTGGCGGACGCGTAATACGGCTTTGGCTTACGCCTTAAAACTATGGAAACGGGGGTATACAAGCTACCAATCCGTTCGTAACGGTGGCAGTGCGCCGAGCAACCCCCGATTTCATAACTATCGTCAATAGACTTACCCGTACCCGCGGACACAATATACGACGCGTAGGGCGTATCTATTAACGGCCCAAGACTATGAACCTAAGTACGTCGTTTTAACGCTTAATATGTTAAAAAGGCTTTACGGCGTACCTTAGCGATACGAAGCTCTAAACGGCGAAAGAAATCCGTCTCGTACTCTTTATTCAATAAAAAAGGAAGTTAAAAACATATAAATGGACGGATTAAGAAATACGTACCTTAGTGCAATTGCGTTAGGTTACGCTTATGGCATAAAAGGGCTCCTACAGATAATGGGGTTTTTACCTGTGGGGAGAAGATAAAGTCTATAACCTTAAAAACCCTTTACTCCTCCCCCTAGAAGCTAGGGAAAGGGAAAGGAAAAGGGGGGGGGGGCGTGGTAACGACAGGGGTAATGGCGGCGGAAAAAGTGGCGGCGAAGGGGCTTATGTTATGACCCAACATCTGCAGGGCGCACCAGCGGCGGCCCCGCAGCAGATAACGAAGGAAATCGGTTGGACACAGCCTCTCGGCAGGCACCAGGGATCTACAACAGACACACCATACACAAGGGTTAGAGTCAGCATGGTGTGAGACTCGATGGACTCGGTATTGAGCCAGTCGAGCCTACACATCGGGACTCGATGGACTCGACGTCGAGCCAGTCGAGCCTACACTGAAGACGTATGAAGGCGCGGATATATAAGGACACATTCATTACCAAGATAGATAGTATTTCCTTCATAGCTCTTCAGTTGTCAATCTAAGTATTCAGTCTACCCTGAATAGCCTCACGGCTTCTGATCATCACTCGCACGAATACAGTCTTGATATTGCACCTTTTGTTACCTCTGCTACCTTACTGCTAACATAAACCCTCTGAACACCTTCTACATACTCACGGGTATTTAGTGTGATCATTACAGCTTAGCGATATAACGACTGGCGGCGTAGCGACGATAAACGAGATTTCGCCCAAAAAAGGCGAATTTCTACTATTGGTAGTGGTGATAGTAAACATAACGGTAGTTGCAGCGGTGGCGGCGGCGGCAGCGGCGTGCTGTCACTCGCGCACCAAATGACGCCTTACAATACAGTTTTTATGCGGCATCTATTCAAGGAAATAGGTTAGTATGTATACAGGTCAAATAACCTACATATCAAAGCATCTTGGTTAATTAAAATAGAGTAAAATTTAAATTAAAATTGAAAATTGTATTAACTGAAACTATGTACCTTTAAAGAAAAAAAAAGGAAGTTTTACCTAAAACGAGAACGAAATTTTCCATACTAATTTACCACATAATTGCGTAATTACTCTACGTAATCACCTTTACGAAATCACCCCTACATAACCATAACTGTTAAAAATAATAAAAGGCGTTATTACTAATCATATCGCCTCCATTTAGCTACATTAACCAGGGCCAACTTACAATTACCACTGTAATCAGACTTTGCTAATCCCAGCTGAACTTGTTAATTAAAACCTTTTTCTATTAATACGTTAACAACATTATCACTACTTCTAATTTGGACCTTTTTCAACTAATATAACAACAACAATATCATTACTACTAATTTAAAACTTTCGTAATTTAATACGATAACAACACTATTACTATTAGACTATAGGTACAAAGTATATAAGGGACAAAGAAAAGATTACCTATGTAAATACTATTATATACTCTTATAGATAGTATACATAAGCTAAAGGGTAGTGTACTATATTATAGGGTATACTCCTATAGGATATATGATAACGTGTCACATTATAGGCTACACTTTTGTAAGACGCAAAGTACACTACATATAAATCGGTCTGAAATGATATTCCAGGCCGACGGCAAAGTGAACCATATATAGATCGGTTTGAAATGCTATTTCAAGCCAACGTCAATGCGTAGAGTGGTTTAAAAGAAGTATTCCAGAGTTATACGCCCTAGGCGAGAGCTTATAAGTCCTCACCTATAACGTACACCTCTAGATACTTCTTCTTGATCTTTATCTTTATCTTTTATACTACAAATACCAATCATCTTGATTACTCTTCTAAGATCTTATGTTCACGTGAATATTCTAGGCTTTAGACTTACCAACAATATGTAGTAATATCTATATAGGTAATATTTTCTTTTTTCCTTATCTGCCTACAACCTAGTAACGATAGTGTAGTTGTAGCAAGTCTGTATACGTAGCCTTGTAATAACAGTGTGGTTGTGGTACAAATTATAAATATTTAAATTAAAAATTTTCGTAGTGTTAATGTGGTTACGGTACCAATTTTAAAGGTTCGAATTAGTAATTTATGACCTCATCAGTAATTATAAAGGTTTTAATTAGTAATTACTAACCGCGGTAGTGATTATAATAAGGTCCTAGTTATTGTAATGAATTGGAAGAGATATAGTTGTGAATTTCGTTTTTTATTATTTCCGACAGGTGGGTAATTTCGTAAGCAATATAAGGGTGATTACGTAGGGGTGATTACGCCGCTAAGTATATCGGGTTATTATAAACAATATATTCTTATCGATTTAGGCAAAACTTCTTTCTTTTTTCCCTAAAAGGCGCGTATCCATTATTAATACAAGTTCTTTACCCTTTAATTTAACCTTTATTTTAATTAACAATTTAAACCGCTTTAATAGATAGATCATTTAATTAATACTTATATACTGACCTTACCCTTAAATAGATACCACGTAAATTTAAGTCCATCAGACGCCACTTAGCGCGTGAGCGCCGCCGCACCACCGCGGCCGCCACTACAGCCGTTATTACTACCATCGCTAATAGCTCTCTTTTATCAGGTATAATCTCATTTATAGACATCTCCCCCCCGTTCCTTCTAAGCCCCATCGCTGTTGCCTTCTTAACTACCGCCGCCGCCGCCTTAACCCTTACCATTGCCGCGTCTCCGGCTTCGCTAACCTCCGTCGGCGCCGTTTCCCCCTCAGCTTCCTTATCCTCCACCGCCACTGTTACTTTGTTCTCCGCTGCCGCCGCCACCCCCTTTCCTACCGCCGCCGTTACCCTTTCAGCCTCGTCTGCCTCCACCGCCGCCGATACCCCGTTACCCATTTCCGTTGCCACTCCTCCTTTTCTCCTCTCCCCATTTTTCTTTCCCTTAAGTTCCTAGAAGGAAAAGTAAAGGGCTTTTAAAGTTATAAATTTTACCCTTTTCTTGTAGGTAAAAACCCCCTTACCTGCAGGAGCTTTCCGGCGCCGTAAACATTGCTTTACGAAGCTTTTTCGCGATCGATATTCCTTAAATTTACCAGTTTATTCAATTTTAATATTCCTGTTAATAAGGAGTAAAAGGCGAACCTGCTTCGCCGCCTAAAGCTCCATATAATTAGGGTATACCGCGAGGTCTCTTTAACGCATAAAGCGTTAAAACGGGGTACCCGGATTCGTAACCCCGGGTCGCTAATAAATACACCTTACATACTATATATCGCGTTCCGGCTACAAGTAAGTCTGTTGGTAATTGTTACAAAAGCCGGGGTCGTTCGGCCTGTTACTACCGTTACAAGCGAATTGGTAATGGATACGCCTCCGTTTAATTAGTTTTAAAACCGTAAGCTGAAGTCGTATTACGCGCCCATCAGCTTTATTATAAGTTTTAACTGATTTTTAAAATTTTACTTTATAGAAAAAGTAATACTCGAGACGTTTCGATAAATAATCGCGGTTATAAATAATTAAAATAAGACTATACTAATTAGTAGTAAGCGTTAAACGGCGAAACAAGAAGTCGGCAACCGCTATCGTTATTTGGAAACGGGGATAACGTATATACTATGTAAGCGAGTTTGACAACGTTATCACACGTTGCCGTAAGGAGAATAAAGACCCCCCTGCGCCTTTGCCTAAGGGTATATGACCTAGGGCGTAGGAACATGTCCTTACTGGCGTTAATAGCGTCGATGGAGATAATGGCGGTGGCGCTAATATAAAGGGGAAGAGCGATGGGGAGGATAGTGGGGACGCGATGGCGTCACCTTTTTTTCTCTCCTTTGGACAGTGATTAGTTGCTTCTTACGGCCGAACCGGCGCACCTGGCCACATTAATGTCATTTCTTTCCTGAAAAACAATCATTTATAGGTCACAAACGTAACTCGTAGTATAAAAATTAAAAAAGGCAATATACCAGAATCGGTGTGACATCGTAGATTGAAATAAAGAAGGTCAAGTAATAAAATACCTAATAGGTACAAAGTGTGTGAAGTAAAGGGTGAAAGTATGTTAGAAGCGGGACCAAGTTTTATATTCGAATCAAAGAGAGAGAATAGGGGGAAAAACAATTAGGTCGAAGGGTATAAATCGAAATAAGACGATATTTTAGGAGCGGCGCGAAATGGTAGAGTTAAACAGAGCCAAATTCTCAAGGTTGGTGCAAATGGTAGCTGTATACGGTGTTTAAAATCAGGGAGCGGCGCGAATAGCGGATTCCCGACCATGAAAAACGTAAAACAAAATAAAAACGCAGGGTATTGTATGTCAACCATATTGGGGCCGTAAAACCGTTTTATTAACCCCAATAAACATATTGTTTGTCGATATGGGCGTTTCTAATACTCCGTTCGGTGTAGTCTTAGTTATTACGTCCAATATATTGGATTTTTCATCGATTTACCGTATTTCCTCGATTTTCTGGCGTTTGTATAACTCGCGTAGTATTGTAATATAGATTATTGAATGGTTTTCTTTCGTAGTGCCCAATTTGACCAGATATTTATAACAAAAAAAGAAGTTAATATACATAATGAGAGGGATAGAACTTAAAATAAGGTTGTAAATAATCATTCGGAACATTATTTTTATAGTGATGTCCGAATTAAAACCTTTAACCATATTATAGATTTCCAAGATCAAAACTCTTTTTGTAGCCCTTTTACACTTAGTAAAGCTTTGATAGATAATGTTTTTACGGAGCGTAAAGCCTTTCCTAGCTGGTATTTCATTACCTAAGATTAGGACGAAGCCTATTTGCGAATTATAATCGTTATTATTAGCGAAGGAACCATTAGTAAAAACAAATAGCTTTACAATACCTATATTTAATGGTATAGATTGTAAACCGCGCTTTAAATTGTGTATTTTCCACAAAAGGCATTTGTTAAGCGCTTTATATACATTATACGATGGGATTAGGTACTGCTCTATAACCAAAAAGTTAAATGTAGCTTTCGGTTAGGCTACTAAGGCAATCGAAGCGCCTCATACACATTGGTATCTATATTCGTTAGCCCGTTTTACGTTATCCAAATGGATAAGGGTAACTTTGTTGAACTACCTTTTTTATGTAAGGCACAAAACACTGTTTCGAAAATTGATAGTAGCATTATCAAAGTTAATTGTATGGTCTTCCGTTAGGTAAGTCTTAGGTTTATCCTTTAGGCTGGCTTTTAAAAGTTTTCGTTTTTTAGATACGGAAAATGACGCATTACATAGCATTAGTATATCGTCCGTTTATATACCTGTTAGTGTAAAGCTTTTAAAACTGTCTATTAATACCAATAGGAATAGGTCGAGGGTCGAACTAGTTATTTTGAATCTTCTCTATAGTGCCTTTAATATATGTTATACCAGTAAATACCGATTTCAGCTAAGCCGTAAATTGCTCTTATAATACATAAGATTATTTTAAGTGGATAGTATTTTTTAACATACTTTGGTAAATAAACGTAAATACATCGTTTAAGACGCTTCTTAAAATAAGTGTATACTTGTATTATGTTACGGAATTCGATATATAAGATGTATGATGTGTTAAAGGAGGCTATAAGTATAAAAATCAGGCGGTGGCTAGCCAGTTGAAAGGTATGTGACTGGGTTATAATATCTTTTCCATGATCATCATCATAACCTTTTATAATATGGCGTGTTTTTTCGTAAAGCTTTTCAGTTTTATCCTTAATTTAGTAAACGAAGCGAATAGAAAAGGTTTTGTAGGCGCTGTGGATTGACGGGTCGAACCGTTTAAATCGAAATACGCATAGGTTTATTAAGGCAGAAATTTTTATTTGTGTGGATTGTTCGGACGGGGTACCTAGGGTAGTAATAATACTGCCGTAGCAAAGCTTTAAGTTTAGTTCTCGGTTTTCCATCTTTTTCTAAGTTATAAAGGAGTTTTTGTTAAAATTTCCGGGGCGTTTTTTTGGTTTTCGAGTCGAGGGGGCGGCCTTGGCGGCAAAGTACTAGTAGGATTAATATACAGGGCCGCTTTCGTCCAACGGGAACGGGCCTAAAATGTAATTCAGGGGGTGAGCTAAAATTAGGAGCGGTTTAGATTTATTGTTTTAAGGGGTGTCTTATTAACGGTTTTATCTGAATCAAGATTTTGGGCCGCTCCTATTTATCTTTCCTTTATACTTTCGTATTATTGTCCAGCGAAATAAACTTATAATGTTTGGCAAATTAATGAGTATATTATGGCTTTTAAATCCGTTTATCTTTTAAGAACTAGTTTATCTATCCTTAATTCTCTAAACCAAAGCCTTCAGTTACAATAGTAGGTCCAAAACACTAGTTTTACATAGGCTATTTCTTATAGTTAACGCTATGGATACGTCGTTTTTGGACCGTAAAGAATGCAATACTGCTATAGCTTTCGTTACAGAATTCACCCTTTATACTGTAGATAATGATGGTATGAAGTTTGTGTAAATATACGAGTAGGGATTGAAAATAAGGAACGTAAGTATTATCCCACTTAGGTTAAAAGTGTTTTTAATGGTGCTAATAGTTATTTAAAAGATATATTCTTTAAAACTAATATTACTTAGTTCTTTAAATATTATTTTATACGCTTTTTTAAGCGTTCTGTAATACTGTTTACATTTTCCAATACCATATGGGGCTTTTATTGGAATTTGTTTATATTCGTAACCGGTTATCCGAGTTTAAATACATTATTCAGTGGAATCGAAGACCGTACCAACGTCGTATGTAATCCAATTTAAAGGTCTTAGGTAAAAATTAAACCAATAGTCGATTAGAGCGTCCTAGTAATCTGTAATGAAAGCTCTCTATAGAAATTTAGCAGCTTGAAATAATGTTACCACGTCGACGGTATGGATAACCGGTTAACAATTTAAATATATAATATTAATAATTACCTCGTAATTAAAGTTGATATCGTTTTAAAGGCGGAACTTAAATCGTCGTGGGGTTTGTAAATGTAGTTGACATTTATGGTAAAACTTTTCGATAACTTTAAGTACGTTTTTTTCTATATCCGTGTAGCTTACAGTATGAAGTAGTCGTAAAAGGCGTTTTGTAATTTTGGAATCGGCGGTATAATATCTGTAATTCCGGCTTTGTTAAGTAAATAGCTTTAATTATACGTACTTTAGGGGAAAACTATAAGTAGTCGAATTTAAGTCGGAGCGGTACAAATACGTTTTTCGAGGCGTGAATAAGCTAGTTAGTCGTATTTCTGACCTTAATTCCGAACTTATTTATATTAAATAATGAATACAAGAATAGTATTTTGAAGTTCATTACGTAAATTTTACCCGGTTGGAATCGTGTGTTCATAACGATTGTCCCAAGCGATAATCATTTACCTTTATTAAATAAAAAAAAATTATTATTTGATTCGATTTAGCTGAAACTTCGGAAACCTCGCTGCAAACGCATCGGATTATCATTTTCCGGCTATTAAAATTTCGACTATATTAGTATCAGGTATAATTCCTTAACACCAGTTATCGTATTTGTTGAAACGCGTAAATTGTAACGTTATATAGGCGTTATGTCATGGACTCAGGCCGTTGGTCATTGAGTCTATAGGTTACGTGACTGTGTATGTAACGGGATGGGCCTGAGCCCGGCTCAGGAACGGACCGGATACAGGCCGGACACGGTCCGTGCACGAACAGGGAACGGTCCGTGCACGGCACCTATGAGGGCACGTGACGGGCTGGGCATGGGACCTAACCAAAGGCCCTGCACATTGGGTCATAGTAGACTCTTCTAGTCTTCTTCCGCACCTCAATAGTAAACCATATTTGGCAACTACTTGGCTTACCATAGTGGGTCGGACCATAACACGTTAAGCGTTTCGTTTACGTAGTTTAGGCTTATAATATATAAAAAAGAAGTGTCTTATAAGCCTACGAAAATGCGTTGGACAGTCTTGTTGTTTTAGGTTATAAGGTAAGTATTATTACTTTTAAAGTTGTTTTCTCTGGATATGTATTTGTAGGGGTATGCGTTAAAGCTATTATTTACGTCTTTGAATTTAGTTAACTATATTATAAAGTTAGCTTTTATCTGATTTTAAAATATACAATCAGCTTTAAATTGTTGTTTAGTTCGAATTCACTTATGAAAGGAGTGGTTAATAAATTAATAGCCGATTTTACCGTATACGATATATCGCTTCTACAGACTTATGGAGCTCCGTTTAATTTTTCTTAAGTATTATTATAGCCGTGGTAAGTTTCGCCTATTTCTGAATGATTGTTTTTATTACTTATTATTAAGGTTCTCTTTTCAATACCTATACTTTAAACGTTTATTTTACTTTAGATATACTTTAAATTTTCGATTCAAAATGTGATAAATGGTAATGGCGAGGTTTCTTTATATAATTTAGCCCTCGCTTTTAATCCTACCGGTCATAAGTACTAATCTAAGGCTTTATTATCGGCGTATGAAGGTTTTAAATTATTTCTTAAGGTTTGTATAAAATGCTTGTAAGTCTTTTTCTAACTTAAAAAGTATAAGGTTGAAATCCGAGTTTCCGCTGTATATCTTTATTACTATTGAGATAAATAATTCATCTCCCTTATATTTTAGTTTAAGAGCTATTTAATATTTCCGGAACTAAGTTAATAAGGCGGTAAAAACCTTCTATAGGTTTTTATCGGTGTTATCCTATTGGTTTTTTACGAATTCCCAGATTATATTAATTTTGTTTTTATCGTAAAATTAGTGATTAATTTGTAGATCGAAAAGGGATTTCAAACCGTTTTTACACTCCGCAAATATATTTACCTACGTAAAATGATATATATATATTTATTTGACTTACTCAGATAATACACTGGGCATGATAACATAAAATTGGGATGTTTCAATATTTAGTTTTTCATATATATCAAACATAACACGTATTGTTGGAATAGTATTGCATGCAGTACAGTAGGTCAACTTTACTGTAAGTAAAGTTGACTGTACTGCAAGTGTAGTATTTTGTGACTTACCGCATTGGGTGTAAGTTGAGTGCAGTACGTTGCACTTTACTCTAGGGTACGGGCTAAGCGGTTGGACATACAAATTATAGTGCAGACCGGCTAGCGGTCTGCCAAACTTAGAACAATACATCTACTATCTGACCAAACAATACTACTGTTACTTCGACTGCTATTTGAATCGACAACGTTGTAACATCTAAGGCCTACTAACACTAATTAGTGTTTATTAGGTTAGGTATATATTAGCTAAGTAAAAGAAAAGTCTGCTTTCCGGTTACGCTTTATAATTGCGTAAGGTATAGTAAAGATTCTTGCGAAAGGCTCTAAGGTTACGTTTGCTATTTACAGGTAACTAAAAGGAAGAATTTTAAGTGCGTCTACTATCTACAGGTTCTGTAGAGTAGTAACGGTATTACCATTATCGAAAATACTAAGAAACCTTTACAGATATTTTTTTAAAAACGTTAAGATTAATTGTCAAAAGTCTCAACTTACGATAAGTTGGAAAACGGCTAAGTCAGTATTACTACGGGTGCTACTGCTATAAGGAAAATGACTAAGTCCTTACGCCAAACAACCTACATCAATAACGACCTCCTACCTTACCTCTTACACAAAACCTTTGCCCTACTTTGATCTTTTTAACTCTCAACACCTCATCAATCGCCAAGTTAGCTGCTTTAAGCGAAAACACCAAGTCGCGTTAAAAAAACTACGTTGCGCAACTTCACGTTAAATCGCTAAATCCATACGCCTACAAAACGCCAAGTCCCTACGCCCCCAAATCCTCAAATCCACCACTAAGCCTTCTATAAGCCGAAACGCCAAGATATCTACCGCAAGTACTAACTTTAAAGCTATTACCAACCTCGAACGAAAAAAAGGCAATTCAGGATCTCGATATCACCTTCGCGAAACACTACGATAAAGACCTCTGAATTAAGTAAGTAAACAAAAACTCTATCCCCGAACACCTTACTAATTACGTCAGCCACTTTATCCTCAAAGTTACCCATAACAATTAAAACACGATCATTGAAGCCCTTTTAGAATATATCGAGTTTTTTAAAGACGAGAGTTTAAACATGTGAAAAAAGATAAAGAAGTCGGTTAAAGTTAAGTTAAAGGCTAACCTACGTAAACGATAAATTATACTATCTTTAAAGGTAGGTAAAAATAGCAACCTCGCCGACGTACTTTATAAATGCGTTATGAATAAAAACCCATAATAAACTTAGGAAGATAAGGGAAAAGGGATTGCTAACGGAAATAATTCCCAACACCTATACACACGTTCGTAAGGATCTGCCTAAGCCTAAACAAGCGAACGCGAGGAATCGATGAATTTACACCCCTTAAACCCTTAGATTTAACAGTAAATTAAGTAGAAACCTCACCGAACCCCTTAACATCAAAAGAACTATCGTTAAGTCTCCTGATATAAAAACTCATAGGCCTACTTTCCCTAAACTTTTCAATACGTTTAGTTTCAACAACCAAATCATGAAAGGACTGGCTTTATACGTAAGCCTATTATAAACACGACTACTGGATTTTCCCCTCCAAATTCGGATAAAAGTAATTATCCTGCGTACTAATATCAATAATAACCTTAATCTTTCCCTTAGCCAAAAGATATAAAGGGTTTATACAACTAGTATATCACACTTCCCCCTCGGCTTGTCCCTATAGAGGATACAGATTGTACAGTAATTACCACATTCATCAAAATTTGGGGAGGAAAAGAAAAGTATAACGGTAAGCCTTACAACCTCCTCGATATCAATTTATGCCTATTCTTCAATATTTGCCGCCAAATAAAAGTTAAACTTCCAGGATTTCACTCGCTATTTCTCAGTGTTCTCACCGGCTAAGCTAAAGATTACTACCTTCGATACCTAACGAATTATACCTTTTTCTACGAAATTTACGATGGTATAAAGAGCCATTTTGAACACGATATTAACCTTACCCAATATCATACAAACTGGAATATCATTAAGTAGATTTACATATTATATCATAAAAAAGAGTTGAAAAGTAAGAGAAACCTTTTGAATCAGATGCTTAATAGGCTGATACTTTGTTAACAAGCAATAAGGAACGTAAAAGTTGGCGAAGGCATCCAACGTTAATAGGTCCAGCAAGCAGTTACGGGTTACCAAAATTTTGAATACGTCTTGTAATACTCTGATGCAACTTACGAAGGGTTTTCTTTTAGATAATTACGTTCCTCGTTAACGACTGTAACTTCTCAAGTTTCCGATTCGACTGGTATATACCCTTAAGCTTCGGAATTTAGTAATGAAAAAGACTCTTCCAATTCGTATTATATTAATCGACGGTACGAATAGCTCGGCTAGTATGGCTAACGAAAGGTCCTAACTTCTACTAATAAAAGAAGGTATTCCTTTTACTTAAGGTTTTCAAATAAGTTAAACAGATTTATACTAAACGCTAAGAGATATTAAATCTAAGGTAAATAAGATGACTAATTAATAGATTATATTATTGTTGAAAGTAAAGCAAAACAAATGATATATTATAATTAATTCCCTTTTATCTTTAATTAGAATTATATCTAATAAGTTATACAGTTTGAAAAAATGAAAAACGAAAAGATAAAATATAAGTTAAAGTCTATCGGTTAACACAAACATAATAATTCCGGTATTAGCCCGGAAACCACGTAATAACTAGCCGACTACGCCTTTTTATACCGCATTATAAGTAAAGACCCTTACCGCCGCTATAACTATAAAAAACCTGGCCTTATATACCTCTTTACTATTCAAAACCAGTACGCGAGACGAGTCTTTTAGGGGATTATACCGGATACGGGGATAACATGGTACTTAACCAGAGGTTATTCGTAATACATCGCGTTACGAAGGGATACTGATATTATTATGAAAATTAATTACGCGGATGCTAGTAAAGCTAAGGTTAGCTTTAGCCTTGGAAAAAAACTATCTTTACTAGGATCGACGACGGTAAAAACTGTTATTAACCCTATTATTTTCCACATTTTGAAATACCCTACTCCATTTTTCCTTTGCCTAAAAGATATAAAAAACTTCAACATTATCGTTAACGTTTCAACTAATAAACTAATATAAGTTAATGCTGGTAAAAGGTTTTTATTTAACTTTAAGGGTATCCCTGTTTTTATTTTCAAGGACTAAGAGCAATGGTATTAAACCTACCGAAGGAAAAACTTCGTTAATTATATCGTAGATTGAACTATCTGATAACTAATAAGTTTTATAAGGTTTTAAAGACAATTTGCTACGAAGATATAAACTTACTAGTATTAAAGGCAGTTAAGCGCCTTTACCACCATTGACGAATACATTTCCAGGCCCCTTTAAGGTTTAAGTTTACGTTAAAGGAAGATTAAAATTTTAACTAGAAAGTCTTCATAAATGTTTTTTACCAGAACAGTAAACTAATATTATACGTTATAAACTCTGCCACAGCTTTCAACGGTATTAGGCTCATTAAAACCATTACGGCGAAAGAAACATGGGAGGTACTACGTATTTGATAAATTAACACGTACCATAGCCTAACAAAGTTGTTACTTTACGATACCGGTAGGAACTTCGGTACAATAAAGTTTTAAATTAATATAAAGTTAATAGTAATTCAATGTAAATAGGTTCCCGTTAAAGCTTACTAGGGTATTGGCAAAATCGAAAAGGTATACTCCCTCTTACGAAAGGCCTACGATATCCTTACATTTAAAATCGAAAATTTTGCAAGTCAAAAGGCACGGTTTTAAATAACAGTAAAAGGTTTTAACGATACTATTAGCCTTAACAAACTTATACCAACTTTATTGGTATTTAAGGTTTACACACGTATAACAGCTAAGTCGCCACCCTCATTAAGTACCCAAAAGCGTATTATAGCATATATAAAATCCCTAAAGGAATTAAAAAAAAGAATCGCCACGCTACTAAGTCAATAATACTCTTAAAACCAAAAATGAACCTTGAACAACAGACGTAATTTCACTCTCCTTTTAAATTAAAGTCCTTACGTGGCGCGATCTAGGTAAATAGGATAGGCTGTACAAGATTTTCAATATCACTAACTTAAACGTAGTAGTAAAAATTGCTAACAGCCTCCTAACTTTTCGAGCTATATAAGTTAAGCTATACCGAAGACCTATTAAACCTTATAACTCTAATAAAGATCTTAACTTCGATAACCTCCGAGCCGAATGAATCAGCCAATATAACCCTTTCGAGCCGACTATTAATAAGCCAATGAAACGTCAACAGTATAAACGACTACTTAAGAGAAGAATACATACTAAAGAGGGGCAAAATAAGGACTATAGGCCTGGTAAGGTATACACAACGGCGTAAGTGTCTTAAAAAGAGAATTTTGATGAAAAACTTACCTTTAAGCTGTATACCGAATGTATTATTAACATACTAGGTAAAGCCTTTAAAAAAAGTAACTAAGTAAAATTTAACGGCCTCCTATTATGGGAGATGATATAATTTGTACTGTCAACGTAATTTAAAGGCTGAAATATTACTATCTTTAAGTCGAGGATAATTTACGAAGTTAAAAGCAAAACCACGGACCGGCCGTACGAAAAATCACGGTTGATCGTTTAAGGATACAATAATAAAAGTAAGAACTAGATACTTAATCTCTTATAATCCAAAAGATTAGCTAATATTTAATTATCGCTTTTACTGATAGTTTAATTTCTGGCGTACAAGGTTAGTTTATACTTTATAGCCAAGATATTACGTAAACATACATGAAATCCGCTACCAATCTTTAACGGATTATACTGTCAAAGTTGTTAAAAGAGCTAAAGGACAAGTTTCCATGCGGTAAGGTAATACGTTATATCAAACCTTTATACGAACTAGCCGAAACAGGCGTTTACTGGTTTTTAATGTACCAAACACATTTTTAAAATAAGCTAGGTATAAAAACTTTAACACTTAATCTGTGCCTATTAATTACAAAAGGTAAAGACTTTAGTATCGTAGGTAAACAAATTAACGATACCCTTTTCTTTGGCGATACTGGGATTATAGTGGCGAAAAACGTATTATCGCGAAGTTAGGCTTCTAGAAGGGTAAGCCAATTAAAACTTTGGCTAAAAGCATATAATTTGACTTTAACGGATCATTATTTCGTATTCGTGGCCTTAAGATTAAAAAGTGGCACCTATATTAGCCTACGTCAAAAGGGGCAAATTACGAGCCTGATAATTGTCGATAAAACTAACGAGGCAAGGGTACAGAGATACCTAAAGTAAAGGATCCGTGCAGCTTATATCGCTAAGTTATACCAACTGAAGGCATCTTACAACCTTTTAATTACAATACAAGCACAAAACACGTAAAAAGAAGACTTTAACAAATTAAACAAACGGATTTAATGGCGAATAGATTGTAATTATCACACTAAATACCCATTAGTAAATAGAAAATGTCAGGGGGTTTATGTTAGCAGTAAGGTAGCAGAGGTAACAAGGTGCAATATCAAGAAGATGTTCGTTCATGCTATAGAATAATCACTAGCCGTTAGGCTATTCAGGTGTGTAGACTGAATACTTGGATTGACAACTGAAGAGCTATGAAGGAAATGCTATCTATGGTGCTGACCGTGTCCTTATATCCCATTACCTTTATACTATCTTCAGTACTGGATCGTTTGGATCACCGCAATGATCCCACTGATCTAGTTCTACCTCACCTTGCGTCAGTAACTGATCCATACTGATCCATCACGTGACTTACTTAGTCACTTTGCTTATATAAGAGATATTCCCCACTTGATGTGTTGGACTACAAGCTCTCCGTGGCTCAGCTGCATGCTGGCCTATTTTCTGACCCAACCATTGTCTGGGTTATAACATAGATTATGTGAAAAGAAGAATTGATATAGTCTTTTTAAATTTAATGAAGGCGAAACTAATGATCTTTACAAACGGGTTATTTGTCAATAATACTAACCTTATATCGTAAATCGGCTTCCTAATGATACTCGTCAATAAGAATAAGTCGGAAAAAAATTTACTATTACTAGAAACCTTATACATTAGACATCTATTCAGTGCAAACGCATAACCCGAAGTGTATTAACTTCGGAAGTCTATGATATAAAAACAGGTTTTGATATCTTTATAGTGATTAACGGCACATTAAGGATTGTCACCAAACAGCTGGGCTTGCCACCGATACCTGTGGTAATATGTACTAACTTCTGGGGTCTTTACAAATGTTTATCAAAACTAGGCATAGCCAATAAAAAACGCCTAATAATAAACGTAATAGCGCTGAAAGAGGCATACGAAGCCTGGAAAATCGATAGGTTCCGGTAAATCAACGTAAAAAATAACACTACCAATGCTATAACTAAAGCTACGCCTAATAGCGCCTTGGAAAGGTATGTGGACAGTAATACGCTAATTATACGAATTGAAGGATACGTGGGTCGCCCAGCACGTGACGTAGATGAATAGGGTTACCCGTGTAAACTAAAAAACCGCCAGGGTAATAGTGGCGATGGTAATAGTTTGAATTATTAGCAAAAGGTACCTAAGTGGTAGCATACCTAATTTATACAAGTCTGTAACGAAAGATCTGTACACGGGAATTGAGGAACGAAGGTCTCGAACGGGTGGAGCAAAAAGGCCGTAAGGAGCCGTAGTTAAAGTTTTTTTTAGTACAGATTAATCGGAAATTAATAGGGGTCTAGCTTGTGGATTAAGGAGCGATTTTAAAGGCTGCTACCAATTGATAGCAAGCTATGTTGGCGTACAAGTACAAAAACAAAAAGCCGCCAGTGTTGAAATAGTATTATATACAGTATAATAGGTTAACTTTACTGTAATTAAAGTTAACCGTACTGTAATTGAAATGCTTTGTGCGGACTTACCGCATTGGATCTAAGTCGAGTACAGTATACTACACTTCACTCTAAGGCACGAGCCAAGCAGTTGGCCATACAAATTACAGTGCAGACAGGCTAACAGTTTGCTAAACCTAAAATAATACATCCACCATTTGATTATGCAATACTACTATTACTTCGACCACGATTCGAATAGATAACGTTGCAACTTCTAAGGTCTACCAATACGTATCTTATTATCGATTATATCGTATAGTTTACTACTATAATTCTCGTCCTTATCCTAAAGTCTAGCAACGTTAGTAAGCTTTATAAGATCGTTTTTATTAGTGGGAAAGCGGTACGGTGAGAGGTTACGGTAGGATTTATAGCTAGCGGACATTAATCCATAAGGTACATATTAGTGTTTTACGCCGCTCATTGTTTCTTAAAACGGGTTTTTTCCGGTATTTCGTCCGTTTCCTTTATAGCCGAACGGAGTGTTAATCATATTTAGGGCCTAATTTAGTATTTAGTTTTGCTTTACAATATATACCAGTATAAGCGTTTATTATACCCGTGTAGTAAATAAGTATTATAAACGTTTTTTTTCTCGAGGTTTATGTTTTTGATTTAGGGTGCGGAAATAGTATTAGGTCGTTATACACCTTGTATTCGTTAGTTAGTCTGTATATTCTTTACCTCTTATTTCTTATATTCTGTCAGATAATATCCTTTTACAAATTCCGTTTAATACATATTTTTATTCTTTAGTCTAATAATTTATTTAATCATGTTATTTCTTTTAGGGATTTTGTGAAGCGGTCATTTTCATCTCTTAGGGTATCAATATCTTTACTTCATCATTAAATTCATGAAGCTTTAATAATAAAAAGGTTTAATATTTACTATATACCTAAAGTCCAATTCCAAAATCTTTTATATAAATCGTTTAATATATTAGGTCCTTGGGTTTTCTTTTTCCAGTAACAAAAAATCACAATTAAGATATATTTATTTGTTGTATATAGGTCTAATTTCTTAACTGATGTATCGATAATATTATTTGAAAGACTTAGATTTATTTCGTATATTATAAACTTCTTAATTACTATATATTCGACCAAAATATAGAAAAAAGAGTTGGTTTCCTACAGTGTTATTAGTATTAGAACTATAGTTATAAGTTTCTTAAAGCAGTTGGAGATAGTTATTCCATGTGTACCTGATATGTTAAAGCGGTATAAATTAGTAGTTTTGCCTTATCATTGGACTTAACTATATTTATATTTTGAAGTTTAGAGTAATTCGTTTTATAAACGGCAAATATAAAGTAAATAAGATTAATAAAGCGGTCAAGCTAAAGTTACTGATACTTATTTTTACAAATTGATTTTAAACGATACGTAACAAAAACTTAATTACGAATTAGTTAAACGTTTTAAATTAGTTTCATTCATATTTGGTAACGTTATACCAACTAAGCAGTTAAAAAAACTTCAACATCATAAATACTAAACTTAAAACATATGAAGCGAATGTAAAAAAGCGAATAATGTAATTAAAATGTAGGTGTAAGGAAGTGGATTGTATATTCGGTATGTAGGTTTTGGTTCTTATTTGGTATGCGGTTCGGATTGTCGTATCGTAACCGTTTTTACTAAAGCGAACGATTTGGTTATTCCGCTTGTTGCCGCTTTTAGATTTTATAAGAAATTTGGATATTGTATTTATTACCGCTTTTATATTTTGTAAGCGGTTTGGATATCTAATTTCAATCGGACGAGTCCTAATGAAGGTTTCCGATACTTAGTGGTTTTGGCTTACGTGGTCTACTACATAATAAGACGTTTTTTAAAAAGTGTTCGGGTACGTTAAAACGCCAAATAAGGGTTAATAATAATATAACGGGGGTTTAAATAGATAAAACGCTAAATAAGGGTTAATAATATCGTATCAACGTTATTATTTCTAAAGTCATTTAGCTTTTATAGTTTTTATATATATCCCGTATAATTTTTGTAAAAAAAATATTAACGTAAAAATAGTTAAAACCGTTATAATATCTTTCTATAGGTATTTAATTCGTATTTGACTTTTTTTCCTAGGCTATCTATAGTCGTTTAAGTCGGCTATTAATTAATTTCGGTAAGATTTATGCCTATTTTATATAAAGTAAAAAGAGTAGGAGGGTAATTATAAGATTTTTATTATTATAGTACAAGATAGAGATTGTTTAGAAGAAGCATTCCAAAAATTGTATGCTACGGATGGGAGGTCATAAACCTCTCATCCGGATAGTGGCCCTTTTACCGTGCGCTTTTAAATATACATCCCACACTGCTCCACACATGATGCACTTTGCGTCTTACAAGAGTGCAGCCTGAAGCATGACACATTATCGTGTACTCTGCAGGAGTGCACCTTGCAATACAGTGTACTGCCACTTGACCTATGTATACTAGCTTATGAGGGTATGTAGTAATATCTACATTAATGATATTTCCTAGCTGTTTAATCCTTGAAGCCTCCGAGGCATGGTGTTAATGGTAGTTGCCTATCGCCTAGATCGAAGGATAAAGTCCTATAATAAAATCTATAGTGGATTTTGCTTGTAGGAAAACCTGCCGTAGAAAGGTTTTTAAGGAGCCTGTCGATTGAAATGCTAGGAGGAGATAAGTATTTAAAGGTTTAAAGGGACTTGGCGATCTTACTCAATTAAACATTGTAAAGCGCCAACATCAATACCTCTAGCCGCATAGGCAGCCATTGCTTTACATGCTCTACCGCTGCTGAAAGCATACTCCGCGCTGTCGTATGAAAGTACTAAGCTATAAAACAGGTTAATATGTTCCTTATTGCTAGCGCGTAAAAAGTCTTAACTTAGCTAAATCTAAATGGAAGGTTTCCTTAAGCGCGTATAGTGGTGTTAATGTTCTTTAATACCCTTTTCATTAGGGTGTGGGCCTTAAGGATATTCGTTAAGTTAAGCTAATTAAAAGAAAGTTTTTGCTGATTTGGTAGGGTTTTTCTCAAGTATATAAATCTCTTCTAACTAAAGTTCTTTTTTTAATCTTACTTTATTGCCCTTGAGATTTTTGTTCTATAAGTTAATAATCTATTCGTTAAAAAACTTACAAAACTAATAAAAAGCACGGCTACAACAGTCAAGATCTTCGCCTTCATCGTAGTCGAAAATGTAAAAGCTAATAAAGTTGACCAAGTTCTTTTCCGTTAAATCTTTTTCGGCGTCGTATACCCAAAGCTCTTTATCGAAATTCTTGGTAAATTGGAGTCTGAGGGCTTTGATTGCTTCCTTCCTAGTAAAGTCTGTGATGACTTCAAAGTGGGTACTAGCGGTAACTATCTTTACGTTTTTGCTTGGGTAAGACGTGTAGGGCGTGTAGGGCGAGGGAATTGGTAATCGTGGGTATAGGGACTTGGTGTTTTTAGCGTGAAATCGCTTGGAAACTTGGAAACTTGGCGTTAGATCGCGCAATGTGGCTTTTTTAACATAACTTAGTGTTTTCGATTAAAGCAGCTATATTAACGATTAAGTTGGCATACGGGAAGTGAAAATAGTGAAATAGTGGTAAAGATATAATGTAAAGGGTAAAGTTGAAGGTTGTTTGTTATTGTAGGTTATTTGGCAAAGATTATTTATTATTTTGGCCGTTGAATTTTTTTCTTACAGTAATAGCATGCGCAATAGTACTAATTTAGCCGTTTTCCAACTTTCCGAACTTTGAGACTTTTGACAGTTAATCTTAACGTTTTTTTTAAAAAAAAAACATGGTGAAGATTTCTTGGTGTTTTCAAGTAGCGATACCGTCACTTACTTCTCAATTGCTATTGTCGAATAACGCAACCTAAAAGTTTTCTCTGTTTTCCTACCATTGTAGACTGTCGTAATACTAATAGAGGCCCTTCCTAAAAATCTTTCCTTTACTCTAGCCACCGTTATTGACGTAAATCGTAACCAGAAACTAGCTTCTTTTTCTACTTAACTTATTTATGCTTAACCCAATAAGCACTAATCAGTATTGGTAGGCCTTGCTTATCAATAAGCCTTTGGAAGTTGTAATCTTTTCGATTCTATTAGTCGAAGTAACAGTAGTATTACATATTCAAGTGGTAGATATATTGTTCTAGATTTGGCAGATCGCTAACCGGTCTGCACTGTAATTTGTATGGATAATTGCTTGGCCCGTACCATATTTTGAATCTTAGCCTACTTTAATCGACTTTTACCTAATACGGTAAGCCTACGAAAAACAATATACTCAACTTTCAGTTCAGTATAGTCAACTTTACTCTAAGTAAAATTGACCTACTGCACTACAAATACTACTATTCCAACAAACACTCAAATTGTAAAGCTTTAACAAGCTAATTAGGGTTATAGACAATTTAAAGTAATAAAACCAATTGTAAAAAGTTAGGTTATTATAAAAATAACCCTTTTTAAACTTCATTAATATTTGATTTATTTCTTTATTAGTAGGTTAAATAATACTACCCCTATTTATAATTCGGGGTAGTTTTCGCCTGAGATCTCGAAATAAAAGAATCATTTATCTTCCTTGAAAATATAGCGAAATAATCCTCAATCAGATTAAATAAAGTGTCGACATTGAAATTTATCAATTGAAAAAAAGAATTGTAATATAAAAAAGGGCAAAAAGTTAACATTTAACGTTAAAAGTAATGTTTATACAACAGTATTATCCGCTTTCAATACAATTCTTAATGGGTTGTTTCAACGGATTAACGTAAAATGTAAATCCTTGAATGTTAAAAATAGAGACTTTAATATTAAAAGTAAATACCTTAAAGTAGGTACACCCATATAAAATGCGGTTTTTAATTAGATGAAAAATTTCACTGTAGGGTTCTATACAGTGTCTTACGCAATAAACCTGTCAAATCGAATATTTTACTACGTAATTAATAGTAACAGTACTATAAAGTTACAATGCTATAAGTAACGAAAGTCTTTTATTTTATTGTTATGAACTGTAATAACGTCGGCTTTTACTTCTTTGCTAATATATTTACTGGTATTGAAAGACCATAAATTTCAGTATAATAACTAATAAATTTATGATATATAACCCTTGTGAAATCCTATAAATTGGTTTTCATTAGACTAACTAATACGTTAGTAATAGTTAATAGGTGGCTTTTTTTAAGTTTTTTTCATAGAATGTAATTTAACGTTTCTTTTAATCTTTAAAGACAATTGTTATTTTTGGAAGTCCGATTGTAATTTACGTAATAATGAAGGGATGGTTTTCCTTAGTTCACTTAGTATACGAATAATCTAAACTAAGAACTTGAGCTAAATACATATTAAAAAAATTAAAGAATACTTAATATCTTTAATCAAACGGCCGTAATTAATTGAGTTTTTATAATATTTTAAAAGATATTACGAAAGAAGTTGAGACTAAATAGTATAAGAAGCGTAAAATTCAATTTTTTCAAAAATAGGGTTTTGATAATAAATCGGACTAATACTTTAATATTTGCCAATTAACTTTAATACGACTTTATATAGTCCCTTAATACCCGCAATAACTGCTAAAAGGTTTAAAGTAATAAAAAAATTATTCTATAAATCCGGATTCGTATATGTATAGTTTGAAAAGTTTCTATAAAACTATAATTGAATGCTATAAATAATTACATGAAATTTGTTTTTATAAAACCTATATTATCCTAATATTGAAAATAACCTTTAAAATATTAAAATAGTTATGACTAACAGTATAGCCTTTAATTACTATTAACCATATATGTTGGTAGGCCTTAGACGTTGCAATGTTGTCGATTCGATTGGTCGAAATAACAGTAGTATTACGTGGTTAGATGGTGAATGTATTGTTTTAGGTTTGGTAGACCGCTAGCCGGTCTGCACTGTAATTTGTATGGCCAAGTGCTTGGCCCATGCCCTAGTGTGAAGTGCAGTGTACTGCACTCGACTTACACCAAATACGGTAAGTCCGTACAAAGCAATACACTTGCAGTATAGTCACTTTACTGTAAGTAAAGTTAACCTATTGCACTGCATTTAATACTATTTTAACAGTATATTTATATTCATAAAAGTCAACTTTTCCAAGTTTATTAGTAATTGAAATTTAAGCTTCATAACTTGTTCCTTTTCCTTAACATTAAATAAATGCGTGTTGATTTTTCTTTTCTCCTCCTTTTTTGCTAATATCATTATATCGGTTGATTTAAGTGGTTTCGGTTTCTTTAATCCTTTTAAGCGTTATATAAGCTTATCTAATAGTCCTTTTTTCAAGTCGATAGCTAATTTAAGCCTTTATAATTTTGGAACGTCAAGGGAACTAGTAACCCTAACCCTAGTCTCCTCCTCCTCATTAGTAAGATTATCAGTATCAATAACTTGATTTTTTTGCTTAGCTTTAACCATACTGGCATCACGAGCTTGCTTCTTTCCTTTTCTTAATAATCTTTTATGGTTCAAAACACTTAAAATTATAGGAGTAACCCTAAAGTGTAAGAATCGAAGGGATAATCATTTAGCTAGAGTAAAAAGATATATAGGTCTTAAAGGACCGGAAGTAATAAAGATCATCTATAAAAAATGACTATTGTTATTAGTACTTATAATGATCACACCAAATACACATGAGTATATAGAAGGTGTTGGAGGGTTTATGTTATCAAGAAGGTAGCAGAGGTGCTGAGTGAACAATATCGCAACCGTGCAAGTAACGATCAAAAGCCGTGGGGCTATTCAGAATATACTGAGACTGAATACTTAGATTGACAACTGAAGAGCTATGAATGAAATACTATCTATGTGGTGATAACCGTGTCTTTATATATCCGTACCTTCATACCATCTTCAGTAGTAAATAGCTTAGATAGCAAGATATCCAATATATCCTATGCGTCCATGCGTTAACCCTAACCCTGGATTGCTAACATAAGAGATATTCTCTGATTGATGTATTGGACATCAGGCTCTTAATAGCGCAGCTGACCGCTGGCTTGTTTCATTATCTGCAGTTGATTTTTGGGTCATAACAGTACTACTATAGGATAGCTATAGTGGGAAAAATAAGCCTCGTTTTAGAAATGCTAATAAGATATCCTTAAAGATATCAAATAATCAAAAAATTATATATTTTAATTTTTGTAAAAGAAAGTAAACTAATTAGGTAAATAGTAGGGCACAATCGTATTAATAATATATTCAAGGTACTATACAAGAAGATATTATATAGGCTTGTAAACTCAAGTATTTTAGAATATATATGAAGCACTTGATATATATTCAAGTGTATCCTGTTAAAGATCTCAATCAAATTCGAGACTCCCTATTAGTTAATACTGGTATATACTAGTAAATACTAGCCTATATAACATCTCCTTACTAATTCTCTGTACTAGTTAATACTAATACTTCCACTAGTAAATACTAGTGTTGGTGAAGATATCTACAACTCTGGTGAATTCCTCATCTTTTGGTGTTGAGAGGTTCAGTACTTGAAGTTTCTACCAAGTATTGACCGACCCTATTGACCTTGTTATTGAGTGCGTACTATATGAATGTACCTATTGTATATTTCAATAGTATTACTAAATCTATCATTGGAATTACATGCCATATAACCTCTAGAGACGGTAATGAAATATATAAAGTTACTATACAAACAGCCTAATATAAGCGTTCATGGATTTTTAACGTATTAATTTCATTTCATATCAACACTAAATATAAATTATTAATATACAAAATATACTTATTATTAACATAAAACAAAGACTTCTATTTTATAGTTATACCAATTAACGATATTCTTTTCGTTAAAAAGGCTAGTTTTATAACATCTAAATAGCACGCAATTTAATATTTAAAGTTTTAAGATTATAAACTAGTTATAAATTTAGCGAAGAGTAACCAGTTTAACTTTATTGGATTGTTAATCGGTATATATAGTATTAATTCTAGATTTGGGTTTTTCTAAAAAGATCAAGACATTAACTTAGCTATAATTAATAGAACTAACGTGGCTAAAGCTTAATAGTATTTGCAATAATGCGCTCTTAACAACTATATCGTCACCTTATATTAACTGTAAACCTTTGACAGCCTATAGATTACAACACAGATAAAAAATTAACGGATAAAAACTTTAACCGATGAAATAGGAGGTTTAAATAGTAGATACGGAACCTAGATTGAAGGATTAATATGATTCTAATTAACATATCGAAGTTTAAGTGGATAATGTTTACAAATGGTTTCTTTGTCAATAATATAAACTTGTTATTACAAATTGACTTCCTTATAATCCTCGTTAATAAAAATAGGAAAGAGAACCAATTTAATATTTCCGGAAACCTAATTTATGAAACCTTTATCAAGTGTAAGAGGATTATATAAAACATACTAGTTTTGAAGGTTTATAATATAACGACTAGATTCGAATATGTATAATATTGTAGATAACCTCTAACGTCGTCACCAGGTAATTAACGATTCCTATTATCCCGGTAGTAATTTGTACTGATTCGAAAAGCCTATTCAAATACCTTTTAAAGCTTGGAACTACCAGCAACAAACGCCTAATAATCGATATAATAGTACTTCATAAAGCCTATAACAGAAGGAAGATTAATGAATTCCAATGAATTGATGACAAATGAAATCTTGCTAACGCCATAACAAAAAATATAGCTGAATAAAACCTTTATAAGGTTTATTAATAATAATAAGCTAACTACATATATCGAAGATACATTGACAGACTACCTGGGAAAAAAGAAATTACGTGCCAACGAATAGAAATATACTAAAAATTAAAGGATTTCCAGGGAAATAAAGACGTCAATAATTACTTTCAAATGGCATGGTTAAATTGAAATGTAATAATAGGTTAATTAACTTATGTATGTTGAACAAGATTAATCGGTAACTTAAATTACGTTGGTTAAGATAACAAGTAATAGTACTGGTAGTAATAAAATGATTAACCTAAATGATTTAATTAAAATATCAAACGGCTTAACCTATGTAGGTTTAGACGGTTATTGATACCAGTGGGCTAGTACATATAAGTTCGTGGTGGAAGACTTGTGTACGGGAGTTAGTAAAGTAGAGACTCGAAGTCGTGGAGTAAAGGAAGGTAATTAAGGCTAATTTAGGTGCAGAAGTCAACTGGAATTGACAGGGGTCTAGCCAATAAAAGAGGAAGTAATTCGGCAGTAACTGGAAAAATTTAGTCAACTACACTAGCGCGTACATACAAAACATAAAGCCGCTAGTATTGGAATAGTAATAATTGTAGTGCATTTAAGAGTCTACTGTATTGACTACAAGTCAAATATAGTATACTTCCACTTTACACTAGGGCACGAACCAAGTAATTATTCATATAAATTACTGCGCAGACTGGCTAGCGGTCTACCAAACCTAGAACAATGCATCCACCACTTGACTATTGTAATACTACTATTACTTCAACAAATCGAATCGAAAAATTTACAACGTCTAAAGCCTTGCCAACAGTTCTCCAAATATTTATTCAGGTGTTGAAATACTTAGAAAATTCCGTATGGATTAATTCGAATATTATTTTAATTGAGAACCGTTTTTCTCCCAGGTAAATTAGCTTTTAATCAAAATATGCTAAAGTTTAAAATCTATAGACGTTAAGTTTTTGTAATTATAATCATTCAATGGTTTTCCTTTTATTATTATGAATTTGGGTTTTATTTTATAATAAGTATTCTTTTAACTTTCAAATTATATATATAGTATTATAGGTTTATATAATTTTTTTTCCTGTTTACTTAGCAGTTTTTTAAGGCTTTTGGTGAATTCTTTCTGATTAGGTTTTTTAGTTTTGGAATTATTATTTTGTGTAATGGCATTTTATAGCATTTACTTTGGTTTTCAATTTCTTCAAAGGCTTTAAGGTTAAAAATTCATTGATTTTTTTATTCCCAAAACATTTACATCAAATTTGTATTCTATAGCCATTATTCTAATTTAATTAAAGAAAGACTTTAATAAGTGTTTTAGTAGCAGAATTTGGGATATATCTTGAATTAGAAACGATTCAACCTTTATTTAATACATAGGTAATGGAACATATAAAGTTATTACTATAATTCAATTTATTTCTATTATTACTATCACCTGGATTGATAGCCATAGAAATCGTATATCTGTTGGAATAGCAGTCAAATGCAGTACAGTCAAGTCAACTTTACTTATAGTAAAGTTGATTATATGTATTGCAAATTGACTATAATTTGTGGGACTTGAATATACTATATTACAAGTGCAGTGCAATAGGTGCCTACTTTTAAATTGGGCATAGGCCAAAGCGTTTGGCTATACAAATTAGTATGTAAACCAGTTAGTGGTTTGCCAAACTTAGAACTTACTACATACAATTAACCAACATTAATATAGCACCAGTTACTTCGAGCACAGTGATTTGAATCGATTACGTTGCAACAATAAAGGCTTACCAACAATATCGTAATTTTTTACTAAAATTATTCTAATAACCAGAATTAAAGTTGATTATTTTGACGTTTTTTAAGTTGAGTTATTTATTAGACCTCCTTGATTTATATTGATGTTTAAAGTTTTTAAACCCATTATTAGAAAACAAGCTGATGGGTAGCTTTAAGAAGAGTTATTAGAATTGGTTATCTGAATGTCAGATATATATGATTTAGTCGATAGGTTTGTAATTTCTTTTTGACCCCTACTAATTGTGATAGATTTGATTGTTTTTCGTTTAGAAACTATTTTAAGTAAATTAAAAGAAAAATTACAATTATCTTATACTAAGGAAAGTCAAATAGAATAACCATTAATTAGCTGGCGTTCTAATAGTTTATTTATTATATAAAAAACTTAGAATTATTTTCAATGGATTATCAATTAGTAGCTAGTTTTATTTAAAGAAGATAGTTATTTATAAATAGGAAAGAATCTCCTATTAGTAGACTAATTTAGTAGACTTACTATTTTAAAAAGTTTCCTATAATCCTTTCATAAACTCTGTCCATAAAGCTGGTTTTAAACAGGCGTTGCCAGCTTTATCTAGGTTAGCTAATAGCTAGTGTGTGACAAAAAAGGGTTGCAAAAGTTATACTAGTTAAATGAAATAACAAATATTGTAAAATACCCAAAAATAAAACTAGAAAACTAATTCAATAGGGAACGAAAGTAAGTATAGATAAAAGTTAAAGGTGGTATAAGTTTATAGAAGTTGGTACAAGTGAGCTAATTTGGTATATTTTGGTATTTTAATAATAGGTAGTTTATAAAGTGGCCACTATTGCTATAGATTTACTTCTATCACATTTTTTTCCTCTTTATCTAAACGTATCTTTAAATTTCCATTAATATATAACATTTATATATGACTTAACATATGACATTAATATGTAACCTTAACCTTAACGCGTTTTTGTCACTTGTAATACCCTTTTTAACGTGTTTAACTTTATCAATTATTGTAAACTATTACCATTTTTAGTTTACATTTACAGTTTATGATTTTACACATGCCTTAATTTAAAGTAAACTAGTTTAATAATATTACACTATCCATTTATTTAAAATTAGAGGTGGCGTACTTTAGTAGATAGTTCCACCGGCCTTGTGGCTGTATAGCATTCACTATTTCCACCCCCACTTGTCACTTCAGAGAGCCCCAGGAAGGAGGGCGGGTTACTGTACTGTACTGTACCGTACCGCGCTACACTGATTCGCGACCTCCGTCCCGTGTGAAGTTAGCTTGGCTGCCAGCCACAGCCGGTGCTTGTGGGTCGATGGTGTGAGCTGGTAGTTCCGTGCTCGGTTTTCCCTGGGGAATGGGGGCTTGGCTGCTGAGTCAGCATCCGATCCAGTCCAAGTCTACCCAACATTTGTTGAAACGTTCGAACAAAGGGATTGACACTTTCCCCACAGCCTTGCAAGCACCGAATTTCTCTGCCTGGCAACAATGGAGACCTGGAGCTCCATCTGGAACGCCCAGGTCCCGCCTTCTCAACGTCCACCGTCGCGAAAGATCCCGCCACCGCCCACCACAGCCGCCGTGGTGCCGCACGCGTCATAGCCATGGCCGGCCACCAGCGAGGAGCCTTGCGCGGGACCGCGCGGGGCGCCGCGCCGCGCAGGGGAACGCGGGCCAGCAGCAGCAGCAGCAGCAGCCGCAACAACAAGACGCGGCCGCGCGCGCCGCCGCCCATCGTGCGCGAGATGCTGGCCGAGGCGGGCGTCGTCGCGCCGGGCGGCCGCGTGGCGTCCGACGCCCCGGAACGGCCCCGCAAGCGGCCGCGGACGGGGCGGCGGCCGGAGGAGGTCCGTGCCGCGGAGCAGGTGGCGAGGCTGGCAGCGTCGGCGGCGGCGACGTCGCGCGGGGGGCCGAGTGCGCCGGAGGCGGAGGAGGCCGCCGAGGGCCACGATGATGGCGACGGCGACGGCGGAGGCGACGGCCATGAAGAGATCGAGTTCGAGGACGTGAAGATACCGGAGCCAACCGTTCAGATGACCTACCTGTCGAGCGAGGATGAGTCCGATGAGGACGACGATATCCAGTTTGAGGATGTGGATATCCATGCGGCAGCGACGACGGAGGGAGATGCTGGCAAGGCCACGGGCCACGAGACGGGCACACTACAGCTGAACTTGACATCAGCCAGAGAGGCCCTGACTCCCTCGAAGCGCAAGAAACAGCCCCTTACCCAGGAAGAGAAGGAGCTCCGCGTGTCAATACACAGGGTGCACCTATTGCTTCTTCTAGCGGTACTGGAGAGGAGGAACCACTGGTGCAATGACCCAGTGGTCCACGCCACTCTACACCCACTGCTTCCAGCCAAGACAGTCAAGTTCTTGAACCCCGGCTCAAACCTCACCCAGTTCGGTCAGACTGAGTCGCTGAAGAGAGGTCTCCAGGAAGCTGTAGAGATATTTCGGGAGAGGTTCAAGATTACTGAAGTCGGCTTGCGCAGGGCTCTGTGGGCGGAGGCCGAGGAAGATCTGAAGGATGTCGAGTGCCCAAAGAACCTTGACAGCTGTCTTGACAAGGAAGATTTCCGCAAAGCAGCACGGACTCTCGAAGGATCCAGAGATGTTGGTGCGCTTCTCTTCTGTGCACTGCTGAGGGCTGTTGGCGTTGAGGCCCGCCTTGTCTTCTCTCTTCAACCGCTCTCGTTTGTCCCTGGTGGGCCAGCTTTATCCAAGCGTCGCAAGTTACAGACACCTTCAAGGTCTTCAAGGCCTGCCCCAGTGACACCTGTGTCACAACCTCAACCGGCTGAACCCTCTGCCTTCCCATCTGCTATCCGCAGCCGACTTGGTCATCCGAATGCCACTGCCTACCACGTGCCCAGCATCACTCCTCCGCAGGTTGTGGAGTGGGAGTCTCCTCAACAAAGGCGGGCTACTCTGGGCATAAAGGAGTCGGAATACCCGGTCTTCTGGTCTGAAGTACTCGATGTAGGTCACCAGAAATGGCAGCCCGTCGATGCTGTCGTGACCGGCACGCATTTTAAGCCTCACAAGCTCGAGCCACCATTTTCCGATCGCGACAACATTCTTAGCTACGTCATCGCTATGGAGGACGATGGCGCCGCGAGGGACGTGACTCGGCGGTATGCGAAGGCTTACACGGCCAAGACCCAACGATTTCGAATGGACAGGCCCCTGGTCCCAGCTGCGGTCGGAGGAGCCAGGTGGTGGCGCAAGGCTCTCCGACGGTACAGATCGCGCGAGCCAAGCGACTTGGACCAAATTGAGGACACCGAACTGAATGCCATACAGGCTCGCGAGCCCATGCCGCGCAACGTTGTGGACTTCAAAGACCACCCTATCTATGCGCTGGAAAGACATCTCCGCCGACACGAGGTCTTGGTCCCGGGCGCCCAAGTCGTGGGGACGATTGGTGCAGGAAGCAAAGGACCACTGGAAAGGATCTACCGGCGGAAAGACGTGCGTGCCACGAAGTCCGCGGACAAGTGGTATCGCCTGGGACGTGAGATCATAACAGGCGAAGAACCGCTCAAGGTCCTCCCCAAACGGAAGACTACCAGGCGCAAGGGACGATTTCGGCACTTGGAGGACAAGCTCGAGAGTTCCGACGAGGACGACCCGGTTCTTGGGCCGGACCCTGCCCAGGGCGTACCTCACTTCGCCTACGAGCAAACCCAGCTCTACGTGCCGCCGCCTGTGGTGGCTGGAAGGATACCAAAGAACCGGTTCAAGAACCTGGATGTGTATGTGCCGTCCATGGTGCCCGCGGGAGGCTTCCACTTTAAGCACCCCCGGGCGGGACACGCGGCACACATTCTGGGAGTGGACTACGCGCCCGCTCTGCAGGGCTTCGAGTTCAAGGGTCGCCAGGGCACGGCTGTGTACAATGGCGTGGTGATCCCCGTGGAGGCAATCGAGGCTGTGCGAGCCGTGATCACAGGCTTCCGGGACATGGAGGCCCAGATGGAGGAGGAGCGCAGGAGTCGGAGGGCCTTGGAGATGTGGCGGGGGTGGATGCGGACTCTGACGATACGGAGGAGGCTCTTCGAGGGGGACGAGTATTGGGGCGACACCGAGCTGGGGGAGTTCGAGATTCCATCTGGAGAGGGAGAGGCTGATGCTGAGGCTGAGGCTGAGGCTGAGGTGGAGAAGGAGCATGGGGAAGCAGAGCACCAAGGTAGTCATCGTCGCCGCCGTCCTCGCTTGGGCATGGTACTCGATGATGAGGACGAGGATGGCGGCTTCGAGCCGGGAGGCTTCGAGCCTGAACCTGGTGGATTTGCACCCGGTGGGTTGGAGTCTGGAGACTACGGTGGTGGAGGGTTTGAGCCCGAATACAGCCGGTCTGGAGGCTTCGGCCCGGGTGGATTTGAACCAGGTGGGTTTGAACCAGGTGGGTTTGAGCCAGGTGGTCTGGAGCCTGAGGGCGACGTCCAAGGAAAGGGCAAGGCGCCCGAGCATCGGATTTTCACACAACCTACATGCGAGCTAGACCACCCTCGGCCTGCCAATTTGGACGCTGCGGACGACAACTCGGCACAGGAGGCTGGCGGTTTCGCGATGGAGGCCGATGTGGACATGGCTGAGGCGTCTCCATGGCCTGCTGAAGAAACCGCAGCAGCTGCTGTGCAGGAGACAGAGGTGGCATCGCAATCCCCCGACAAGGAGGGTGCTCACGACAACACGACTGATGCAGTCGACAAAAACAGACCGAGTTCCCTCGCTGCTGATGCTGAGCAGCTTTCTGACACTGAGCAGGAGGCCAGCGACGCGCATAGTGATGTGACGGAGGAGTTCTTCATGGACGAGGATGGCACACTGGTCGACTAGGTAGATTGATATCGCTGGCAAAAGATGGGCGTGGAGACAGCGGCTTTTGACTTTATAATTCACTACCGTACTGGACTGTACGGTGTGTGCAGAAAACGGAGAAATCGGAGAAAACGGAGAAAACGGTCCGTGGACATGCAGCGCTGCGCTATGTAATCACGCCCTGCTTACATGACGCAACCAACAACCTTCATCCATGGTTTCTTCCACTCCAAGTTGACGACGATCTGGGCCTCACAATCGCTATCCTCTCCATCAAACGCTCCAACACTCTTTACGAGCCCAGGCATGGAATCTGGGGCCCGGCAAATGATACATCATTTTGGGAAATTTACAGCGCATTTCCGGGGAAAACACGGAATGAGGGCAGATGAGCTGCGATGGCAAAATCACAATCATGACATCCCCGTATGCCTCGTTTCCCCTCTATTCTTTGATCGCTTCTTTGATCGCTTTGCCCAGGCTGTGAGTCCAGTGGCCAGGAGATGAACTACATGGCCAAGCTGTCTAGATGGGCGCTTGGCTGCCAGCGATGCCATTCACCACCACCAGGCCACAGAGCCCTTGCGCTTGCGATCCGACAATTCAGCAGCACAGCAAGACTGCGCACACCCCACACAGAACATATCCAAGTTCCCTGCGCATCGTGTGGCTATGTAACCGTCAGGTAGGACACCAAGCAGCCCTCCGATCTTGACATCTCATGCTGCATCACATCGACTAATCCTGTAACACAGCCTCCACGACATCGCAAAGCATCCAGCGCCCTCCCCACTGGTCATCAATCTTCCGGACTTTCCTGTGCAAGACATTTCCGCGGTGAATACCTACCTCCCTCGCTTTCTACACCGCTACCCCACCGCCACAATCCACTACCGCTGGCACCAGAGCGGTAGCCCAGCAGCAACCCATCAGAGAGGTGCCACCTCCTCTTCTGATCATCCGCCGACGCCCCCGCCACCGCCTCCACCTCGATGGCCCACGCCCATTCACGACACCCTCGCCGGCTACGACTTTCTCACCCGCAAGCTCACTCCGCCCCCCGACAGCCCCTACGGTCACTCGCGGCTCCAGCGCCGCGACATCTTCGTCTACGGCCGCCACCTCGGCGCCGGGCTCGCCGTCTCGCTCGCCCTGACCGAGGCGCATGTGCATGCACCCATCGCCGTCCGCGGCGTGCTCACCGTCAACGGCGTCTACAACTGGACCACCTTCCTGCCCGACCACCCCGTCAACACGGCGCGCCTCGCCCTGCGGCGCGAGCTCGGCGGGGCCGGCTTCTTCGACGCCCCCGGGGCCGACGGCGACATAGCGCGGATGCAGGCGCTACTTCCGCGGCTGTTCGACCGCCCGGGGGACCTCTTCGACCCCTTCGCGAGCCCGGTCCTGTTCTTCCACACCGCGGGGCTGATGGTCCCGCCGAGCTTCACCGAGCAGTGGAAGCCCGACTACTTGACCAACAAAATGGTCCCGTCCCCGGCATTATCACCCAGCAGCAGCAGCAGCAGCAGTAGCGGGCCCGCCCTGGATCACTGCGACTACGTCTACAGCGACCCCGACGACCCGCCACCCCCCTCGCCCTTCCCGGACGCCGCCGACGGCGCGCTCCTCCCGGCGGCGCCCGCCATGGTGCCGCCCCCGCGCAAGGGCTACCTGGCGTTCCCGCCGCGGGCGTCGACGCTCAGGATCCCCGCCACGCTGCTGCTGCACAGCCGGGCGCCACCGCCGCCGACGTGGATGGCATCGGCAGCGGCGGCCGCGGCGGCCGCGGGCCGGCCCCGGGGCGCGGTGTGGAAGCAGGTCCGCAACGCGGAGAACAGCTTCGGCAGCCAGGCGGCGGGGCTGGCGGGGCTGATGCGGCGCAGCGTGCGGAAGCTCGAGGCACGCGAGCGCATGCGGTGGGACGTGGAGTTCGACGACCCCGAGGGCGAGGCCGGCAGTCGGGTTGGGACGGGCGAGGTCGCGGTCGGGGGGGGCGCGGAGGTGGACGGGGCGGAGGCGGCGGAGATGGCGAGGCAGTGGCTCGAGGACCGTTTGGGGTGATCGCGGGTGGTGCGTGGGTAGGAGTGGACGGACCATGGAAAGCAAATGTAGGACTCTAGCAGCCAAAGCGATGCGTATTTTGACACGAGGGGGCAATATGCAGGAAATGGTGTATGGATCCGCGCGTTTCGTCATTTTTGTCCTCCTACTATACCCGCCAGTCGTCCCTTGTTGTTGCCTATCTTATTCCTCCCAACCTCGAGCCTTCGACCCCCTTTCCACCGCCTGGCTTCATGTCCAATGATAGCATCTACCAGCGACTCCTCTCCGCCGACCGCAGGACCCCGGCTATGGCACCACTTCTACCATCCGGCGCAGTGGTGAAAACGCACTCCCAGCTCAGCAAATCACTGCGCCACAGCCCTTCGCGCCGGGGCGACCGATCGCAGTGGCTGAGCACAGGCTCCCGGGGCGGGGAAAAGACACCCATCCCCTTGCCTGCGCGTGCCGCGCGTCCGGCACGCGCCGCGAGAAGACGCGGCGCCCCGTCGGCAGCCGGCGGGCTGCCCGGCGGAGCTGCTGGGCCGCGCCCACCGCCGCCCCGGGGTGCGGACGGCCGCGGCATGGCAAGCAGGGCCGTGGGGGGGGAAGAACCGATGCGCGCGTGAGCCGGAGATCAGGCAGTCGCCAGGCCACAGATTCGGGCGTGCTGTGCGGCGGTACCGGTAC
>JASMMZ010000001.1:4522331-4552397 GCA_038502455.1 Anisogramma anomala | reverse complement strand
GGGCTGGTGCTGCGGGGGCGGCGCCGTTCGCGTTGCGTCGGCGAGCGCCTGGGCCAGGCAGGGCGCGGGAGGCAAGGCGGGAGGGAGTGGGCTCGCTCCTCTTCGGGGTGCCTGGAACGAGGGGATGGTCGTCACCTCCGGGCATGGCGGGGGCGGGGATCCGTGCCGCGCGGATTTCGAGGCGAAGGAGGTCGTTGGGGTGTGCGTGCTGCTCGTGGCCAGTGTGCCTTTGCTGTCTATGCGGTCAGGCAGGCGGAGTTGCAGGTGCTTGTCATGGACGTGTCCACCGTCTGTCAGTATCGTGTGTGTGCGGCCACGGTTCGTGCACAGACCACTTTGTAGCCCGTGCGCTTGGCCACTTGAGATGGCAGTTACGTAGTCTTGCTCTTGCAACACTGACCCATTCAGCCTCCTTTGCACCCACTTCACTCTGTTAGTTGCATCGCCCAGGCTTCACATCATGTGGCTCACGGAGAGGTTGCGGAGTTTCGTTGCCATCGGTTCGCCGCATTGGTCTACGGTACCAAATCCGCGGCACGTTGGACGTATTCGACGAGGGTTTCTCCGGAGCGGCGTCCGAACACGCTGACTTGTGTGCAAGTTTTCGTCGAGGGTATTTCCGGGACTTCGTTGTCTCTTGTCTGTTTGGTGTACCATTTCTCGGCCGTACCACGCAATCCACTCCTGAAGAAAGGGCTTCATCACCTGTTTCTTCTCCACTGGGTCTATCAGGCACAGAAAACCCACATCAGACGCTTGAATACATGATTTTCGACAAGTACATTGGTAGAAGTGGTTGCTAATTCGTACATGTAAACTCCGCTGTAGCTTTTATGTTGGTGGCCAAATTGGTTTAGCGTACCTGTTGTTTGTGGTGGCGCCGTTTCTTTGGGGTAGTGACTCATAATATGGGACGAGACGGTGTGGTATGGCAGGCATGTTATAAATTTTGGGAACGTATTTGAAGTTTCGTTCCTGCCGGCATGTCTAATTGTGCGAGTGTCAACAAGGGCAATGGACGATGACGATGCGTGGCTTTTGGCCGTCATGGCCGGCCATGGCCACGCCATAGTCAGATTGTGGACTATTGCTCGAAAAAAGCACAACTCGCATGGAGCTAGCCTCCCAATGGCATAGCGACCACAGAGAGGCAAAGTGTGTGCACACAATGTCCGCCGGCGAAACGTGATGGATGAATGGTGGAGAAACTTTTCCCACAAGAACATGATAGGCCTGGTAGTCCAGTGCTGTGGTGTGTTGAAATGCTTACCGTTTAGGAAAAGAAAGGGTTGTGGGTTTGCACTGTCCAACCAGTACTACGTATGTTCCAATGCAGATGAAGTGCAAAGGACGAAGATCTAAATTTGCGAGTCATACAACGATGTTCTAGACTTACACATATCCCTGGATTTTAAGCTTTCAGATTAGTGTTTACTCGTTACGAGTTGAGATACAGGTGTCACTTTCATGTGCAATTGAATGCATGTATCTTCTACGACATGCCATACAATCGAGACCTTGTCCCCATAAAAAGAGGGTTCTATGCATAGAGTGGTATAGTATGATGATGTCGTCGGTTGGTGTTATCAAGATAGGAAAGTAGGTTAAGTTGGTATTTTGATTCTGCATAGCGCGGTTATTTTAAGTTTGTAGTGTCAGTGCCGGCGGTGCCGAGTCGGAAAGAAGAATGGGAGAATTCAAGAATGTATACTAATCGGGTGTGGGATTAGTTTGACGCCTTCAAAATTCATAAAAGGCCGTAAGCTACGAGGAGGGTGTACATAGTACAAATGTAACGGCATCTTCCGAGTGCGGCGCAAAGTGACGTCATACCAACAAAAAGTCCTGCAACGGCAGCCAAGTGCTGTTTTGAACTAGCGGCAGCAACGCTGTGGATCCAAGCAACTCATCTTTTCTCAATGCTTTTTTTTCTGAAGGGTTCATGCGTAAAGGACGTAGCTGGATCTATGTGTCTTTTATGCGCCCCACCGAACCACAGCATATTTTCTATATCCTGTTCGATCCACTCTCTCTCTTGTTTACTTTCCCCCACCCCCGCCCGTGTCTACATGCCCAGAAATACATCAACGCGCAGACGAGCACACATACACACAGTCACTCGTTATTACCAGCATGCGTCAAGCTGAATGACCCACCACATCGACCCCCTCGGCGCCCCCGCGGGCACGTCCGCCGCCAAGATGATGGCCGACAGCGGCGACAACGTGGAGGAGCATGCCGATGAGTTCGACCAGCTGCACGGCTCCGATTCGCAGGACCAACAGCGGCACAACACCAACGAGGTCGGGGCCGGCATGGAGTCCTTGGCCATCCACAACGACGATGCCCACCTCGACCCGAGCCGCTACTGGTTCGCCAGCTCCGCCTTCCCCATGATCGCCGCCACGCTCGGGCCCGTGGCCAGTGTCTTCAGCATCTGTGCGCTGGTCAGGCCGTGGCGGCAGAGCCTCCCGCCCGGGGCGAACATCGAACAGGCCGTGTTCATTGACGATCCGCTTTGGTATGCCTTTGCCTACGCCAATGTCTTCTAGAAGAGACTTGCTCTGGTGGTGACCGGTGACCGACCAAGAGGCTGACCACGTGCCAGGTTGACCGTTGTCAATGCTATACAGCTTGTGACGGCGCTGGTGGCCAACGTCGTCCTGCTGCTCAACATGGCACGCAAGGTCCGCTTCACTATCGCCCAGCCTGTGACCATAGTGACCTGGTGCGTTTGCAGACGGCCCGACCTGCATGACTTGGATCCCACCCAACTAACGCAAGCACAGGTACATATCCTCGCTATGTCTGGTAGCCCTCACCTGCACCGCCGCAGGGCCGCTGGTTCTACAGCCCAGCGACCAGTACATCTGGTCCGGCGCCTTCTACTACGGCATCTACGCGGCCGTGCTCTACTTCGTCTGCTCCTCGCTCATGACCATCACCTTCTGGGGCGCCATGAAGGGCTTCTACTCCAAGGATTTCCAGCTGACCACCAGCCAGCGCACGCTGATGCTGCAGACCATCATGTTCCTCGGTTACCTGCTCGTTGGCGCCCTGGTCTTCTCCCACATCGAGGGCTGGGCCTACCTCGACGCCGTCTACTGGGCCGACGTGACGCTCTTCACCGTCGGCTTCGGCGACTTCTCGGCCGTGACGCCGCTCGGCCGCGCGCTGCTGTTCCCCTATGCGCTCGTCGGCATCATCAGCCTCGGTCTGGTCGTCGGCTCCATCCGTAGCCTCGTGCTCGAGCGCGGCCACCGCCAGCTGGGCACGCGCATGGCCGAGAAGACGCGCAAGCGCAAGCTGCGGCGCATGGCCAAGCGCGGCAAGGACGGCATCCTGGTCCCCGTCACGCACGGCGCCAGCGCCGGCCACGACGACGGCGACGACTGCTTGTCGGACGATGGCCGGATGCCCGCCGGCTTGACGGAGCTGGCGCGGCGGCAGCTGGAGTTCGAGCTGATGCGCAGCATCCAGGCCTCGGCGGAGAAGCGGCGGCGGTGGATGGCCATGGGCGTCTCGACGACCGTGTGGCTGGTGCTGTGGCTGGTGGGCGGTGCCATCTTCCAGCAGTGCGAGGTCACCTACCAGGGATGGTCGTACTTCGACGGCTTTTACCTGGCCTTCGTCAGCCTGACGACCATCGGGTACGGCGACCTCACGCCCGTCAGCCCGGCAGGCAAAAGCTTCTTCGTCTTCTGGTCCCTGCTGGCGCTGCCGACAATGACCATCCTCGTCAGCAACGCCGGCGACACTGTGGTCAAGCTGATTCGCGAGTGGACGGACTGGCTCGCCACCGTCACCATCCTGCCGGGCGAGCGCGGCTTCCGTAACGAGATCATGATCCTGCTGCATATCCTCTCCAAGGGACGGCTCTTTGGCGAGCACGAGCATGTCAAGGTCAACCCGCCCGGGTTCCTGGGTGACGCCGGGTACGGCGCTGGCGGCGACAGCGACGAGAACGACGAGAACGACGACGATGAGGAGGAGGAGGAGGAGGAGGAGCACGGGGAGAAAGCCGGGCGCCAGAAGCCCATGGGAGCGCTGAAGAGGAAGATGCGCGGCATCGTGCACAACGACCGGGTGGATCGGAGCGAGGCGGAAAATATCACATACGACAAGACGAGGCACACCGCCAACACACACAACACCATCTCCTTCGTCGATCCGATGCCCCGGCCCCCCTCGTCCGGCACCTCGCTCGAGCTCCACCGCGTCCCTAGCATGGGCAGCAGCCGGTCGAGCAAGAGCCACCGCCGCCAACCAAGGGGCCGCAAAAACAGCAACAGCAACAACAGCAACCCATCCGACGCCGTCAACGCGCAAACCCTCCCCCTAAGCCGCCCCATCTCCGTCGCCCGCACGGCCGACCAGCTGCCGGCCAGCGCGCCCGCGGACCGGCACGACCTCGCTGTCGTGCTCATCGACGAGATCAGCCGCGTGACGCAGCACCTCAAGTCGCGCCCGCCGCGCAAGTACGTGTTCGCCGAGTGGGCCTGGTTCCTGAAGCTGGTGGGCGAGGACGAGGGCTCGGCCGAGACGCACCGCAAGCCGCGCCCGCGGCGGCGCAGACGGGGCGAGCGCCGCCAGCACGACGTCAACGACGATGACAACGGCGGCGAGGGCGCCGGCGAGGGCGGCGCGGAGGATGCCGAAAAGCAGCAGCTGCAGTGGAGCTGGGTGGGCAGCCGTAGCCCGCTGATGGGCAGCCAGGAGGAGGCCGAGTGGGTGCTGGAGAAGCTGCAGCAGCGGCTGGCGGCTCTGCTGCGCGGGATGCGGGCGGACGCGAGCTAGAAGGGGCCGGGGCTGAGAACAGCGGGAGAGGTTACCACTGGCCGGGTTTGGCTAGAAGGACCTTCTAGCGGTGGGAGGCAAGGTGGTCATCTTCACGGATGGCACGTGGTGTGTGTGGATTGCTTTGTGGCGAACTCACTCAGCATCCTGTAACTAATTCCCTGCATCTTCCCACAATATCCCAGCTTCTCCTATAGCCCTCCAGCATAGAAGACTAATATCTAGGAAGAGCAGGTAGTGTAATCAAGCCCATACGAAGATGTACGCTTGTCCGGGTCGGGTGCGCTTGCTTCTTCCACATATGCTGCGTAACACACCTCGCCTGAAGAGTCAGCGCGGTCGTCTCATACTCACTCGACCCCGCGCTCACTCGCATGAGCGAGACTGGACGGACTGTGTGGGTGTGAGGACGGACGCAGATCTGGTGGCTCGGTTGGGCGTCCGGGCAGAGACGGGCTGTTTCATGGCAGGTCGGTCGGCCGGCCGGTTCGGTTTCTGTCGTGGGCCTCGTGGCTGGTTGCCCGGCCCCAGTCCGTCCACATCCGTCCAGCAACGGGCGATCCGGCCGCGTCGTCGCTGCCGCCGCCGCCACCGCAGCAGCAAGCAGCAGCAGCAGCAGCAGCCTCGCCGGATCTGTGTGGCTGGGCCATAAGTCAAGAAGTAAGAGGGGCCCGGCCCAGCGGGACGGGATTGCCCGGCAGATGTAGATCGGCCCTTTTTTGATCGTTTCGGGGCATTTCGTTGTGAAGAAACGACTGTTGGTTTATGGCGGCCTTTGGGGATGGTATTACGCGGGCCCTTACGCTTATGGGGACGGTTACGATAATGGTTACGAAGATGGTTACAATAGGGAGGAGGATGAGGAGGATGAGGATGAAGATGAAAATGAAGATAAGGGTGAGGATGAGGACGAAGATAAAGATAAAGATAAAGATAAATATGAGGATGAAGATGAAAATGAAGATGAAGATAAGGATGATGATGAGGATGAAGATGAGGATGAAGATGAGTATGAGGATAATGATGAAGATGAAAATGAGGATGAGGATGAGGATGAAGAAGAATATAAAAATGGAGATAAGTATAACGACAAAAATAAGGCTAAGGATAAAAATGAGGATGAAGATAGAGAAAAAGAATATAAAGAAAAAATACTTATAAGTTTATTTAAATATATAATAATATAACATAAATTAAAGAGATAATTGAGTAAAACTATGATAGAAATAGAAAATAAATTAAATTAAATTAAATATATTATAATATAAATAATGATACTATTAATATAAATACATTATTGAAATAACAGTTAATTTTGTTCATTACAAGTTAACAATATTAATTATAAGTTATTATAATATAATACCTACTTCTATAAAAGGTATAAAAATAATCATTACTTATATAAACTAGTATATAAACCAGTTAGCTATTTGTTAAACGAAAGAAAAAGTGACTTGTTATTTTTAATATAATATATTAATTGTTTTAAGGTAATATTTAAATTAACTATATTTTTTTAATAAAGGTTTATTAATACCAATTAGTGTTTTTTAAGTTCAATATAAATAAGTTAAGTAAAAAAGCGTTTTTTTATAAATATTTAGCGGTAATAAAAGGTACAAAGTACACCTATTATTACATTTGTTAGTAGAGCTTTAGATTATTACAACATTATCGATTTGAATCATGGTCGAAGTAACAGTAGTATTGTATTGGTCAAGTGGTGGATGTATTGTTCTGGGTTTGGCAGACCGCTGGCCAGTTTACACTGTAATTTATATAGCCAATTGCTTAGCCTATGCCTTAAAGTAAAGTATAGTGTACTATATTTAACTTACACCCAATACAGTAAGTTTATACAAATAATACACTTTACTTGCAGTACAGTTAACTTTACTAATAGTAAAATTAACCTACTGAATTGTATGTAATACTATTCCAATATTGGCGGCTTTTTAGTTTGTGCATGTATACCAGTAAAGTTAACTAATATTTTCCGGTTAACGTTGAATAGCAACCTCGTTCACTTGCCAACCTCCTGTTAATTCCAATGGATCTTTATACTGAATTGCACCCAATTGTATGTAAATTAACCCTATATAACCTTAATTGTTTCGTTGCTCTAAGGTCCGAATTCATTAATTCCCACAAAAAGTTTTTCTGTTATAGGTCTTCACAAACCTTTATTTTTAGCCGTACTAGTTAAATAGATCGCTATTACAGCCCTTACTTCCTTAACAGTCTTTTAGTTTGTCACTACAACCCTGGTCGCTGGTACGTGACTTGGGCTTGTCAGATGACCTATTAACGTAGCCTTCAATGTATATAGTAAGCCTGTTGCTGTCTACAAACCTTTTTAAGGCCTTATTTGGTATTTCTTTCGTTATAACATCTGCGGAGTTATCTTTACCGTTAATCTATCGAAATTCCTTAATTTCCCTCCCTTTATACGCTTTATAAAATGTAATTACGTCGATTATTAAACGTTTTTTCTTAGTGGTTCCGAGCTTTAAAAGGAATTCGAAAAAGCTTTTCGAGTCGGTACAGATTACCACCAGGATAAAAGGAATCTTGAGCTATTTGGTGATAAGGTTAAGGGTTTTCCATAATACTATACTTATGTTAAAATCTTTTATTATTCCAAAGACCCCCTAAACTAATACGTTTCGTGTAATCCTTTTGTACTTGACGAAAGTTTAGTAAATTAAGCTGCCGATAATGTTGAATTGGTTTTCTGTTTTATTTTTGTTAACGAAAGTTATTAGGAGATCGATTTGTAAAGATAAGTCGGTTTTATTTTTAATGAACCTATCCGTAAACATTATTAATTTAGCTTTCGATAGATCGATTAGAATTATATTAATCCCGCGATCTTGGTTTTTTATTTGCTACTCGAACTTTTTTTAGGCGGTTAAAGTTTTTATCTTCTGGATCCTATAATTATACCGCGATAAAAAGGTTGTAAAAGGCTTCCAGTTAATATAAGATAATAATATAAATATTATAAGTACGTTACTTCAAGTACCGTTAAGCATTATTTATATTAATCTTATCGATTGTAGCTAAAATAGGGCGTTAAACCTTTTAGTGAAAGTTAAGGCCGGTATTAATACTAAGTATATGGATTAACAATCTATTAAAGTCGAGTTGAGTGTTTTTCGTTAACGTTGTTACCGGCTTACAATTCCAGAACTTAAAGTCCTTAATCTCCTGTTATTTAGATACCATAAAACTAGCCGTTTCGATAAAAAGGGTATCGTTAGATTATATACCCACTACGTCAAAGTCATTCTTTTACATTACCAACAAGTATAGGTCGTATATTAGAAACTTTATCATTGGCTATAATTTAAAGTACGATTAATAGGTCAAAAAAAAAAAAAAAACGCCTGCTTTATCCAAACCTCATAGTAATTTAACACACCGTATTATCGTTTCCGAAAGGTAAAAAACACGAAGTTTCTATAGTAGTTTTATTGATGCAATCTGGTATATGTTCGTTATTAATTACATGAAAGCTTACGTTATATTACGGCTATTAAGCGTAAACTTAACTTTAGTCTTAATTAGAAAATTTACTATTAAAGCGAATACTAAACGCTAATAAATCTTCTAAATCGTTAACAACTATATAAGGATCTAGTCCTTACCTTTATCGTCATATCCTTAAATGATTTAGCATGACTTTTCATACGGTCGCCCCGTGATTTGACCCTTAACCTTATAAATAATCCTCGACTTAAAGATCGTCACATTCATATTTTAAAGGTTAAAATAGGTTTTCGATACGAATTATATAACTTTTGAAGTTAATAAGCCATTGATCTCGACTTTATCGCGTTCCTTAAAAGGTTTACCGGAAATTTTAATAATCACTTATACTTAAAGCTTCAATGCCAAGTTTTCGTTATCTTTTTTTTTCCTGCTTACTTAAATAGTATTGTAAATAAGACCCAGTTGTATTCCTCCTTTTAACGTTTATTTTCTTTGGGGGTCGTCTATGACGGCAACGTTTTATCGATTTATTGATAACAGGTAAAGGAGGTTCGTATTAGCTGGATCGCTTGGCTTAAGGATCTTTATCATTGGTTTCTTTTGTATAGGTCCTAATCTAAATAATTTGAAAATATGTAGGATCTTTAATAGCTTTAATAACCATTTCAAAATTCTCGATACTCAAGATCTTGTATAAACCTTCCTATTTACCCGACTTTTGCCATACCAGGACTTTAATTTATCATAGCAAAGTAAGTAAGTCGATTGTTAAGAGGCTGTTTTTAGTGTTAAGGGTATCATTAATCCGTTGTCGTTCCGATTCTCTTTGTAATTACCTTAAAGCTTTGCTATAGGCAGCAATACGCTTTTAAGTACTTACCTAAGGTGGAAATTCAATCGTTAGGCGTAAATATGCTTTAAAAACCAGCAGCATCAACACTAGACTATCAGGGTTTACAATATAGTTTAAACCTTTCACTGCTATTTATAGGCGTATTTTCGAATCCGTAAAGCTTTTAATTTCTAGCATAAGGATATTATACGTTCGGCAAAGTAGTATGTATACCCTTTTAACCTTTTTAATACTTTAATAGGCTTTTACAAGTACTTATTTACATCAAATACTTATTATTTTAATATTTTTTTCAAACTTCCCCACCGCAAGTTAGTAATGGCATCGTGGACTACGATGTTAGATGTGCCTAAGTATATATTAATTTACAGTATTCTTAACGTTTCCCACGTATCTTTTTCCGAAGGGAACTTTGAAAACTTAGCCTCATTAAAAGCGGTTACAGATTTAATGATATCAAAAATAGGTTTATTATCCAAGTAAAATTTATCAACGAAAATCTTATAGTTAAAATCCTTATTGATTTTTAGTGTAAAATTGAATCTCCGGGGGGCTTATGTATACATTCAATAGTAATGGAAAAGCTTTTTAATAGCTTTTAAAACAATGTATTTCATATTTTTATACTTTACGAACTTTGAGACTTTATATAGCTTGTTAACGACTAGATCGTTAAAGTACCGGTATAAATAACGTATTTAAAGCTTCGTCAAATTCAATACCATTATTTTCGGGCCTTAAAGATAAAACTATAATTTCCTCCACTTAAAGGCAAAAGGAAACCTCTGGCTGTTTTCAACCAAGTTATCTGTATTAACGTCGACGTTAACGCCCAATGTCTTTATATCCTCTAAGCAAAGAGAAAGGGGGGTAGGGGATTCAAAGATAAAAAATATAATTGTTTTTACAATAGTTTAAACTATCATTATCTTTAGTAACAATAATTATTTACCTGGTTTAAAATTAACTTCAGCTTTGTTAATATCGTAATGATTAATCCTAGTAACTTAAGTATTTTCCCTCTACAATACCACGTATTACAAATAGCCTTTTATTAAATACCTTATTATCTCTATATTTAACATTATATTTTAAAACGTTCAATCCGCGTAACGATCACGAATATTAAAGGTATATAAGGGGTTTAAGGCTTGGTTAGGGTAAATGTAAAGATTTTCACTACCTAAACAGTATAGGAAAACGTGGTCGGCTAATTATTAGGTCATATTAGAAGCATTATCTGTATGACACTTAATTTTCTTAAAGGTATTTTTATTGTTAATTGGCTCATCACCTTCGAAATCTGCGATTGAATCTAAGTAGTTTTATTTAAAAGTAATAGGATATTAAATGTAATATACTAAATTTATATTTTTTCCCTCGGCAGGGGGTTATCGAGTAAATTCATAGCCATATTTTTCACAGATTTAATATATCTTACTATTATTATAACGATAGTACTTGCGGTTAACAGATCCGCCTAAATCTTGGCCTTATTAGCGTTAGCATGGTTATTTCTTACAGTTTGTGGTCGGTAGGCTATACCTTGGGCATTAATTGTATTTGCAGCCGTATTTGCGGTCGACTTAATTAACTAATGTAAGGTCTTTTTTATTTACGTTAAGGAAGTTGCCGGTTTACGGGTACATTCCAAATGAGTTTGCCATATACGTTATTATAGTAGTAAGCGAGGAAAGTAGCTAATTAAAAAAAGCCTTCTCAGGTGATACTTAGGTGTTGTAGAGCGTATTAGAACTCGTTGACGCCGGTAACTATTAATCATACCTTCTCGCGAATTATAACTTCGTTAATGTCCCCTTTCGTTATTTCTTTTTAATATATTAACTTATAAATTATTTGGTTCAGTATATCTATCGTTATTTCATTCTTTTTATTTTAACTATTATTATTACCTATCTCGTGGTGGCCTAATTAGTATGGTATTAGGTAAGTTGGATGTCGTATTCGAAATAGTTTTTTATATCGTTATAAATTTCATCAAACGTAGTAGTTCGGGTAAGGAAGGTTATGTAGTAGTCCCTGGCGTACCTTATAAGTATTCTGGGGAATAGTAAATAAAAACCTAAAAAGAAAAACTTTATCCACTTATAAATGTTTAGAAATGGTATTATCTTGATGTTGAGGAGGTTATAAAGCTTTTTGTCATACTTCTCTACATCGTTTCAGATTTTAGCGAAATCCGTAAGGAGTTTATAGTTTATATAAACTATTGTGACATGTTTGAGGGATAGGTCGCGATAGTTATCGTGATCTTAATTAGTATTTTTTGGCAGTTTAAGCCCTAGAGTTTCCGAGGTATGATGTTAAGGGTAATTGCCAGTTATCTGGCCCGAAGGGTAAAGTCTTATAATAAGATATATAGTAGGCTTTCGCGTATGGATAAACCTGTTGTGAGAAGGTTTTTAAAGGGATTGGCTATTTTGAATAAAATGTTAAAGAGGAAGGGGGACCTAATGGCTTTAAGAGACTTTACGATCTTACATAATTAACTGGTATAAAGTGCTAACGTTAATACCTTCAACCGTGTTAGCGGCATTTACTTCACGCTCTTTACCACCACTAAAATCGTATTCTGCGCTGTTACATAGAGGCATTAGGTTATCGAGCAGGTTAACAGGTTCCTTATCTATAATTCATAAAGAGGTTTAACTTAAATAAGGGTAAAAAGGAGGTTCCCTAGATCGTGGGTAAGGGCATTAAGGTTTTTTAATACCTTTTCCCTCAAACTATAGGTTTTAAAGGTATTCCTTAAGTGCGACTAATTTGAAAAGAGCTTGTATTAACCTTTTGAAGCCTTATATTCAAACGTAAATTCCTCGTTTGTTCAATTTGAACTTAAATCTCGACTGAATCCCTTTTTTAATTGCTTTCCACATATTAGTGATCCAGTTGTCGAAAAAGTCGCGATATTTGTTAAAAGTACAGTTAGGGTCGTAACTATTGTTAAACTTAACGATAAAATATCCAACGAAGTTAACTAAGTATTTTTCAGTTTAGTTTTTATTAATGTTTTCTCATTAAAAGCTACAACTGTAGTATTTGGTAAAAGAAGTTCCAAATGCCCTAATTGATTTTCTCCTAGCGGGGTCGATAATAGAGTTAAAGTAAGCGCTGGTAGTAGATATCTTGAAGTATTGGTTTGTGTAGGACGTGTAGGGTATATAGGGCGAGGAACTTGATAATCTTTGGACGTAGGGACTTGGTGTTTTGGCGTGAAGTTGCGTAGAAACTTGGAGACTTAGCGTTAGATCACACGACGTGGCTTTCTTGACGTGACTTGGAGATTCCTAGTGTTGTCACTTAAAGCAGCGAACTTGACGATTAAATTAGCGTGTGGGGAGTAAAAAAAGTAAATTAGGGGTAAAGGTTTGGTGTAAAGGGTAAAGTCGAAGGTTATTTGTTTTGGTTATTTAACTGTGAGACCTGGTCGTTTTTGTAGTAGTAGCATCCTTAGTAGTACTGACTTAGCTATTTGACAACTTGCCGAATTTTAAGACTTCAAATAGTCAATCTCAACGTTTTTAAGAAAGATTTGTAAATATTTCTTAGTGTTTTCAGTAGTAATACCTTCGCCTACTTCCAGATTGCCTTTATATATTGGCGCAGCCTAAAACTTTTGTTTTGTTTTCCTGCCGTTGTAAACTGGTGCAGTACTAATGAAAGCCTTTCGCAAAAATCTTTCTTCTACCCTAACCGCTGTAGCCGTAAAGCGTAACCTAAAAGTAGCTTTTTCTTCTACTTAGCTAATCTTTACTTAACCTAATAATCATTTATCAGTGTTGATAAGGCCTTAGATTGTTGTAACATTGTCAATTCGCATCGTAGTCGAAGTAACAGTAGTATTACATTGGTCAAGTAGTGGATGTATTGCTCTAGGTTTGGCAGACTACCAGCTGGTTTGCACTGTAATTTGTATGGCCAATTGCTTGGCCCGTGCCCTAGAGTGAAGTGCAGCGTACTGCACTCGACTTACACATAATGCAGTAAGTCCATACAAACAATACACTCAACTTGAAGTACAGTCAACTTTACTGACAGTAAAGTTGACCTATTGCACTGCATGTAGTACTATTATAACAACATTGCTATTTACAGGTAATAAAAAGAATACTTTTACGTACGTTATTATTAAACATTATGGAAAACTAGCAACTATATTACCAAATTAACGAGACATGATTATTAAACCTATTTCTAAAATTAAATATTCAAATAATCTACGAAAACTTATAGTTTTTTTTTTAAGTTGAAAACCGATTATTAAATGTATTGAAATATTAAAATTAACCAATAGTTAAATCGTTACATTTTAAAAAAATTGAATTCTAAATTATCGAACTCTTTGACAACCCCATAACAACCACTAAAATCAAAGTTAACATCGTTAAAACCAATAATGAAATTACTAAAATATCCGATGATAATACGTTAAAATTGCTTGGATTTTCTTTCGTTAAAATATACAAAAGAAACAGTTCTTTAATTATACTAGATTATATAGTCTCGAATTAAATTTAAAGGAGTTTTCCTAATACAACACTGATTCCGTTGATGATTTTAAAGATATTTTTACTGTATAAAACGTAATAAAAGAAAAAGATCCCTAAAACCGCTAAACTAGTATTAAAAAAACAAGGCTCAACATTAATGACTATCTATTTACAGTAGCAACCTTTTTATCACCATTTTTCAATACGCTATTATATCTTTTACCGGGAATACTTCAACTTACAAAGGTAAAAACACCGTTGGCAATCACGTTCCGTACTGTTTTCATACGTGTTTTTTAGATTTTTTCGAAATTCAACTTCGATATGGTTTTGAAACCCTATTATCTAATTTTCCCAACGAAATACCATCTTTAGCTACAAGAAACAGGATTCTATTAACCTTAATATAGAAAATCTATAAATTCATGAATCGGTAAAATAGGAATACTTACAGTTATTGGTAGGCCTTTAAAGTTGCAATGTAATAAATTCGAATCTATAGTTAAAGTAACGAGTATTTCTTTCAAAGTAATAATTGGATTATTTTTAAGTTTGGCAAACCGCGAGCTGGTCTATATATTAATATGTATAGGCAACCATTTGGTCCATTCCTTATATTAAATCAGATACTTACTGCATATATTTTTCAGCCAATACAATTAATTTAAGATTAGTAAAATCAATTTAGCTTCATTTTGGTCAACTACTGTTTTAATAACAGCGACTTCTTCTTTTATATATGCGCGTCATTGTAATTGGTTATCAATTCATAGTAATCGTTTAAATTCTTTGAATCCTTATTGACAATACCCCTGCTAATTCCAGCCTATTTTGCACCTAAATTAACTTTAATTACAGTGTTTTGCCCCACAGTTCCAAAACCAATTTCACTCATTTCCATATAAAACTTTTTCGTTATAAACTCATACGTTACTAATTCTACACCCTTTGATAATAAGTTTGGGTGAGTGGTTTTGTATGTTACTACTTTCATGGTCTTTTAATATACTAGGATATCCTTATTGATTCGTGTTACGTACCGACCGGTTTACATATCCCTTAATCCGTACGGTCAACCTATTATCATCTATAAACCTTTCCAAAACACAATTAAATATAGCCTTAGTTATGATATCGACGGTGTTGGTTTTACCATTAATATACTTGAATTCTTCAATTATTCAACTTTCGTATACCTCTTTCGAATACTATTACATATAATATTGAACGTTTCTTATAAATCGTACTGAATTTGAAGAATTATTTGTAAAAGCTTTAGAAATTGATATAAACAACCATAGGTATCGAAGATGATCCCAACTATTTAGTAATAACTTTTAGGGTGCCGTTGTTCATTATATAAATATAAAATATCGTTATTATGCCATTAACTCCTAATATAAATACACTGCGTATTGAATGCGTACATTTAACGTATATATTATATGAGGGATTTCTCGTAATAGTACATTACATATTGCATTTGTTTTTATTAATGAACATTACAAAGAATCGAATTCAAAAGGTAAAATCTGTATCATTTGTAAAAACGCTGTTTTCTAAGACGATTAACTTCGATATTATCAAATTTACCAATACTATATTAATACCTATATCCGAATTATTTACTTGTTACTAAATATATTCATTTCGAACTACCCAAATTATCTTCTTTGAATCTTAAATTGGTACCACAATCTATATTTATATCATATATTTAGTTGATATAATGCAACAATATAACCTGCTTGAATTATTTACGTAAAATATTGTCATGATTTAACCTCGTTAATCTTGGCTAAACTCGTACGTTCTCTTCTTTCGTAAACTAATATACGTGTTACAGATGTTATTAATATTATGGATATTAATTAACGCTCTATTGAAATTTAGTTATATAGATTCAGTAGAAGTTTTAATTAACATTTACCTTTAAAAGCTAAGTACATAACAATAATTTTTAAATAGTTACAAATACAGTAATTTTTAGAAAAAATATCTATAGCCTATATATAAACGATGCTGAAATCTTCACATTACATAATTAACAAATATAAGTCAAACGTTGTTATCTTTATATCCTATCTATTTTTAAAGGGTATTTCATACGTTCAAAATCCTTGAACCTCTATTATAACTAGTTCACTGAAAGGTTTAATATATCATATGACCATGATAATAGGAATCTTATTCCTCAACTTCTTTAAAAGTTTTAATAATATAATCGGCTACTAATTGGTGGTAGATTACATATAGTTTCAAGTAATATTACCGGTATTAAAATAAATCTACCGTTTACGTTATCAGTTAAACTGACATCAAATACGACGATAAAATGTTGGTTAATCTTTGAATTGTATGCGATGAAGTAAAGATTTGGTTTTTTCCTTTATTATAGTATAATTTAGTGATTAGTTTTGACTTTTCGTTCGGCCGGTCCATGGTTTTTCCTTTAATCTCGTAAATCATTTTAATAAAAACATTTTCATGTATTAATTTCCTAGTTACGTTAACGATATAGTATAAATTTTATTGCGCATGAAAAGGCAATCGATTTTAACGCGATTATGTTTTTTCAAAAGGCTTGCCCAGCGTTTTGATAATATTTTAAATACGTACTTTAAGTACCAGTTTATTATTATATCTCTTTTTACGTTATACAAGCCGTGGTATATGTTTTACTATGTTTATAATCCTTGTCACCATACTTTTTTATCATGTAACTTTTTTTTAGGCGTTTTTCAAATCCATAGTCATTTTTTGAGCTATTTAGAAATCGGTTCGAAAGGGTTGTATTAGCAAATACTTATAGATTTAAAAACTTTCATTTAATTCAAAGCTTTTTTATACGGTTTAATTTATATAATGCGAAAGATAATAGGACTGTTAATGGTTTTGATCATTTTGTTTGGATCAATAGTACTTAATATATGATAGAGCCCATGCTATCTATTTAGCTTTTTTCACGTGAAAACTTCAATTTAAAATGGAAAAAATAATGGGTGTTGATAGGCCTTTAGATGTTGTAATTTTGTCGATGAAAATCATGTCTTAATAGGGTAGATAAAGCAACGTATTGTTGGATCAGCTGTATTATTGGACAATGAAAGAGGAAGAAAATAGACTAGAACTCAGAGTTAAACATGTAATATATAACAGGTACGGGTACTTTCTTTCCCAATACTATTTACCAGTGTTTACCCTTTATTGTAAGTAAATCCATATCTTTACTCATATGCAATAAGTCACTAGAACCAAAAGAAAAAGCAATGTTCTTATTTCATAATTAAATGTAAGCGAAATGCGAGACATGAGATGTAAGATGCGAGACGCGAGAAGCGAGCCATGAGATATTAAACACGAGAAGCGAGCCGCATGACTTGGGACGTGAGATGCAAGAAGTGAGGCGCAAGAAGCGATGCATGAGAATGTCAACGGAGTCTTTTCTCATAACCGTTGATAAGATCTTTGCAGTGATCCATCTCTCTTGCAGCCTTCCATTCGTTATTTTTTGGAAGTACAACTTTTTTAACGAATTAAGTATTAGATTTATCGTTTCATTGGAAGGCGACGATCGAGATTTTTATCTATAATATTTTTAACCTCCTATTCGTTTTCCTTGAAAGCCCTTCCGTATTGTACTGTATCAAGTAGCATAGGCACGCATATAAAGGAATTATACTAGGAATTATCATACAACTATAAATATTATATGTTTACTATAAGGTGGATACGCTAATTTGCAAGGAAATCAAACGTATATGCTAGGTTTCCCACATGTTTCATTGTAATAAAGGGGACTAAGCTAAATGGCGTTAGTTTTACTCATCAATATAAAATATAATAACATTTTCGTATTTGTAATCACATATGATTGATAATATTAAACTTTATATAACGGTAAATCTAATTATAACGGCGTTGGATCTTAACTACTACAAAATTGATAGTAAATTTAGCATTTTGGTGTAAATACTTCCTACAAAACGTATTTCTATTTATTAATATGAAAAGGCAGCGTTTAAGCAATATAAAAAAGTATAAAATCAAAATACAAATAAATACTTATCAAAGCTAATATTGATAGCTCATTAATAATCATTTTTAACATTTAATTGCAAAACAATTTTACGCTTCTTCCATAATGTATTAGTTTGTGCTTTAAATGATAATGTAACGTAAGTTTGATGTTTTTTGTTTGGTTTATATATTTGTCTTGGGATAATGGTAGGCTCTTATTTTCTACCTTTATGCGGCATCTTTTTTTTATATTTTTCAAAATTGAAGGAAAAATCTAATGCCATAAATATAAATAATATTTCTTTAATACAGAAAATTAACTAATAACAAATACTGGTATAAACTTTCTACCTAATCGGTCATTATATAGGAGGTATAACTAAATGAGAAAATTATGTTTTTTATGAGTAATTGGTAAAATTACGTTTAATGCTTGATATTCAAGTAGTATTTATAAAGAAGTAGCGGGTAACATGTTTGATAATATTGTGAAAAAAATATAAAAATGTAATATATTAGCTTTTTCAATATTTTAATTATCTGAAAATTATATATAGACTTTTAAGTTTCATTATTAAATTGATCGTGAGTTATATAATGGCGGTATTAATTTTGATCAGGTTGTTATTGTATCGAAAATAACAAATAATTAGTGAAATTATCACTTTTTGAGGTCAAAATAATATTTGTCGTTATACGTATTATAAAGAAATTCCTAAATCAATAAGCTTGGAATAATAGGTTTATAGAGACTTATAACGTTTTCGTTGTAGAGAATACACTTGATCGAACGAAAAGTATAGCTGGTTTTAACATCGTTTAAAACTTTATCATGATTATTTTTATCGTTTTTGGTTATGTTAGAAATAATAACTTTTTAAGCAATGATTTCTATACAAAAACCAGATTCTATAATGTATTTCATTTGGTAATATTATCTTAGCAACTTATAAAGTGAGATTAAGTTCGTTAGATACAATAGGAAGTTATTAAAAATATGGTCAAAGATAGATAATTTATTTAACTATCGAATTTTTTCATTAGTTAGTATTATGAGTTGCGAAAGATTATCTGTGATTAAATTAATGTGTTTAAGAAATGAACCTATATTGAAGTTATATATATCGAATTATATTGTTATATTAACATATATTTCATTTTCTTCAGTACATGGAGTGTATATTAAGTAATTTTCGATCAATCAGTTTTATAACTGACTTGTGATCAGTAAGAATAAAAATAAAGTGGATTATCTACTAAACTAATCCTGAGGCGTTGATACGCCCAGACGAGTCAGGAAACCTTATGTTTTGAGGGCGTATAGTTTAGTTCAAGTTTCATAAGATAATTGTGAAGGAATATAATAGGGTGTATAGTAGTAGCTTAGATCGTATTTTTTTTCTTTCTTATACCTATTTTATCTTAAGTTGGGAGAGTATAATTTCGAAACTCTTTTCTACACTTCTATCAACGTATGGGAATAGCTGACGGATATGCTATTTCTAATAAAGACGTAGCCTGTTATACAAATACGTTTATAATGTAATAAAAGTTTCGGGTTCTAGGAGTGATTTCGTTGGTTGGATGTGATATATCCTTTTTTATATGTTTGTTATTTACGACTCGTTATGTTTTACGATTCATTACCAATGAATAAGGTTTTAGCTTTTATAATGATTCGGATAATGTGAAGAAATAAGATATTATGGTGAATGGAATTCTCTTTACGTTTAAATAAATTTTCACTACCTTTGTTACATGCTAGTTCCTGGCTAGTATCATTAGGGATTTAACTCTGGTAGTTCTACACGCTTTTTCGATGCTCTGGATTAGGGAGGAAGCCGCATAAGGACACGCTTCCACACGTTACGTGACCAAGAGTTACATCATTTTAGCTTTATAGCAGCTCTCTAATAGAGACTTTTCCTTTTTTATTTATCGAGGTTTCTAGATAGAATGAGATTACTTTAAGCTATAGCTCCGGCCTTAGTTACTTTAAATATAAACCTCGAATCCTTTCCGATGGTGTTTTAGCTGCTTATTAGCAGCTATAGACTAGGGTTATATTATTATCTTCTGATTTTTCGAATTTGGACCTTTAGATCTTCAAGTAATTTCTCGACATACAAGTTAATAAGTAGCTTCAAGACGTTTTAACGGCCTATTATAATTATTTTACGGCTTAACATAAAAGTTTTACAGACGTTTCACGTACCAAGCTTATCGAACGAAATCAAGTAGTTCGAAAGTACGCTTTATACTTAAAATAATGGAATATCGACATATTAAACGCGTTAACGAATATAATCAGATAGCTCGAAGTTGCCGATATGCCTACGTCTTTGGGATAACTTTCCCTTTAAAAGGTTTTCACCACATACGTTACGAACAACATTATTTTTATACTGTTCTCTACCGGGAATAGCGTTAATTTTCCAAACGACGAAAACTCGAAATCCTTTTTACTTTGATTACGATGCCGGCGCCCCGTTTAATAGAAGTTAACGACTTAAACTTAAACCTTTTAACTACCCGGTAAAGTTTTCTGGTATTAAATTACGATTTTCGATATGAAAAACTATAATAATACGTAAATTACATCGGAACCAGAAGTTTATTGTTATAAGAAAAGATTACTTTTACGTTATTTTTGAATAATTCAAAATCCCCATAAAAACTATTATAAAAAGTTACTATACCAGCGGGGACGACGGCGGTATTAGCGATCCTAACGCTTTTATAACTATATTTTGCGCTTACTATTATGATCTAAACGTAGTTGGAAGCTATCGCTCGGCTGGCGAATATAAAATAAGAAGTTCGCGAACGGTTTTACGTGTTTTAAAATGTTTAAAAGGCTTTATTGACGGAAATTGGCGGTAAATCTTGGAAATTCACCGCTAAATTTGTTATTTTGAAAAATGTTATTAATAATATATTCGTAAATATTCTATTCCCCCTCGACATTCCCGCGGATTACAACGAATAGGTCGTCCGTACCTAACTTATCGACGGATGCCTTTACAATTTCCGTACTCATTATGGTACTGGTACTATTGCTATTGAGGGCGTTTTATGTAATGGAATTAATAATGGCAATGCACCCGCTCAAGATAGTTAAGGCGATATTATTATAATTAGCGTAAACAACTTTTAAACCTTTTTTAAACGACTCGCCACCAAAATTAAATATTTAAAACTTTTCCGTCGTAAAAACCTCGGGTTATATTTACGTTACGGCATAAATATTTTCCGTATCCGTACCTGCCCATAGGATCCGTCGTAACGCCCGAACGGCTTTCATACTAAAGCTGTTATGAAAATCTATCTTATTTTAACCGAACATCTTATCGATTTTGGTAAGGGGAAAACGTAGCTTCTATATATAATCGCGTATAGAAATTAACAGAACTTTAATTCGACTCGGTAACTCCGTCTTAACTTTTAAATAGCTTTTCTTTTATAATAGATTTACTTTACAATTTTATTCGTTTTGTTTACGGTTCAATAAATATAGTTTATAAATATTATAACGTTACGAGTAAATAGCTTACCAATTGTTTAAAGTTACCGCGTTTTTACATTTTATTGTAACGATTCAACGAAACTACGTATTACGTGCCTAGTTTTCCCCTATAACTTATTTCCTTTATGACCTTTTTGAATATCGACCTCGATAAATACCGCCACCGGATATAAGCCTATATCATCCCCTTTTTATAATATAATATTATTTAGGATAAACTTTGAATATGTCGGTAAGGTTTTAAGTCTATAAGGTTCACGTGAACGTAGAATCTTTGAAGAGTAATCATAATTATTGGTTTTATAATATAAAAGATGATGTTGGATTCAAGAAGAAGCATTCGGTGGTGCACACTACAGGTGAGGGCTTATAAGCCCTCACCCATAGCGTACCACTCTGGAACGCCCCTTCTAGACCGCTCTATTTATGATGCACTTTAAAAGTGCAATCTGCAGCGTATCACGTTTATCTTGCACGCTACAGAAGTGCACCTTGCAGCGTAATACACTGCCACCTAAATATACTATCTATAGTGATATATAATAATATCCACAGAATAAAATACTAATAGGTTACTTATAATGTTTCGAAATATGTGTTATTTTTAGAGTAAGCCGGTAATTATCGCGTTTAGGAGCGGGGATTTACGAGCGTTTAAAAAAAGTCGAAAGGGGTAAGCGTTACTACATTTCACGTTATTTTGCGAAAGAACCGTAAGGACCGAGTCTTTATTACGCGATTAGCCGCCGTTTCATTCGAAAATATTATTAAAGTATTCGCCCTAAAACCGGTAATCTTCGTCTACGACAAATTTCCCGCCGACCTTAAGGAATTCGCCCCCTTATTAGATAAAGCTCTTAATGATAAACTGCTCCTTTATCATTTCGAAGTAAATTACGAAATCGTTTTTCGTACTGATAACCAAAGCTAACCCTTAAAAGTTTCGTAAGGCTCTTTGTACGTCATATCGCGTAAAAAGCTCTTTATATTACGTAAAACGTTAACCGAACTACTTAATTAAGGCTATATTTAAACAAATAGCTTTTCGATGGGTACCTTTATAATTTTCGTTCAAAAACCCAGGGGTAATTTACGTTTTCATATCAATTACCTTCGACTTAATGCTATTACAAAAACGGATCGTTATCTTCTTTTTCATCAAGAAGAAGTTTATAAATATTTTATAGGTTAAATAGTTTATTAAGCTAAATATTAAAGCCGTTTTTTACAAGCTATGTATTAAAGAGGGAAATGAATAAAAAACTATATTTCGTATACGTTTCGGACTTTTTGAATAACGCATTACTTCCTTCGGTCTTTTTAAAGCCTTCGTTACCTTTTAACGGTATATTAACAATTTATTATACCCTTTTTTCGATATTTTTTCATTTCGTTTACCTCGATAATATTTTCATTCATTTTAACGTTATTTTCGATAATTATATAACTAAGGTTAAATAAATCTTTAGCGCTTTAAACTTTGCGAAACTTAACCTAAATATTTCCAAATTCGAATTGAACGTTTAGAAAACTAAATACCTGGGATTCGTTATTGAGGCTAACGTTAACGTACGTATAAACTTAGAAAATCTACGAATTATCCTAAAATAGGCGGTTTTTATATTGGTTTTAGGGGTACAAGGTTTTTTTTGGACTTACAAATTTTTACCGGCATTTCATCTGCAACTATTCGACGATTATGAAACTACTATTTTGGTTAACTAAAAAAGGCATATTATTTTGTTAGAGTCTCGAGAAAAAATTCATTTTCGAGCGACTTAAGTTTACCTTTTTCTCCGAAGCTATACTTACCTAATAGAATTTTAACTACGACACCTTTTTCAAAGTCTATCATTTTGGTTAGACCCTAAATGGCTATCTTTTTCAACGCGGCGACTACAATAACCTACGTTTAGTAACATATTACTCTCGTCGCTTTTTTCCAACCAAATACAATTACAAAATCTACGACAAAGAGTTATTTCGGATTATAAGTTGTTTAAAAGCGTGGAATACGGAGTTCCATGGCACAATACGCCCGTTTACGATTTTAATAAACCATAAAATCTTAAAGTACTTTATAATGACACGATGGCTTTTTAAGCGATAAATCCATTAGTTTAAACGCTTTTTATAATTCCGTTTCCGGTTCATTTATAACGAAGCAGAAAATTATACGTGTTTTGATACGTTATTATAACGAAATTAAGATATTTTCAACGGCATTTTCGATTTACGTTTTTTAGGTCCGGAATTTAAATTGTTACGTCCCGAATGGTTTACTATCGAGCCGCTTTTACGTATATATATCTCCCAGTTAACCATCGCTGGCGAGTTTATTCCGAAAGGCCGCAAACCTTTTATTAACGACGACCTTTAAAACTATCAGAACGCCGTTATTTTACGTAATACTACCTACCTTAGACTAGTACGCGATACGTAAAGGTGACCGATATTTTCTAACGGATATCCGTACCGATAGCGATCGTACGTTAAAGGTTTCGATTTCGGAATATTTAATAGACGACGATAGAGTTTTACGGTTTCGCAACTGTATTTGGGTATATGAGCCGTTAACGAACGGGTAATAATTAAGCGTATTAATATTGATAAAGATAGGAAACCAAACAACTATATTAAATTTTACTCGAATATATCTTCGAACTCCTGATTTAACTCCTTACCTAGTAACTCCTTATCTATTTCGATCAATTTATTTAACTTAATGTCTATACGACCTAACTTAACATTAATACGCTCCGAAACCTTAGTAATTTTACATATCGCTTTTAATAATGTTCTCCAAAGGTTCGTTAGCCGCGTTCCCTACGTTTTTACCTTGTTATGAGGAATTTACCTAATTATAATTTCCTTATTTATCAGCTATACCGCCCACAAACTACTAAAGCGCACGGGAGTAGCGGGGAAAAAACCCGCACCGCTCCGGGTGTCCACCCTTTGCTACGTAATACGACGTACCCTTTTAGCCTTTTTTGTAACAACCACCTAAGTCTGTAAATTTTTTAGCTATTTATTAGTACTTATAGAGCAGCTTACAGAAACCGGGACTTACCCCGGTCCTAAAAATTAAACGCTAAGAACGCCTCGAAAAGCTTCTTTAAAGCCTCGTTTATATCAGGATTTAAATTTGAAGACGTATAAGAATAGCCAAAACTACGGCTTATAGCTCCAAAGAAGTAAAAAAGATATTGAGTACCAGTATCTAATCGCTTAATCATAGCTCCTTCGCGGTTATTTGGATTATCTACCCTTGGTTTCCTGGTAGAATTTCCTCGGGTTATACATAATTCTATAAAAGTATTCGAAATACGTTTACTCTTAAATTCCATTAGGATACATATTAATGGCCCATAGGGCAAGAAACTTTATATTATTCAACAAGAAACAAGCGACCTTAAAGTAAACAACCAACATCTTTAATAACCTTATTGACTTTAGCAGAGAATTGGTAATTTATTATTCAACTAAAGTGGACATAGGAGGAAACTTATTATATAAGGTCGATATTAATATTAGTAGCAAAAAAGAACTGTAATATTAGTACTTTACTCAAGGTTAAAGGATTAATAATAATAGCGAAGAAAGCTATAATACCTCATATTATACGAAAGTTTAAAGGTTAAAGGTTAAATGAGAAAGAAAACTTTTGTTTTGACATTGGAGTTTAGTGACTATTTATAGAAAGGGCGTTGGGGTATCTTCCATGTGAAGTTCCGGCCTAGCACCTTTTATATAACACCACGACGTTTTGAAAGGCGCGTTTACCTTCCTTTATACTTACCACACCACATACAATAAAAAAAAAGGGGGGGGGGGATGTCTTTAGGGGTGATATTACTGGCTAGTATCTGGCTAGTATTACTAAAGATCCAATCCTAGTAATTCTATACGCTTTTACGATGCTCTGAAGCAGGGAAAAAGTCGCATGGTGACACACTTCCACACGTCACGTGACCGGGGGTTATATAATCTTAGCTCCATAACAGATCCCTAGTAGGGACTTCTTCTTTCTCTCTTCATCGAGTTTTATAGACAAAATCCAACCAACTTGAGCGACAGCTCCGGTCCAAGTACCTTTACAACCTTAAATATAAGTAGAAATAAGTGCTTTTTAAAAGCCTGTATATATTTTTCGATTGTGAAAAGACCAAAGTTATCGGTATAAAAACCAAGTAATTTAAAGAACTGAAATCCTAAACAGGATTTATCTAGTGTTCATCTAGTAACAGAAACAATTTTCACTTCAATAAATAAAATTGAGATTTGAACGAAATAGTTTTAATATTTCTAAGTTACTCCTGTATATAATTATATTATTGATAAGAACTTGATAAAATAATTGTTAAGGCTTAGTGATACGATTTATAAAACTTTATGTAAAGGCTAGCGAGTTTCTGAATCCTATGAAGACTACTTTGTAAGGTTAGAAACTACGGTTACTAATTAAAATAAAACTAACTCAATAGTTTGAATGTAAGAAGAACTGAGAGAATAACTTAACGGTGTCGATTATATAAATATATTTGGAATCACGTAACAAGTTGATAATATTTGTTCAAAGGGGTAAAGATTATTTATTTGGTATTGTATATTTTAAGGCGTAAAGTCGATGAGTGTTTTATCTTATTTCAAACCGCATGACTTTCTCCATACGATAAATACCGGTAAAGCGAAGGCTAAAACGTTATCGACATATTTTATAAAGCTTTACTCATGTAATTTATGAATTATGAGTTGAGTCGTACGTAATCCCAACGTTGAAGTGTGTAGCAATAATGGTTGAATTTGATGTTTTGCTATCAATTTATGAAAAGAAGCCTTTATTTTTTTTTCTATTGAAAGTTTGACAAGTTGCACATCTTGCCGGACTTTTGAAAAATCCGTCTTCAATTTTAGAGAGTTTATTTGTATTGAAATAATATATAATATAAACGTATTATTTCTATTTAGTTTTATTATATGCGTATTATTATTCGTTTCAATATTAAATAAAGCCAAAAAGTTTTTCTTAAACAAGTTTTATCATATTTATTTGCTAAACTAGGGTTTTACGTGTTTTATATTATATATATGATTACGTCGAGTAATAGTAAATTATATTGCTGATTTAAAAGAGCCTTCGAGATGAATTATGGCTCGTTACGACTTCTTTACCGTGTTATAAGTATGGAAATCCAGCTTAAATTCTGCTTCTATTGATAGAGTTTTGAGGCTTAAGTCGCTGGTAGCGATGAAAGATACTTGATAACCTATAAACTTAATAATAGGTTGAACAACATTTGGGGAAAAAAGTGTTTACTTTCGTAACCCATAATAAAGTCTGTATAGAACCAGTCCATTTGATGTGAAAGTAGGTTATATCCTCGTTTTCGGAAATGATGTTAAGATACGCATATTTGAGAATTTGAATGTTAATATTAGTTCAATTGTGAAACAAAATAATATAAGGTATAGTAATGTTAATAATGAAGTTTGGTGCGTATGAAATTTGAGTTATAAATATAAAAAACCGTCTTTTAGGAAGCTTAGTATATTCAATATAAAGACGTACTATTAGCCTTAGTAACATCGTATCAGCAATTGTTTCTGTGGATATAATCATATATCTTTATAGCTATTAAGCGGTCACATTGCATGTCGCACTCTTGTAGAGTGCACGGTAATATTCCACAATGCAAGGTGAATTCTTGCAGAGTGCATAATAGCGTTCCACTGCCCAGAAAAGGCATTGGCAGAGTGTATGGTATAATTCTACTACTTAGGAGGGAGATTGGCAAAGTGTATGGTAAAGTGTCACTCCTCGAGTAAAATCTTATAAGCTTTTACCTGAGGCGCGTACTCTCCAAATACCTCTTTTCCGTTTAATCTATCTTCAATACATATTTCAACTCTTCTATTATTATTCTAACGTCAACATACCTGGTAAAATAAACTCGATCGATATTAATCAGAAGCCAACTCAGTTGACTACAAATAGCTTAAAAAGAAGAAACGAATCTAAGTTAAATACCAATAACGAGATGTTGTAACGGTCACATTTATCTGTATTCCAATACTACGTTTTAAAAAAAAATACGAGAGTGTGAAAAAATTGTAATAGTAAAGTAACTTCAAATAGAATAACTTTAGTACAATATTATGAAATCAGTTAGTGCCTTATTTATTGAAATTCCAGTTACGTCATGATTAATTTCATTAGAATTTTAAATGTATCCAAGCATTTCTTTAAAAACTTCCTATTACGTATTAAGCTATGTAAGTAAAAACTGCCAAGTTTTGGAACCCTTTGTTAAAACATATCCGATTTAAAAGTAATATCCAAATCGCTTTTAAACTTTGTAAACGGTCATAATACAAATTTTAAGGCGCCCTTATAATTACTCTACGCCCTAAAACCAACATCTGAATAGCTTACTAAACATACACCACGCGCTTAAATTATATTTTGAAACGCTTCGGCATATTTTACGAGCGTCAAACATAGTATTCGAGGCTCTCACCATACCAAGAGTCACACCCCGCCACCTTTTACTCCAAGTTCACCCTATTACATTCACAGTCCCCCTTTTATCCTAAATTACACCGCTTATTCAAATTACTTTTTTCGACGGTTGAATTTACTAGCCAACTAGCTAATATAGCGTTTGTAAGCATTAAACAGCTAATTTGAAACGCCTAAATATTTTGTGGTCACACTTTATTTACGTCTTATCAATGTTTTCAAGCTCTAGAAGCCTTGGTTTTAACGATTTTTCACATCTCATATGTTTTTTATTTACAAATTATATGTGTTTATTTAAACTATTCTATTTAGTATGTTTTCATTTACCATTTTATTCCGAGACCTCTTTAAACACAGTATTTTAAACTTACCTGAGTCTAGACCATTACACTATAACAACTTTTATATCGCTTTGGTAATTTAGAAAACCCTACAAAAAAAACTTCTAAGTGTTCCAATATATTTCTAACCTTCATAATAACAAATCCAGTAAAAATAACCTTGGATAAAGCCGAAGAATACGTAAACCTCATATTTCAATATATAAAGCTCCAAAGAAACGTTTTGAAGCGTTTTAACTTAAAAATGTAAAAGAATGCCATTAAAACACCGAAGAAGAACTTTAGTTTTTGGGCGGAAAATACCTATGTTACGAACGTGATTTTCTGTTATTGGGAATAAAAGGCCCAAAGAATTGGTATATTCGATGATTTCCGAGAAAAACTTTCCAATTACACGTTGAAAATGTAGTATAATATACATAATTCGATTTCCAAAGTACTATGGGTTTAATTACAGAGCGAAAGAATTAATACCCCAAGTGGTAAAAACGGCTGTATTACGAAAACTCCATTTACTACGACACATTTTTTGAAAATGCCTAATTAGGAAGATGAACAAGTTTTATAAGAGGATTTTCTAAAATCATATTGATTGGCGAAACATAATAATCAAATTATTAAAGAAATGCGGAACAAGCTTTAAAATACTTCACGTACGTAATGTCTAAAATTCTCTGAAAAATTGATCGCGCCTTACGAAATGCAAATGTAATTTAAGAAATCAACGGAAAAAGAGGAAAAGATATAAAGATTATTTACTATTACTCTCGGATACAGTTTTTTTTTACAATGTACTTTTAAAGCGAGATTTTGACTAAACTATTTCCCGGATATAATTAACGACACTTTTGGCTGTAGTAAAAACAGATTAAATAAGGAAAATGTCGGTAAGGTCTCAATCCTATAAGGTTCACGTGAACTAAGGTCTTTGAAAAGTAATCAGAATGATTGGTATTATAGTATAAAAAATGATGATTGTCCCAGGAAACATTCAGAGGTGAACGCCACAGGTGAGGGCTTATAAGCCCTCTACCCAGAGCGTATTACTCTGGAATACTTCTTCTAAACCGATCCATGCATTACCGTCGGTTTGGAATAGCCATTCTAGACCGATCCATACATAATACACTTTACGTCTTATAAAAGTGTAACTTACAGCGTAACACGTTACCGTGCTCATTGCAGGAGTACCCCTTTCAATACAGTACACTTTTACTTAACCTATGCATACTATCTGTAAGGTTATATAGTAATATTTATATAGGCAATCTTTTCTTTTCTTCTTGTATACTCCGTAAATATAGTTTAGTAGTAATAGTATTATTTTTAATATTCATTGCAATAGGTCTAAATTAACAGTTTCCGTAGTAATAGTGTTGTTGCCGTATTAATCGCAAAAGATTAAAATTATTGAATTCGACTAGGATTAGCAGAGTCTGGCCTAAGTGATAATTGTAGTTCGGGTCTGGTTCATATAGCTAAATAAAGGCGACATAATTAGTAATAATATCTTTCATGGTTACTAATAGGGGTAATTACGTAAGAGTGGTTACGTAACAGTAATTGCGTAGGAGTAATTACGTAGAGGTAATTACATAAACACGTTTTAAATTAGTATAAAAATATGTATTGCCATCGATCCAGGCAAAAAAAAATTCCTTCCTCTTTTAAAGGCGCATAATTTAAGCCGATACAAGTTTCCACCCCAACTTAACCTCTATTCCCCACAATCAAACCAACCGCTTTAATAGGTAGATCTTTAGCCAACACCCATATACTAAACTATTCCTTAAACAAATAACGCGCAAAAATAGTACAGGAAGGTACCGTTTGACGTGAGAGCGTCGGCGCATCGCTGCCGCCGCAACCACCGCAGCCGCTGCTGCCAACACTACCACCACCAGCAGCAACAGCCCGCCCTTATCGGGTATAATCTCTTTCATTACCTCCACGCCACCCAACCCCGCTCCCCCGCTCGCCGTCCCGCCACCAAGTCC
>JASMMZ010000001.1:4429410-4522262 GCA_038502455.1 Anisogramma anomala | reverse complement strand
CTTCTAGGGGGAGGATTAAGGGGCTCCTGAGGTCATAAACTTCACCCTCTCTCTACTGGTGAAGATCCTATCACCCATAGGGGCCCTTTTATGCAGTAAGCGTAGCCAAGCGCAATTATATCAGGGTACGTATATCCCAGTCCCTTCGTTTATAAGTTTTTAACCCCTCTTTTTCTATTAATAAGGAGCACGAGGCGAGTCTCCCCCGTCACCTCGAGCTTCGTATTGCTAAGGTGCACCGTAAAGCCTTTTTGATGCATTAAGCATTAAAACGGCGTATTCAGGTCCGTAGTCCTGTGCTGTTAATAGATATGCCTTACGTATCGTATGTCGCATCCGAGACCGCGGGCAAGTTTATTAGCGATTACCACGAAAGCGGGGGTCACTCAGCTCGTTGTTACCATTACGAATGGATTGGCAACTCGTAAGCCCCCGTTCCGGTGATCCTAAGGCCGTAGGCCGAGGTCGTGTTACGCGTCAACCAACTTTTTGGTAAATTCCAACAGAAATTTAAAAACTTCTTTTGGTAAAAATACACCGTTCAGGCCGATCCAAAAAAACAAATCGTCGAAAATAACCAAAAGAAAAACCGATGCTAATTAATAATAGGCGCTAACCGTTGGACCAGGGAGACGGTAGCCTCTGTCGTCGTCTGGAAATAGGGCTTACATATATATTACACAGGCAAATTCGATGGCGTTATCGTAAATCACTGCGAAAAGGGTAATTCTTTTCTTACACCTTTACCTAAAGGCATAACTAATAAAGTGCAGGGTTATATCTTTTCTAATATTAATTATATAGTTAGCGGTAATAACGGTAACATTAAAATAAAGGGGAAAAACGATGGAAAGGATGGTAAAGACGTGACGGCGTTGCCTTCTCCATTTAATAGTAGATAAATACCTCCGGGACGAGCCGGTATACCCAGTTATAATGTAATACGTTATATAATGAATTTATAGCTTTTTATAAAACAATTGTTTAAAGTAATAAGAGTGATTTGAAATGTAAAAAAAAAGAGTAATAGGCCGAAATCAATATAATATCGTAAAAAAAAAAAGTAAGAAATAAAATTGTAAATCGGTACAAATATTCGTATCAAATAAAGGCAAAATCGGTGATTGAAGCGAATAGTTCGTTTAAATAAAGTCAAAACGTAAATCGAAGCGAAAGGTATCGATAAGTTGATACGAATTAACAAAAATCGTTATGGTGTAATAACTTATTAAAGTCGTAAAACCTTTGAATAACCCTAATAAACAACGTATTTATAAATATAAAAGTTTTTAATACGAAGTTCGGAATAGCCTTTATTATTACGTTTACCGGGTTTAAATTACTATTAATTTATTTGGTTTCCTCGATTTCCTAACATTCATACGATTTGTATAATACTATAATATCAATTATTAATCGCTTTTCATTTTTAATACCCAACTTAACCAGGCACTTATAAAATGAAAAGGATTTAGTATAAATTATAAAAGGAATAAAACTTAAGTTAAGCTTGAAAATAATTTTCTAGACTGTTATCGTTATAGTAATACCTGAATCGAAGCCTTTAACTATATTATAGATTTCAGAAGCTAAAAGATTCTTCATAACCCTTTTATACTTGGTAGAATTTTAATAGATAATGTTTCCTCGCAAAGTAAAGTTATTCCGAGCCGGTGTTTCGTTTCCAAGGATTAAGACGAAACCGATTTATGAACTATAGTCGCTGTTATTAACGAAAAAGCCGTTAATAAAAACAAAAAGCTTTACAATACTTATATTCAACTTGACGAATTATAAGCTTCGTTTCGGATTATATATTTGTTACAAAAGTCATTTATTAAGATTTTTACACGTATCATCCATCGGGTTGGTTTAGTATTACGTAACTATCGAAAGGTTAAATACCGCTTTTAATTATGTTATAAAAGAAACTTGAGCGCTGCATACATGTTAACATTTATATTCGTCAGTTCGTTTTACGTTATCCAAAAAAAAAGGTTAACTTAGCTCCTTTTTTATGTAAAACTTAAAATACCATTTCGAAGGGTAATAGTAACTCTAATAAGATCGATTCTGTTATTTTCCGTTGGGTACGTTTTAGGTTTGGCTTTTAAGCCGGCCTTTAAAAATTTCCTCTTTTTAAATACGGAAAACGAAGAGTTATATAACATTAAAGTGTTGTCCATTTATATACCTATTGATGTAAAGCCTTTCGAACGGGTTATTAATATTAATAAACATGGGTTGAAGGTAAAGTTAGTTATTTCAAGTCGTTCTTTATAGTGTTTCTAATAGGTATTAAACTAGTAAACACCGGCTTCGACTAAGCCGTAAATTAGTTTTATAATACGTAAAATTGTATCAAACGGTTAATGTTTCCTGAAGTCTTTAGGTATATCAGCGTAAATTCGTCGTTTGAACCGTTTTTAAAATTATATGTAAGCTTACGTTATGTTTCGAAGTTTAATATATAAATTATATAAATCGTTAAAAAATGTAGCAAAGGTAAAAATCAGGCGATAGCTAACTCGTTACAATGTAGGTAATTAGGTTATAATATATTTTTTACTTTCTTCATTATATACTTTTATAATGAAACGGTTTTTTTTTGCAAGGTCACCCGGTTTAATCTTCAACATTATAAATGAAACGAGTTAAATATATCTTATAAATATCGTAAATAATTAGATTAAACATTTAAAACGAAAAACGCCTTAGTCAATTAAGGATGAGATTTCCGTTTGGGTAAATTATGCGAATAAGATATTTGAAATGGTGATAATTCCCTTGCGACGGAGCTTTAAGCTAAGTTCGCGGTTTTCTATTTCCTTTTACTTAACAAAGGATCCCGTGGCAAAGTATTTGGGGCGTTTTTTGGTTTTCGAACCGAAGGAACGCTTTTAACGGCAAGGTTTTAGCGGGGTCAATATAAATAATCCGTTTTTGTCTAATGTAATCGGGTTATATTTGTATTTAAGGGGTAAAGTTACAGCTTGGTTTGGCTTAGAATTGTAGTTTTAGGTAATGTTTTGAAGGCGGTTTTGTTTGTTGTACGGTTTCAGACTGTTTCTCTTTACCTCTTTTTTATATTCGTATACTATTATTAAACGAAACGAACTTATCCCCTTTGATAAGTTAACAAATATATAGTATACTTTTAACTCGTTTATTCTTTGAAGACTCATTTATTTATTTTTCGTTTTTCAAACTAAAACTTTAAATTATAATAGTAAAATTTAAATTTCAGTTTTATGTAGGCTATTCCTTATAGCCAACGTTATGGATATATAGTTTTTTAGTCGTAATAAGCGTAATTACGTCATAGCCTTAGATATAACATTATCCTTTTAAATTGTAAATGTTAATAAGGTAAAGTTTACGTAAGTTCTTTGGCAAGCATTAAAAACAAGGATCGTAAGGATAAATCTACTTAGGTTGAAAGTTTTATTAACATCGTTAACCGTTATTTAAAGGATAGAGTTTTTAAAGCTAATACCCTTTAGTTTTTTCGATAATACTATATACGCTTTCTTTACAGGTTCGTAATATCGTTTATATTTTCCAATACCTTATAAGGCTTTTATTAAAATTTGTTTATATTCGTTATCGGCTACCCGAATCTTCGTACGTTATTCGGTAAAATTAAAAGCTGTGTCGGCGTTGTACGTAATTCAATTTAGGGGTCCAAAGTAAATATTAAACTAACAATTTACTACAACGTCTTAAGAATTTAAAGTAAAAGCGCTTCGTATAAATTTAACGGCCTAAAATAATGCTGCCGTATCAACGATGTAAAAGACTAGTTAATTTTTTAAATATGTAATATGAATAATTGCTTTGTAATTACAGTTTATATCGTCCTAAAGGCGGAATTTAAACTATCGTAAGGTCTGTAAATAAAGCTAACACTTATAACAAACCCTTTCGATAACTTCAAGTACGTCTTTCCCTATATTTATATAGCCTAAGACGTTAAAGGAACGTAAAAAGCGTTTGATGATTAGGTATCCGAATCGTCGGTGTAAAGCTCGTAACTTGAACTAAGTTGAGTAAGTAGCCTTAATTATACTTATTTTCGAAAAAAAACATTAAATAGTCGAACTGTAGATATTACTATATATTTTTATAGATAGTATACACAGGTCAAGTAGCAGTGCACTTTATTGCTGGGTAAACTCCTGTAGGGTGCACAATAATGTATCATGCTGCTGGCTTCACTCTTATAAGACTTAAAGTGCATTATACATAGATCGGTCTAGAATAGCTATTCCAAGCCGACAGCAATGCGTGGATCTGTTTAAAAGGAGTATTCTAGAGTGATACGCTCTGGGTAGAGGGCTTATAAGCCCTTGCCTATGGCATACACCTCTGGATGCTTTTTCTTAACTTATTATCATACTTTATACTACAAATACTAATTATTTTGATCATTCTTCAAAGAACTTATGTTTACGTGAATATTATAGTTTTAAAACCTTACCGATACCAATTAATAGCCGACTTGGTCAGTTACAAATAGCCTAAGAAAAAAAAGATTAATACACATTAAAATACAAATAGCGGAATGTTATAATGGTTTTAATTATTTGTACTTCAATACTTTGTTTTTACAAAAAATACACGCCAACGTATATAAAGACTGTAAAGATTAAATAATTTGAAAAAAAGAAAACTTTAGTACGATATTATTAACCTTTATTTGGAGTTTTTTTTACTAAAAGCTCTGTTACGCTATTCTTTACCCTTTTTTGACGTTTTAACGTACCCAGGCACTTTTTGGAAAGCGTCTTATTAAGTACCAAGCTACGTAGACCAAAAAGACCAAGTTTCGGAACCCTTTATTAAGGCCTATCCAGTTTCTAATAATTTACACCGATCGTCTTACCAAGATCGGTTATATACGAATATACAAATTGACCATTTCAATAATATCGGTTACACACCGAATAACCAAACCGATTACTTTATCAAATTCGGTTACGATATACTAATCTGGACCGACCACCAAGCACTGGATTATAAAACGTACCTCCATATAATTATACCCCTTATTTACCTTATTAGCCTTACATTTTATTTACCCTATTTACCTTCCCGTATTCGCTTTACATATTTTAAATTTAGTTTTTATCACGTTTAAGTCTTCCTAGCCGTTTAGTTAACGCAACGTTATCAAACGTTAACAAGACTAATTTAAAACGCCTCATGAATTAAGAATTACACCTTATTCATCGTTTAAAACTTATTTATACTAGTAAATATTAGTAAATACTGTTTTAACCACTTTAATTACTTTAATTACTTTATATTTACTATTTGCGAATATATCAATTTAAACGTTAAAATCCGTACGTACCCAAAATTTTACTCCAACCTGAAATTACCAACTTAAACCGTTTCAACATACCAAGTACATATAAAAAACATCCCAAGAACACCTATAGTTATAACCCCAAAACCAATATTATTAAAGGTATCCAACTTCAACTTCGACCTCCTCATCAAAAATATGGTAATTAGAAAAGCGATAATATACGAAATCGACCTGGACTTTTAAACTAATACCATCGATTAGCTGATTAAAAAGTCCGACCAATACACGGTAAATATATACATTTTAGCTGTTATATTTCGTTACTAAGAAAAGAAAGTTTAAGGACCAAACTTATTAAATAACTTTTATAAAAAAAAATTAAATTGAACCTTAGATATGTAGCAAACAGTAAATTTTACTATTATCAAAGCCTTATAGATTCAATTACGAATCAAAGGCATTAATACTCCAAAAGATAGAAATAAACGATTTACAAAAGCTTTATTCGAAATAACATAACTTATCGACGTACAGAACTGAGGGGATGAAAATTTATATCTAATGGAATTTGTAAAAGGATATTACCCTACAGACCAAAAGAAACTATTATTAAAACAACGGAGACAAGGTGTAAAACGACCTCATCCTATATTTATACCCTAAGTTGAAAATAAAGACTCCGATAAAGAAAAACAACCATAATCTTTATCTATTACACAAATATAATACACCCTTATATAAGCATATATTTTGAAAAAAAACCGAACGCAAAACCAATTCCCGAACACTGGAAAAAACCCAATCGACTATAATAAGAGCGGCCGAAATACCGGAAATGACCCAATTAACTACGGAATAATCGGCTGCAATATAAAAAATGACCCGACCCTAAATTTAAAAAACGGCGCCAAACGCTAATACATATCCTTTGGACCGATATTTAAAAACTACGAATTTTACCGTGACCTTTTATTACATCGCTTTTCTACAAATAAAAACGATCTTATAAAGTTAACCAACTCTATCAGGCTATAAAATAGGGATAATGACTATAACGATAAGCCGTACGAAGTATTTAATAATGAGATACGCGTTATACTTAATACGTGTAAAAGACTAGATATTAAGTTATTTCAATTTTATATTATTTTACTCGATATATTTTCCGGATAAATTAAAAAATTGTTGGTAGCCCTTAGACGTTGCAAAGTTATCGATTCGATCGGTTGAAGTAATAGTAGTATTTCAGTAGTCATATAGTGAGTGTATTGTTCTAGGTTTGTGAGACTGCTAGCCGGTCTGCACTGTAATTTGTATGGCCAATCGCTTGGCCCGTGCCCTAGTGTGAAGTGCAGTGTATTGCACTCGACTTACATCCAATGAGGTAAGTCCGTATAAAGCAATTAACTTACAGTACGGTCAACTTCACTGTAAGTACAGTTAACCTAATATATTACATGTAATACTATTCCAACACTAGCGGCTTTTTAGTTTATACGCGTACACTAATGTAGCTAACCAATTTTTCCCGGTTACCATAGTATTGCCACCTTGTTAACTGGCTAAACCTCTGTCAATTCCAATTAACTTCCATACTAAACTGTATACAATTTCATGTAAATTGAGTCTATTTAGCCTTAATCGCTCTACTGATCTGAGGTCCAAGTTTATCAACCCCCACAAAAAGTTCTTTCGCTATAGATCTTTGCACACCTTTACTTTAACTATTCTACTTAAACAGATTCCCGTCATTAATTCCCTGGCAGTCTTCCAGTTTGCCAACACACCCCTATCCGTCGTCACGTAACTTGTGCTTTCTGGGCGATCTATCTACATAGCCCTCGATACGTATAGTCAGCCTATTACTATTTACAAACCTTTCTAGAACTTGTTTGTTATCGCTTTCGTTATAGAATTTGCGTGGTTTTCGTGACTATCAATCCATCAGAACTCTTTGATCTCCCTCTAATATAGAAATTCTTCAAAAACAAATAAAAAACACGCCGATAAAAGCTAATAGGAAATTTTTACCGTTTTATTAACAGAGATCCGAAAGTATTAGGCAGCCTTTAAACCGAAATACGAAAGCGACAAATTATTTATTGAAGTAATGATAAAGGCCTATAATGATAACTCGAATTTCGATTTTATACTTTTTAAATTTAAAAAGGATTTAAAATCTTTTTACGGAAGGCATAAAATATCGTTCGAAATATTTATACGTCTATAAATAAATCTCTGATTAATATTCATAACGAATGAAACTCAAGGCAACGTCCAAATTACTAAAAAAAACCTCATCGAAAGAATTTATCACGTTTCAAACCAAAAATTTAATGTTTAATCTAGATAAAACGAGTACTCAAAGTATAGATATTGAAGAGAAAACATTGGTAATGAAAATTAAGGTCGATAGTTAGAAAATAAAATAAAAAGTACCGAAATTACAATAATAATTACGAAAAGATATATAAAGCCTTATAAATTTATAAAAGTGGTACATCATATATGGTAAAGTAGATTACTAATTTATAAACAACCCCGTCCACAAGTAAATTTGAGGCTGAATATAATTTCAAAAATCGAATAAAAGCTAATTTTATAGTGTACGTAGCTAAATACGATGGTATAAATGGCGAATTCGACGTATACTTCTACGAAGATACGTCCGGATTTTTTTTCAAATAAAAGGATACCTACCTATTAGTTTATGATGATAAAAACGCCTAACGTATATTTATCGGCTTATAGAATACCTCTGTGTTATATATTATAGGCTTAAACTACGTAAACAAAGTATTTAACGCTGATATAACCTTGTAATTTTCTTTTTTTAATAGATACGAAATAAGGTTTTAAGATATTATGCCTAATACTAACGTAATCGAGATTTCGATAGCCGGAAAGCAATCATTCGATGTATTTACGGCGAAATTTCCGAAATATCGGCTAAACCAGATAGGAAAATACTAACACATCCTATTTGGTAAGGGTAAGTAAACGTCTTTTAAAATGGTTGTTATAAATATACATTTCAAATTAATTAAGTTTTACGTAATACATTTCAAAATGTCATTTTTACTTTTATTCACTAATATAAATAAACTCGGAATTGAGGTCCGGAATACGATTAATTAGTTTATCCGTACCTTAGGTAACGTATCCATATCGTTTAGACTAAAATTTGGATATTTGTGGGTTTTCTCGGAAATACATACAATGAACGTTATTTATTTAACTTCATAAAAATTATAAGCTTTACACTAACCATTTGAATATCCAGTTACTAAACGCCTTTTACGTTTACTTTACGTCGCAGGCTACACAAATATAGGAAAAGACGTATTTAAATTTATCGAAAGTTTTATGATAAATATTTAATTTACTTATAGGCTTTACGACGGTTTAAATTCCGCCTTTAAAACGATATAAATTTTGATTACAAAGTGATAATTAATATTATATATTTAAAAAATAACCGGTTCTTCACATTTTCACTACAGTTATATTATTTTAAGCCGTTAAAATTATAAGAAACGTTTTTGTTATAAATAATTAGAACTTTTGAGTGAATTTTCAGTAAAAGGTTTACTACGGACCTTAAAATTGGATTACGTACGATATCGATACGGCTTTCAATTTTATTGAGTGGCATACGAAAGCTCGGATAACCAGTAACAAATATAAACAAATTCCAAAAAAAAACCTTATAAGGTATTATCAAAAATAAAAGATATTATAAACCATTGAAAATATGGTATATAATATTTTAAAAATATTCAAAGAATATTAGTTTTAAACAATTTATCCTTTAAATAACGGTTAATGCTGTTAAGAATACTTTTATCCTAAGTGGGCTTATCCCTACGTTCTTTATCTTTTGTACCTACCCGAAGATTTATATAAACTTTGTCTTATTACTATTTACAGTATAAAAGGCTAATATTATAGCTAAAGGTATAACAGATTTACGTTTATTGTAAGTAAATAATAATATATTTAAAACGTTGACTATAAATAACGGCTTAAGTAAGTCTAGTGTGTTAAACTTATTATTATAATCTAAGGTTTTAATTTAGAAAACGAAGGATAAAAGATTAGCCTTCAAAGAATTAATGGATTTAAAGTCTATGATATGCTTATTAACTTACCAAACACAACAAGTTTGTTTAGCTCAATAATAATACGAAAATACAAGAAAAAGAAAAAAAGAGACGGCCTGAAACCGTAAGACGAGTAAAACCGCCTATAAAACGTTACCTTAAACTACGAATTTAGCCGAACTTAACTTTAGCCTTACCCTTCAGACGCGAATGCAATCCGATCAAATTAAATAAAATCGGTATATTTATATTAAACCCGCCAAAACTTTGAAGTCGAAAACGCCCTTTTAACTCGAAAACCAAAAAACGCTTTAAAAACTTTGTTACGAACTCCTTTATTACGTAAAAGGAAATGGAAAATTATAAACTCAATTTAAAGCTTCGCCGCGAACGCATCATTACCACCGTACATGTTTTTTTCGAATGATTTACTTAAACGGGAATCTTAGCCTTCATCGACCAAAGCGTATTTCGCTTTAAACGTTTTAGCTTAGTCATTTAAGAAGCCTATAAATTTTTCCTAACCCGTTTCGTTTACAAAGTTAAAAGCAAAGCCAGAAAACCTTACGAAAAAACCCACTTAATTATAAAAGAATAAAATGACAAAGGCAAAAAGAATATCATAACCTATTTATTTATATTATAACGAGTTAACTATCACCTGATTTTGAAGTTCTTTGCCTTTTTTATAAGTTGATATAACTTATATGTTAAACTTAGAAATATAACATAAGTTTTTACCTTATTTGAAAAACAGCTAAAACGACGGATTTACGTCGATATATCTAAAAACCTTAAGTAACACTACCTACCTAATACGATTTTATATATTATAAAACCATTTTATGGCTTAACCGAAACAGGTATTGACTGGTATAACACCTATTGAAAATATTATAAACAATGACTTGAAATAACAAACTTTATCTTCAACTTATGTTAATTAATATCAACGGCCAATTTAAAAGACTTCATACTAATAAATATATAAACGGACGATATTTTAACGTTATGCAAATTTTGTTTTTCCTATTTAAAAAGAAGAATTTTTTAAAAGCCTCCTTAAAAGCTAAACCTAAAACGTTTCTAATAAAATCAATGTAATCCATTTGAATGATACTATGATTACCCTTCAAAACGGTATTTTAAACCTTATATAAAAGATGTAATTAGATAAAGTTACCTTTATTATTTAAAATAGCGTAAAACAAACTGCCGATTACAAATGTTAACGAATACGAAGCGTTTAAATTACTCTTGTAACATAATTAAAGTAGTATTTAACCTTTCAGTCGTTACGTCATACTAGATCGACCCGATGGACGACAAGTATAAAGCTCTTAATAAACGCTTTTCGTAATAAATATAAAATTCGAAACGCGACTTATAATTTGTATCATTAAATATAGGTACAACGAAGCTATTTGTTTTTACTAATAGCTTTTGCACTAATATTAACGATTACAATTTATAAATCAACTTCGTCCTAGTTTTTTGTCACAAAATACCAACCTGAAACGGCTTTACGTTTCTAACAAATATCATTTATCAAAGCTTTACAAAGTACAAAAGGGTTACGCAAAACATCCTAACTTTCGAAATTTATAATACAGTTAAAAACATTGATTCGGGTATTACCATAATAATAACGGTCCGGATAATGATTTTCAACTTTAGTTTACGCTTTATCCCTTTTATCGTATATATTAACTCCTTTTAGCCTTACGAATATTTGGTTAAATTAGGTATTACGAACGAAAAGGGTTTAATGATAGATATTATTGCTTTACGCAAATTATATAAACTCTATGAAATCGAAAAATTTAAAGTAAATTAACAAAAAGTCTTACTTAATAAATACTATAACCAAAATTACGTCAAACAAAGCCTTAAAATACTTCTATCGATAAGTTCACTATTTATTAGGGTTATTAAAAAGGTTTTATATCCCTAATGTATTACCTAACCACTTTTTTACCAATTTAAATCAGTCCGTTTAATATTATTTATATTAATTTACGTTTTACCTTTCTTTAAACAGTTTATTCGTATTGATTACAAATTTTACCTTTATTAAATACGATTGTTTATACAGACCCCCGTTTTTATTTTTTTATTCAATTTTATAACATCGTATTAAATTTGGTATATTACCTCTTTTATTTTACGTTTTATATTACGTTCATTATTTTAAATAATTGTTTTGTAAAAAGTTATAAAATTACTATGTAATGTATTACATTATAATAGGATACGCCGACCCGTCCCTAAAGTGATTTATTTACTATTGAAAAGAGAAAGCGACGTCATCGTGTCTTTACCATCCTCTCTGTCATCTTACCCCTTTATATTAACTCTATCGCTATTATCACTAACGACGTTATTAACGTTAGCGAAAATGTAATTTTATAGCTTATTAGTTATACCTTTAGTTAAAGATATAAGGGAGGGATCACCTATTTTGCGGCGACGTACGATAACGTCGTCGAACTCACCTGCGTAATATATACGAAAGCATCATTTCTAGGCGGCAACGACGGCAACCGTTTCCCTAATCCGCCTATTAACGCTTATTACTAATGAGTATCGGCTTATTTTAGTTATTTACGACTATTTGTTTTTTATATCACTCTGAACGGTATATTTTCATTAAATGATATTTTTAAAATTTGGTTCAAACTTATTAAAGAGTCGGCGGGCACGTAATACGGTTTCAGCCTACGGCTTTAAGACAACTGGAACGGGGGTATACGCGTTGTTAGTTTATTTATAACAATAGTTACGAGCTAAACGACCCCTGTTTTCGTAATGATTTTGATAAATTTATCCGCAGCCGCGAATATAATATACGATACGTAAAATGTATTCATTAGCGTTTGAAAGCTATGGACCCGGGTATGTTACTTTAACGTTTAATGCGTTAAAAAAGTTTCACGGCGTACCTTAATGATATAAAGCTCGAAATGCCGGAGGAAATCCGCCTCGTACTTTTTATTTATAAAGAAGAGGAATGAAAAGTTTATAAATAAAGGGACTAAAATGTATATACCTTAATGTAATTATACCAAGTTACGTTTATGGTATAAAGAGGCCTTTACTGGTAATAAGGTTTTTACCCGTAGGGAAAGGGTAAGGTTTATAACTTTAGGAACTCCTTGCTCTTCCCCTGAGCTGGGGTAAGGGGAGGGAAATAAGGGGGAGGAGGAGGTTGGGGCGACGGCGGTGGGGAGGGGCGAGACGGAGGCGATGGCTAGGCTAGGCGGCATGGCGGCGGCAGAACTAGGCGGCATAGCGGCGATAGCGGTAGGGCTTAATGGCGTGGCGGCGGGCGGGGTGGTAGAGGCAAGCGGTGTGGCGGTAATGGAGGAAATATTGCCTGAGGAGGGCGAGCTATTACTATTAATAGTAGTAGTGGAGGTAATAGCAGCGGTAACGGCAACGGCGGCAACGCGCCGCCGTCTACACGCCAGACGTCGCCTTATAGTTCGGTTTTTACGCGTTATTTGAATAGAGGAAAAATTAGTTGTAGGTATTAGTTAAATTACCTACCCATTGAAGCGGTTTATTTTAATTAAATAAAACGAAGGAAAATGAAAATATAGTTTGGTTTAGTAAAAAGAAATAAAGGTTAAATTAAAATAGAGACTTGTATCTGTATAAATTACGCGCTTTTAAAAGAAAAAAAAAGAAGTTTTACTTAGGCCGATAACGATATATCTTTTTATATTAACCCAACACGTTATTACGTAAATACTCTTAGGCAATTACTTTTACGTAATTAACCCTTATAATACCAGTGTAATTACCCTTATTAACTACGAAAAGACATTATTACTCATTATATTGTAATGATTACACTAAATACGCGTGAGTAAATGGAAGGTGTCAGGGAGTTTATGTTAGCAGTAAAGTAGCAGAGGTAACAAAGGTGCAATATCAAGAAGACGTTTGTTCGTGCTGTAGAATGATCACTAGCCGTTAGGCTATTCAGGTGTGTAGACTGAATGCTTAAATTGACAACTGAAGAGCTATGAAGGAAATACTATCTATGTGGTAATGACTGTATCCTTATATCCTATGACCTTCATACCATCTTTAGTACTAGACCGTTGAAGTTGCTGGTCGCTTGCTACGGTCGTGTGTAGTATCGACTGGACCGCTCTTCAGTCCTTGCGGTCCCAACCCTAACCCTGGGTCCTTACATAAGAGATATCCCCACTTGATGTATTGGATATCAAGCTTCTGGCCTCAGGCCTGTTCTATGGTCTATACTTGGTCCTTGGGTTATAACATATATCGCCCTTATTTAACTATACTAACTAAGCCCGAATTACTAATATTACCTCGGCTAAATATTATTAATCTCAACGAAATTTAAAATACCACCTCGGCTAAACCTTGTTGATCCTAGCCGAACTTACTAATTTAAACCTTTTGCGATTAATACGGCAATAACACTATTACTACGGAAATTAATTTGGACCTTTTACGATTAATACGGTAACAATAATATTATTATAGAAACTGATGATTTAGACCTATTTCAATTAATATTACAAATATCAATATTACTATTTGACTATAGGTATGAAGTATATAATGAAAAAAAAAGTTTACCTACGTGGATATTATAATATATCTATATAAATAATATATACAAGCCAAGTAATAATACACTGTATTACAGGATACACCCCTATAGGGTACACAATAACGTGTCAAGCTGCAGGCTATAATTTTACAAGATGCAAAATACATTATATATGGATCGGTTTGAAATAGCTATTACAAACCGACAGCAATACGTGGATCGGTCTAAAAGGAGTATTTCAGAGTAATACGCTCTGGGTGGAGGGGTTATAAACCCTCACCTGTAGCATACACCTCTGGATGCTTCTTTTTGACTCATCATCTTACTTTATACTACAACTATCAATCATTCTGATTACTCTTCAAAAACTTTATATCCATGTGAGTATTATAGGTTTGGGACCTTACCGACACTAACTTAAGTCTAAATAATACGGATACGCCATTCAAAACACGGATAAGTTAATCAATCGTCTTCTCAACCTTAATTTAGAATCTATTTTTATTCAATAATAATAAAAAGAAATAGTATTTTAAAGTCCATTACGTAAAAATTCATCGGTTCGAAATGCGTATTTACAATGATCGTTTCAAGCGTCGTCGTTTTACCTTTATTGAATAGAATCTTTCGGTGTTTTTTCATTCGGTTTAGCCGAAACTTCGGAAATTTCGTCTTAATTGCGTCAAATTATCGCTTTTCTGCCGTCGAAATTTCGGTTAGACTAATATTAAGCATAGTACCCTTAAACCTGGTTTCCAATCTATTGAAAAGGGTGGATTATAATGTTATATAGGCGTTAAGCACTTTTTTTATGTAATTCAGGCTTACAATATATAAAAAAAAGGGATTTTATCGGCCGGCGAAAATACGTTAGGGGTTTTCATTATCGTATGTTAATAGGTAAATATTATTTTATTTAAGTTTATCTTTTCCAGATGTATATTTGTAAGGAGATATATCGAATCCATTATCTATATCCTCGAACTCAGTTACGTATATTATATCGTTAGTTTGTATCTGATCTTTAAAATTACACTCGGCTTAAAATTGTCGTTTAATTCGAATTTACTCGTAAACGGGATGGTTTATAAACCAGTAGCCGATTTTACCGTATATGATACACCGATTTTGAAAACTTACAAGGCTTCGTATATCTTCTTGCAAATATTACCGTAATTTCAGCAGTTTTTTTCATTTTTTCATTTTGAAACAATCGTCCCTTGTTATTATTATTAAAGTTTCCTCCTTTATACTTGTACTTTAGGCGTTCGTTTTACCTTGAGTAAACCTTGAATTACCGGTTTGAGATATAGTAACTTATTTAGATAAGGTTTACTTTGGTAATTTAGGTTTTACTTTTAGTTTCATTAATTATAAATACTAATCCGAAGCTTACCTATCGGTGTATAAATGTTTCGAATGATATTCTAAAGCTTATATAAAACGCTTTTAAATCCTTTTCTGGTTTAAAAGGCATAAGGTTGAAATCCGGGTTTTTACGGCAAGCTTTCATTACTACTTAAATGAATAGTTTATCGCCTTTGTATTCCGGTCCGAAAGCTGTATAGCACTTCCAGAACTTTGCCAATGAGGCTGTAAGGATTTCCTATAGGTTTTTATCGGCATTTTCTTATTGATTTTTTCTAAATTCCCACATTATATTAATCTAATCTTTATCTCATAATTTATAGTTAATTTCTATATCGAAGTAGGACTTTAAACGGTTATAATACTTTACAAATATATTCACAATTTATATACCACCTCTAAACTTATCTTGAAAGTATATCAAGTAAAATGATATTAAATTAAAATAGCTTAATATTCAATCTTTTGTACGTGTTAAGCATTATATGTATTTCATTATCAAATAAGTTGTATGGCTCACCATTATAGTTGTTATCCCTATTTTATAGCCTGAAGAAATTAATTAACTTCGTGAGGTTTCTTTTATTCATAGGAAAACGATATAGTGGAAGATCGCAGTAAGGGTCATAGTTAATAGGCATTGGTATGTATAGTATGTATTAACGTTTTACGCTTTTTATAGTTTCTTCAATCGGGTTGTTTTTTGTATTTCTGCCGATTTTAATGTTTCGGAGCGGGTTGTTTTTTATATTTCTGTCGATTCTGTCGTAGCTAATCGGGCTATTTTTAGCGTCCGCTGTATATCCTTATCTTTACGTCGGTTTAAAGTCGCATTTTAAAGAGGTTTCGTATTCGACTTTCGTTATAAACGATCGTTAAGGTACCTCCTCCTTTTTCGTCGATTCCTCCAATCATGTTTCCATTTCTCGGCGGGCGTTTAGTCTTTATAAACGCCGTATCTCAACTTGTAATAACTTTTCATAATTCCAGTCTGTAACCTTAAGTAGATGTTTCTAACGCTTCCTTAGGAAATATCCTTTTATACACTTTTCTTTTCTTAATTTATTATCTGTTTACTTTGGTATTTATTTTAATTAGGTTGTTATAAGGCTTTTACGGTACAGCTATTACTTTAAACGGGTATATCAATACCTTTACTTCGTAACTATTTCTGTAGGATTTTCATAATTATATTTTCTACTATTCGCTATATATCTAGTAACTAGTTTGTAAAGTCTTTCTAAAATCTTCAAAGAAGTTGCGTCCTTTAACTTCACTATTATAGTAGTTTAAAATCATATTCGTAACATGGATGTTTATCGCATAAGGGTCTAAATCCTCCACTAACGCCTCGATTATTATCCCAAAGGTTAAGGTCCAAATGCTTTAGGATACTATTACGAAACGACGTATATGTAAAAATATACTTTATAATTTCGTTAGTTTTTACCAGGTCCGTTATTAGTAAAGTTATTATATATTAGTAAAGGGTAGCTTGTATATAGTTTCAAGAGATTGAAAGTTTAAGGTAATATGGTAAATACAAAATGAATGAGGTAATTGAAACGATTGGAAAAAAGTTAATCAACACTCATTAATGTAAATTAATTTCAAATAATACGTAAATATGGTGTAACTATAGAATAATTAAGCGTTTAAAATTAGTTTTATTAATTTTAATAACTTTATACTAGTTATGCTGTTAGGAAGACTCAAAACGTTATAGGTACTGAACTTAAAATATATAGGGTGAATGTGGGGAAGTGAGTAGGGTAAAGAGAATGCAATTATATAATCTGGTATTTGGTAGTCGATTCATATTAACGTGCTGTAGAAAAACTTGGTAAAGGTATCGGTTAGGTTTTTAGTATTTAACCGATGTTGTTAAGGTAGTCAATTGAGTAATTTAAATATAACCGATCTTATTAAAGTGATTGATATAAATTGTAGAAAATCGAATAGATCCTAATAAAGGGTCCCCAAACTTGGTATTTTTGGCTTACGTAGCCCGGTACGTGATAAGACACCCTTTAAAAAGGGACCAAGTACGTTTAAAGTGCTAATGTAAATTAGCGGTTAATAGAATGAGGCTGTTCTTTTTAAAGTCACTTCGAATCTTATAATCTTATAGAGCTTTGGGTTTCTCGGCGTTCCCGCGTAATTTCACATTCCTGTATAGTTTTTATGAGTCGTAATGTTAAAGAAAAAGTAGTTAAAACCGCTATAACATTCCGTTATAGGTATTTAACCTGTGTTTATCTTTTCTTTCCTTAACTATTTATAATCGATTTCATCGGCAACTAATTAGTATCGGTAAGTTTTTAAAACTATAAGGTTCACGTAAACTAAGGATTTTAAAGAGTAATCATAATAATTAGTATTGTAGTATTAAAATAATTATTGATTTAAGAAAAAGAATTGAGAGGTATACATCATAGATAAGGGCTTATAAGCTCTCTACCTAGAGCTTATTACTCTGAAATACTTCTTCTAAACCGATCCACACATTGTCGTCGGTCTAGAATAGCCATTTCAAATTGATCCATGCATAATTCACTTTTCGTCTTACAAGAGTATAGCCTGCAGCGTGAGACATTACCGTGCACACTATAGGAGTGCACCCTGCAATACAGTACACTTCTACTTGACCTATGTATACTATCTATGAGGGCACATAGTAATATCCACAGATAACGGTACTCCCAGAGACAAGATAAGCAGCTTAAAATGACAATACGTGCTTTACGGACTAATATTTACCAATTACAACCCCTATTGCAACCTCTAGTCATATCGGTTTCCTATTGATAAAAGCGACTATACGAAACTTACCAACTTTACTAGATTATAAAATAAGGATAAGACCTATAGTGGCGAACATTACGATGTTTTCGATGATAAAATCCGTATAATATTTAATACTTATAAAAGATTAAATATTAAACTTTTACAAGTTAATGTAATTTTATCTAGTATATTAATTAAGTAAGCTATAAAGCTGTATATATATTACTTTAAGTAAGTAGACATATTTACGAAGTATTATGATCGTTTAAAAATACATTTCGATACGGAAACAAAGTACAAGCTTTATGAAAAGGATTAGACAAGTATTACATAGAAATCCGTAAAATATCAATATGAAAACGCTAATAGAACCCCATAGTAAATGTTTCCCGATTTACTAACGAAATTTAGAAAATACTTAACAGCCCTCAAATTTAAATATAATGGATACATATTAGTTATTTGAACAGTTACAAAAGCGTGCTACAAAAACTTAAACTTTGACCCTATTTTGGTTGAATCGGAAAGAGATTCCAAAGCCTTTTATATAAGCTTTAAAATATTGCTTGAAACCTTAATACGCCGGTGAACAAGTTTTGGATTAGTATTAATAACTGAAAAAGCCAAAGGAGAGTGCTAAATTCCCCAAAGTGAACTTTACCGAAACATTTTACCCCTTTTTAAACCAAAGATTCAAAATATACCTAAGATATCAGGGGAAAAAACGTCTTAAATACGGTTATCAAAACGAAAGATACTAAAAAAAGCTCAGGAAACCGAAGACAATGTATTTATTATCGAAAAAGACCTTATAAACAAATATGAAATTTGCTATTTATATCATAATACTTGCACAAAACCATCCGAAGGTTTTAAAGTTTTCAAAAACAATATAATATATATAATAAGGTGGATTATTAGTTGACTCATTATCCAGTATAGGAGTTAATTCGGATTGAATAACAATTTGAAGCCGATTATACACCCGAATACTTGACGGAAGTTAACTTTATAATGTATATAGCGTACTATAAAGAGGTATAGGAGGAATACGACATTTACCCTTACGAATACATTTTTAATGAAGATAAATCGGAGGAGAATTCGATTTACGTAATGATTCATAATAAGTAAACGGACTAAGAAATATTTATAGGCTTAAAAAACATTCGATTTTTAAATAAAGTAAGCTTGATTAAAGAAAATGAAGTGTTACACACCTATATGATATTGTAATTCACACTTTCTAACAAATAAGACTACCAGTTCAAAAGTATTATACCAAACACTGGCGAAATAGAAATCTCGACCGCCGGAAAACGACAATTCGACGTTTTCGTAGCTGAATTTTCTAAATTTTAATTCGACCGGACGGGAAAACATCTTTAATTTTTATTCGGTAATGGTAAAACGTTGTTACTTGGTACAGTCGTTGTAAATATATGATTCGAATGGGTTCAGTTTCATATAATGAACATTAAAAAGTTATTTTGTTATTGTTGATAATATAAATAAATTCGAAATACCGTTTGGAATACAACTAATCAACACAGCCGCGTTTCCAATAGCGTATCCATCCTGTTTCGTTTAAAATTGAGATACCTGTAGATTTTTTTAAAGGCGTATATAATTGAAAACATTTATCTAACGTAACTGGAATTAAGAATCTTATACCAACGATTTGGATACCCGGTTTCAGAACGTTTTTTACGACTACTTTACGTGATAAGATATATCAATGTACGAAGAAAACACTAAAAGCTATCACAAAGTTTTATTTGAAGTGTTCCTTATATTTGTAGGTTTTTTCAAGGCCTTGATTCGGCTTTAAGAACGATGTAAAATTTGATTACAAAGTTATTATAGATACAATATACCTTGATAGATAGTTTTTATTACATTCCATTGACGTAATAATATTATTTTAAGCCGTAAAACTTTCGCGAAATGCTTTTGTTACGGATTTTTAGGATATTTTAGTGGATTATTAGATGAAAGTTTATTTAAGACTACCGGATCAGATTTTCCACAATATAAATATAGCTTTCGAATTGACTGAATAGCGTACTGAGGCTAAAATTGCCCCTAATGAGTGTGGATAAATGTTGGTAAAGGTACCGTAAGGTATCGGGAAATATTAATGTTATTATAAATTATTTCAAAGAAAGTATACAGTATTGTTTAGAGAGTTAAAAAGTATTGATTTATTTTAAAAAAATTCAATTTTATTAATAGCGGTAAACTCCGTAAATAACTCTTTTAGCCTAATTAGTTTAATTTCAATGGTCCCTATTTTCTGTATTTACTTCAGGGTTCATATAAACTTAATACTATTACAAGTTACAGTACAAAAGGCGAATGATGTAGCGAAAACTATAATAGTATTACGTTCTTTACGAGTTGGAAATGATATTTCGGAAGTATTGGCTACAAAAAACGGCCTTCGTTAGTATAATGATCACACTAAATACCTGTGAGTAAATAGAAGGTGTTAGAGGGTTTATGTTAGAAGTAAAGTAGCAGAGGTAACAAAGGTACAATATCAAGAAGATGTGTATTCGTGCTGTAGAATTATCACTAGCCGTTAGGCTATTCAGGTGTGTAGACTGAATACTTAGATTGGCAACTGATGAGCTATGAAGTAAATACTATCTATGTGGTGCTGAACGTATCCTTATATCCTTTATCCTTCATACCATCTTCAGTACTGTCCTAGGTTGGATCATACTGGATCGCTATGATCCTCCGTTCTCTGGATCATCTTAGATCGCTATGATCCTTCATGATCCATCACGTGACTTTGCTTAGTCATCGTGGCTGATATAAGAGATGTTCTCCACTTGATATGTTAGACTTCAGGCTTCTCAGTCATGCAGTTGCATACTGGCCCGTTTCTTGACCCAACTGCTATCTAGGTCATAACAGTTAGACTATCGTTTCAAATTTACCATTATAATTTAAAGTCTTAGTTTGGAAGACGAAGGATGCTTGAATTAGCGTCTAGGTAATGAACGGATTGAAAGGCTACAATAAGTTTGTAAACTTAGCAAGTGGTACAACTTTATTTCGTTAGACAATAGTATAAAAGGATACAAAGGAAAATTCAAATGATAAAAGCTTAAAAGCGTAATCCAACAAGTGGTACTAATTAAATTACTTTAATAATAACGAATTTAAATCGCCCCCAAAACCTATGTACTTCTCATATACACCTTTATAACTTTCGCTACTTTATAAGACCGGCTAGTTCATTTAAGATAAACCAGTACTATGCAGTTGAGAGCGTTTACTTAGCTTAAAGAAGAAGAAATGCTCGAAAACCTTTATCGCTAACTTTTTCATAACTTTAAAGGAAGCGACGGACTGTAAGTTTAGTATGAAACTTTTTAACGAAGTTATTATTATAACCCCAGGTACTTTTTTTAAACATTTAACCTATAAAAAAAATTCCGTTTTTTTCTAATGGAGCGTTTTTCGTTTTGAAAGGTTGAACTTAGCAATTTATAGCGCCTATATAATTTGTTCCCACCTGTTTGATTTACGAGGTAAAATACAAAATCAGGAATCCTTATAAGAAAAGTCGCTTGATGGTTAAGGTGTATGATAAGTTTAGTAAAAAAATATTATAGCCTAATCACCCATAGTGTATCATACGAATTGTTATTGAATTTCAGCATCTGCCGCCTCTACATATACCCCTTGTAGCATTCGTCTTTAGCTTTATTATATTATATAGTTTTTGATATAATTAGAAAAGAATTTAAAACGGTACATTCACGCTCATATACCCGTAAAGAATCGAAAATATTATCAATCTAAAACGATTCTACGTATTTTAAAATAACTTCACGGATTCGCTAAGGTTGGGATGTACTAATACAATATTTACTCAATATTGGAATATTACTATATTCATTAAAGTAGGTTAACTTTACTTATAGTAAAGTTGACTAGAGTGCAAGTTAAGTATATTGTTTGTGTGGACTTACCACATTGTGTATAAGTCGAGTACAATATGCTGCACTTCATACTAGGGTACGGTCCAAGCAATTGGCCATACAAATTACTGCATAGACTAGCTAGCGGTCTGCCAAACCTAGAGCAATACATCCACTACTTGCCCAATGCAATACTACTATTACTTCGACTAAGATTCGAATCGATAACGTTGTAAAAATCTAAGGCTCTATTAATACTGATTAGTGTTTATTAGGTTAAGCATAAATTAGTTAAAAGATAAAGCTACTTTTCGATTACACTTTACGGCTATGGTGGTTAGGGTAGAGGAAAGATTTTTGCGAAAGGTCTTTATTAGTACTGCGCTATTTCATAACGGCAAGAAGACAGAGAAGACTTTTGGGTTACGTTAGTTCACAACAGCAATCTAGAAGTAGGCGATGGTATCGAAATTGAAAAACATCAAGAAATTTTTACGGATCTTTTTTAAAGACGTTGAAATTAACTATTAGCAGTTTTAAATTTAATCAAGTTAGTAAACGGCTAAGTTAGTATTACAACGGGTGTTATTACAGTAAGAAAAACGACGAAGTCTCTATGTCAAACAAATACAACAAATAACCATCGACTTTAACTTTTACACTAAAACTTTTGCCCTTACTTTATTATTTTCCCTTCCTACGTTAATTTAATCGAAAAAATCGCTGTCCTGAACGAAAAAATTAATAATTGTAAAGTCGCCTTAAAAAAGCTACGTTATACGACTTCACGTTAAATCTCTAAGTTTCTACGCGACTTTACGCCAACAAACCAAGTCCCTACGCTCAAGATCGCCAAGTCCCTCATCCTACACGTTGACCAAGTCATATACAGGCTAAAGCTTTAAAATATTTACCATTAACTCTTACTTTCATGTTATTACCGACCCCGTTTGGAAAGAAGTAATTAGAGCGTTCGAAGCTGTTTTTATTAAAAACTACAACTATAACCTTTAGGGGAAAGAAGTTAACGAAAACTTAACCGAAAAGCACCTAGTTAACTTCTTCGGCAATTTTATTGTTAAGTAAGGTGGTGGCGAAGAACTTGAATGCAATATCTGTATATTTCGTAAGTATCATAAGTTTTTCAACGATTGGATTATTAACATAAAGAAAAAGATTTAGAAAACTGTTAAGTTTAAGTTAAAATCAAAACTTAAGCGACGAGGGATTTATATCCCAAAAAAAAGCTTCAATAAGCTAACAAAAACTTTATTTGACTTGATCTAGCTTAAAAAATGGCCTTAAAACCTACAATCTAAGGAGAAAAGTATTATAAAACCTTAACGCTCACACATACTATGTATATTACTATATACCCTCATAGATAGTATATATAAGGCTAGTAGAAGTGTACTGTATTACAGGGTAATATCCTTACCTGAAAAACTGAAAGCTTTACGAATCCGAAAACACGGCTTTAAATAACGGTAAAAGGCCTTAATGATATTATGGGTCTTAATGTCCTAATGCCAACGTTATTAGTCTTTGAAACATATACACGCCTAACAAATGAATTTCTGCTATAGTCAAGTACTTAAAAGCGTATTACAACTTACGGTAAAGCTTTAAAGAAACTGCGAAGGGAATTGACACGTCGTTAAGTTAATAATACCCTTAATACTATAAACGTCCTAATAACAATCGATGTACTTACTTTACCGTTATAAAGTAAAGTTTTCGTATGGCGAAAGCGGGGTAAATAGGAAAGCCCGTATAATATATTGAATAACATAAAATTTAATGTAACTATTAAAACTTTTAAAAGTATGGTATTTTTCAGAATAACTCAAGTTAAGTTTTACATTGGGGCTATTAACAATAAACACCCTTAAGTTAAAAGACAGAGCTAATACTAACCTTTTTTACCTGTAATCAACAAACCGATAAAACGCTGTTGGCGCGTACGACCCCCGAAGAAGAAAAACATAAAAAAAAAGGAATATACGCCGGGTCGTATTTACAATACTTCTTAGATAAAAAGGAAAGAAAAGGATAACAAAGACATAGCATTAAAGCTTCGAGTACAAGTGAATATTAAAAACTCTAGCAAACCTTTTTTAAAAAAAGTGATAAAATCGAAGTTAAGGGTCTATTAATTCAAGGGGTTATATAATTTGTGTCAAAACTCGATTTTAACCTTTAAAAACCGAACGTCACGATTTTTAAATTGAAGATTATCTACGAAGTTCAAGGTAAAACTACGGGGCAGATGTACAAAAAATCACGCCTAATTATTTAAGGATACAGCGATAAAGGTAAGGACTAGATTTTTACGTAGTTACTAACGATTTAGAAAATTATCTAACGTTTAATAATTCCTTTATCAATATGCTTATTAGCTAAAACTAAGAGCAAGTTTATGTTTAATAGCTTCAATAAAACGTAAGCCTATACGTAATTAGCTACGGATTTACAACGGATTATACTATTAAAGTTACCATAGAAATTACGTACTATTTATTTGTTATAAACGGTAATTTGATATATTGAGCCACCATATGGATTGGTTCAAGTAGGCGCTTATTGGTTCCTAACTTACCAGTTGTAATTGAAATAACAGCTAGCGATAAAATCTTCCGTATCCGACCTATGATTATTAGTTACGTAGGATAAAAACTTTGGCGTGATAATTATGTAAACTAACGATACCTTTTTTATTAAAACGGCTAACTTTGTAACATCGGAATCATAGGCGATTAAAGACTTCAAGTTTTAAAATTATAAGCCGGTAACGACATTAATAGAAAACACTTCACTTAATTTTTATAAATCATTAATCCGTATACTTAGTAATAAGGCTGTCTTTAACTTTCGTTAAAAGGGACAGTACATTGTTTTAGCTAAAATAGATAAGAATAATATAACTAAGGTTTAACGATACTTAAAGCAGCGTATTTGCAACAGTTATATTATTAACTTATATTAGTCGAAAACTTCTTACGACCTTTCCATCGCGGTATAAGTATAGTATCCGGTAAATAAAGACTTTAACCGGCTAAATAAAAGGATCGAATGGAAAATTCGAAACCTGGACTGTGGGATTAATATGGTTCTGATCGACTTATCGAAGGCTAAGTTAATAATCTTGACGAATGAGTTCTTTACAAATAATATCGATCTATCTTTATAAATCAAATTATTAATAACTCTACTTAATAAAGATAAGCGAGAAACCCAATTTAACATTATCAATAACCTGATTTACTAAACTTCCATTAAACATAAGAATATTATACGAGGTATATTAGCTTTGGTGGTTTACAGTATAATAGTGGGTTTTAATGTAAGTATGGCATTATTGGAAACCCTTAACCTTATTATCCATCAGTTAAAGATTTTTCCTATCCTGGTAGTGATTTGTACCAACTCTAAAATTCTATTTAAATGCCTTTTAAAGCTCAAAACTACTAATAAAAAACGCTTAATTATTAATATGATAATACTCAGTAAAGCGTATGAAAAGAGGGAGATGAAAGAATTTCTATGGATTAATATTAAAGATAATTCCGCAAATTCTATAAAGAAAGTAGTATTGAACAAGGCCTTAAAAAGGTTTGTAGATAATAATAGGCTAACTATACGTATTAAGAGTTACGTTGATAGATCACCTGTTAAGGCTAAGTTACGAACCGACGACTAGGGTTATGCTAGGAAATTGGAAGAATGCTAAGGAAGCAGAGGCGAAGGTTACGATGTTGACCTGTTTAATTGGAACGGCTAAAGGTAAAGGTTTACGAAGGTTTGAGGCGGAAGAACTTTTTATAGGAATTGATAACTTTGACCTCGAAGCAAAGGAGCAATTGAGTTTGAATGAGGTCAATTTGTATGTAATTTGGTGGCATTCAGTTTAAAGGTTAATTGGGATTGATAGGAGGTTAACAAGTTAACGAGGTCGTTGTTTAACGTTAACCGAAAAAGATTGGTTAACTATACTAGGGTATAAATATAACCAAAAAAACCGGTAGTATTGAAATAGTACTATATATAGTACAGTAGGTCAATTTTAATTATAGTAAAGTTGACTAAATTACAATTTGAGTGTATTGTTTATATAGACTTATCGTATTAGGTGTAAGTCGAGTGTAGTACGCTACACTTCATACTAGGATACGGGTCAAGAAATTAGCTATACAAATTATTGTGCAGATCGGCTAGCGATCTGCCAAACCTAGAACAATACATCCACCACTTGATTAATGCAATACTACTGTTACTTAGATTACGATTCGAATCAACAACGTTGCAATGATCTAAGGCCCTACTAACACTAAAGGCATTATAAGGAACGGCTCAAAATAACTAGTTCGATATTCAACCTATATCTATTAGTCTTAAGACGATGTTTTAAAATATTTGTATTTATTGAAATATAAACGGACGATATATTTATGTTATATAAAACATCTTTTTCTGTTATAAAAAAAGGGAACTTCAAGAAGTCAGTAAAAAAGCGAAACCTAAAGTTTACCTGGCAAAGGACTATTAAATTAATTTAAATGGTACAACAATTACGTTTCTGAACAATATTTTGAATATTGCACAAAAAGAGTAATTAGATAATTTTACCCTTATTGGTCGAACGATATAAATCTAGTTAACAAGTACAGATATCAATGTATACGTAAAGCTTAGGTTATATCGGTGGTATAACTGGAGGCGGTATTTAACCTTTCGGTGGCCGTATAATTCTGAACAAACCTATTAAATAACATATATAAAGCGTTTGAAAAACGCTTTACGTGGTAAATAAGCAATCCAAAACGCAGATTACGTTTTGTATCGCTCGATATACGTATAATAAAGCCTTTTATTTTTACTGATAAATCTTTTGCAAATAATACCGATAATAGCTTATAACTAGGATTTATACATATTTTTAATATCGAGACACCGGCTTGCAACGGGTTTAAGTTATATAATGATATTAACTATGAAAACTTAACCATGTGTAAACGGGGTATTCGAAGCGTGTTTTCTTCGGAAATTTATGGTATAGTTAAAGAATTCGACTCCGGTATTACTATAGTGACAACGGTTCGAATAATTATTTCGAACTTTATTTCTACACCCTTTCCTTTGGTAATGTATACTGACTCATTTTCCCTTTACGAATGCCTCATTAAACCCGGTACTACGAACAAAAAACGCTTTATAATCGATATTATAACTTTATACAAATCATATGAACGTCGCGAAATGAAAAAAACAAGGTAGATCGACAGAAATTTCAACCTAACAAATGACGGCGTAGATGACCTCCCAAAAAGAAGAACGTTAAAAAGGAGGAATATATACCGGATCGTATCTATAATATTGCTTAGGTAAGTAGGAAAGACAAGGATAACGAAGACTTGGCATTAAATCTTCGAACGTAATATATTATGAAGATTTTCGAAAACCCCTTTCAAGAAAGCGATTGGGTCAAAATTAACGGCTTATTAACTCGATAAGTTATACAATTTGTACCGAAAGTCGATTTTAACCTTGAAAACCTAAACGTTACGATTTTTAAATCGAACATTATTTACGAAGTTAAAAGCAAGACTAAGGAGCGGCTGTATGAAAAATAATGTTCAATACTTTAAGAATACAAATATAAAAGCAAAACCTCAATACTTTTATAATCGACAACCATTTAATAATGAGTTAACGTTTGGTAATTGCTTTAGTAACAAATTTGCTAGCTAAAACTAAAAGAAAGTTTACTTTTATTAGCTGAGATATAACATAAGCTTATACGCAATTAGTAACTGACCTATAAAGAATCGTGCTATTGTAATTATTATAGGAATTGACGTCTATTTACCTTTTAAAAACGGTAATGTAATGTATTAAACATTTATACAGATTAGTTAAAGCAAACTTCTAATAATTCCTAACCTACTAGGTATACTTTAAATTATAGCTACGTATAATTTTTTAATATACGGCCCGTATTGACTAATAACTTAAAAAAGTACCTTTATCATAATAAGTATATGAATTAACGATACCCCTTTTGTTAAAATAGCTAACTTTATAGTATCAAAATAGTAGGTGATCACGAACTATAAATTTTAGAATTATTAACCGGTTATGACGTCAACTAAGGGTAATTAATTTTATTTGAACGGATAGTTAATTCGTATACTTGGTATTAATATTGGTCTTAGCTTTCATCAAAAGAGCCAAAGCAATAATTTTACCATAACCGACAAAATTAACGTAGTTAAGGCCTAACGCTACCTAACATAACGTGCCTGTAATAGCTATATTGCCACCTTATTTGAACCTAAGGCCTTATACGACTTATTTATCGTGGCATAACTACAAAACCCAATGAATAATTACTTTAACCGGTTGAATAAAAAGATGAAGTAGCAAATATGAAATTTAAACCGAAAAATTATTATAGTTTTGATATATTTATTGAAAGTTAAATGATTGATATTTACGGATAGGTCTTTTATATATAACACCGACTTATCTTTATAAATTGACTTTATTAAAACCTCGTTAATAAAAATAGGCAAAAAGACCAGTTTAGCATTTTCGATAACTTAATTTACTAACCCTCTGTCAAATATAAAAGTATTATGCGAAACGTACTAACTTTAATGATCTACGGCATAATAACAGGCTTTAACACAGGTATAATATTTTGGGAGACCCTTAACGTTATTATAAGATAACTTAAAATTCCTTGAATACTGATGGTAATCTGTATCGACTCGAGAAACTTATTGAAATATCTTTCGAAACTCGGAACTACCAGCGAGAAACCCCTAATTATCGATATAATAACACTTAGAAAAGTCTACGAAGTAAAAGAGATTGAAAACTTCCAATGAATTAACGGTAAAGACAATCCTACTAACGCTATAACGAAGGTATAGCTGAATAAAGACTTTAAAAGGTTTGTAAGTAGCATTAGACTGACCATATGTATCTAGGGCTACATTAATATACCTCCCGGCAAGCTTAAATCACGTAATGGTGGTTAGGAATTTATTGGTAAGCTGTAAGATTATCAGGAGATAAACGATTTTAACATATTTAATTGTTACAGCTAAAGTAAAGAATTATATAGGTTGATAACAAAAGAATTTATAAGCATCGATAAAGTCGGACCTCAGAGGTATAGGGAAATGAACGTTAATTAGGGTTAATTTACATAAAAATATGTGCAATTTAATATGGAGGTCAATTGAAATTAACAGGTGTCTAGTAAGTTAATGAGGTTGCATTTTAACGCTTACCGGAAAAGATTAGTTAACCATACTAACGTACACGTACAAATCAAAAAGACGCCAATGTTGGAATAGTATCATTTTTTATACAGTAGGTCAACTTTACTTACAGTAAAGTTAACTATACTGACTACAATTATAGTGTATTGTTTTATGTGGGCCTATTGTATTTGACTGTAAGTCAAGTACAATATGTCCCTACTTCACACTATGGTACGTACCAAGCAATTAGTCATACAAATTACTATTCAGACCAGCTAGCAGTTTGAAAAACCTAAAACAATACATCTACTACCTGACTACTGAAATACTACTGTTACTTCGACCAATCGAATTCACAACGTTGCAACATCTAAAGCCCTAACAATAGTAACTTAACCAACATTGGTTAAGATAACTAATAACAATAGGGGTAGCAAGAGTAATAGTAATAATAGTGAATTAATTAACACACGAAGCTTAACTAAAGTAACAAACGGCTTAACTCACGTGTGTTAAGAAATCCAAGGATAGCAGTGTGTCAATATGCGTAAGTCTATAATGAAAAACTTATATACGGAAATAGGTAAAGCCGAAACTCGGAGTCGTAAGACAATTAAAAGGAATTGTGGTTAATTTGACTACAAAAGTCAACTGGAATTTATAGGGGTTTGGCTATTTAACAAGGATATAATGCGGCTATAACTAGAAACGTTGAGTCGACCATACTAGCATGCAAGCATAAAACAAAAAGCTGCTAGCATTGAAATAGTACTCATTACAGTGTATTAGGTTAACTTAACTTATAGTAAAGTTAATTATACTAACTTCAAATTAAGTGTATTATTTTATATTGACTTACTCTATTAACTACAAGTTAAGTACATTATACACTTACTTCAAACTGAGATATGGGCTAAACAATTATCCATATAAATTACTATGTCGACCGGCTAGCGGTCAGCCAAACCTAACACAATACATCTACTAATTGACCATTTTAATACTACTATTACTTCGACCAATCGAATCGACAACATTAAAACATCTAAAGCCCTACCAACAATATTTTCAATAAGGATTTATTTATATTGAAGCTTCATTGTTTTAGTATCAATGTTAAATTTTGCCGTAGTAAAATTGATACCTACGTTGTGGATAGGTTAGGTAATGGATTGTTGTTACTTCTAATTTTGGTACACCGCTAGCTGGTGTACGCACAACTTTATAGAGCCAACTGCTTAGCTTATATCCTACATTGATTAGGAAACTATACTGCAATGAACTAGTAGTTAGTATAGTTAACTTTAACTATAATATTTGAACGTTGTCCTAATGGAAATGAATAAATTCAAATTAATCAATAGCAAAAATTAATCAATTAATACAATTTCAAAGATTATATTAAATTATACTTTGAAAATCATTGTAAATTCCATACCAAATAAAAGGATAGAATGAAGTTAAAAGATTCTAGTAAATGTCAAAATTGATAAATCGATGGTAATATAAATTAATACAAATTATAATATGAACTCTCATAAATAGTAATGTATATGATAGTCTTGTTTTACAGGAATTAAGGTAATGCGAAATAAAAATGTGATGTAAATAGTATAAAAAAAGAAACTATTGTGATTACCAAAAACTTGTATTGCAAAAAGCATTAGTATTACAAAAATAAAAGTCGCTAGTACTAATATAATAGTTTATTAAAGCAGCTGCAAGTTAATTATAATATACCAAATTCAGTGCGTGACTTAAAATAAACCTCATCACATAAAATTTAAAGTGTAAGCTAACTAGTGGTTTGACCAACTTGATACCATATCTACCATTTAACTAATGTAAATCACTTATTACTTCAATCATAATTCGAATCAATATACGTTGCAACTTTTGAAAGACTATCAACATATAATCATTCATGCATGTTTTTTTAATCATTTTGAGAACTTTTGTTATAAAAAACGACTATTGGTTTATAATAACTTTTAGAGTATTACATGCGTGATACATGTTTATAGCAATGATTATAGTAATATTCATAAAGATAGTTACAATGAAAAGAGAAAATACGATGTCAATAATAATGATATTATGTGCAAAGTTGTCAAAATTATAGTAGTACTTCATGTGTAGAGGGGTTAATTAATTGTGGGGTTATTATAAAGGAAAAAAACGGCAACAAAACATGATTAAACTGGATGAATCGTGGTGTGCAGGGCGGTATAATCGGTACAAGGGTTATAAATTGTCGAAATACGTACACCAATATTTGTACAACAAAAATAAGGTTTCTGTTTACAATACTAAAATTGATAAATATTATTATAGGCGTTTTGTTTATAGAAAAGTTTTGTTATATTAAATCAACAATAACTCTGATAGTTATTGTATGAGTTTATATCACGATTTTCATGTCTTCAATAGTTATAATCATTCTAACACTTGCGTATTTTTACATTGTTATCTTTATTTACCTGCTTTTCGCCTTTTAAGTTAGCAATAATAATATTATTAGTTTTATTAATTACTAAGTTTGGTTTAAATCTCGAGATTTTCTTTTTTATACTTTTATAATAGTTTTTATGCTCATATTTTATCGGTTTTTCCCCCACCGTTACCACTTAACTCGTCTGGTATCGTTTATAACTACCAACACCAAAAATAAGATGAAAATAACTAAAATAAAATTGATTATGAAAATATTTACCCTGCTCCTAAATTAGCTCATGTAATAAACGTGATATGTATTGTTTTTTTCGTCTACTTTTACCCATTTTTTTTTTTTTTCTTTTCCCCCCTTCACTCCTTTTTTACTAATATTTTCGTCATCCTTTCTCACCATTTTGTTCCTAACTTCCTCCCCCCGATCTCACTCCTTTATTATTATCATTACAAGGTTTACACCCCCCTTCTATCACCCCTTTTACCTTATCGTAACAATGCTTTCGCCAGTTGTTTACGTGGTTTTTTTTTTTTGGGGGGGGGGGGGGCATTTAATAGCCATTCGCTGGCCATTATTGTTGCCGGGACGCGGAAAATGAGTATGAGGACGAAAAGGAGGAATAACACTACTATTCCTGCCACTATCGTTATTGCTAGTACCGATACTAGTATTGGCACTAGCACTATTCGTAATAGCCTTAACAGGCCTGCGGGTACGGGCGTCGTGTTTGCGGCGCATTTGGACTTTGGCCCGCGTCGTTTACATGGGCCGTGGGAGCCGGGCCGGCAGCAGTAGCAGTAGCAGGAGTAGCAGCAGCAGCAGCAGTAGCAGCAGAAGCAGCAGCTGGTGATGGATGTGCATCGTCACCACCAGCAGCAGCAGCACATGGCAGCCGGAGGCGTGGAGGCCGAGGTGAGCCCGCTAAGCTCGAGGGGGAGTAGTAGTGGTGGGCCGTCGTATACGCCTGCCAAGATCTCGGCATTGTCGAGGGTGAGTCCTTTTGAGTCCAGTGTGGACTTGGTCATGACGGAACATCTGAAAAGTGGGTAGTTGCTTAATAATAAGAAAGTAATGGGCCAATTCATGTTCATGCAGGCGTGTATCATTGCGCACAGCCAGTTGCTTCAGGTGAATGGCCATGGCTATTGATTGAGTGTTATCTGTGCAGCCCCGAGGCAAATAGTATGTACACCGATCAAGCCGCCTTATTTGTAGCACCAAACGTGATTATGGAGTTCGTAGTAAGCATGCAGGTCCAGCATATCGGAGCGTCGCCAGATCATGCAGCAGTTCTCTGTCCTTCTTATCCATCTTTTACCCCTAAAGCTAGCCCAAGATCCGAATCCATGCCTGCAGGAAGCATCTCTGCTTCGCCGAGTCGTGAGCAGAGCGGCCGATATCATGACCTTTCTACATGGATCTTGTTGTCTTTGGGTTCATGGACGAACTCTTGCGGCATGCCAATGGGTCTTGACTTGGCAAACTTGACAGTGGCCCAGATGGAGGGCGAGTCTTTGAACATCAAGTCGATCTCCTCGAGGTTTCGGCCCATGGTTTCAGGGAAGAAGAAGTAGACTGTGAGCGGGATCATGGCACCGAAGCAGGCGAAGACGATGTAGAACCTGCCTCCTATGGTGTTGATGGCGACGGGGGTAACCATGACAATCACAAAGTTCCTGGAAACAGGTCAGCAATTGGTATCTGGCCAGCCTGCCACACTGTTGGATTCCAGGCTCCACTTACCAAAGCCAATGGTTGGCAGTCGAAATGGAAGACATGGCCATGCGTAGACGAATGGGCGCAATCTCGGTGCAGTAGAGGAAATTGGCACCGAGGAAGCCGATGGGAACGAAGGTGTTAAACAAGTAGATGAACGCAGCCGCCACAATTTGCGACGCCTTGTTCTCTTTACCGAAGGATGTGGCAATAGCCAAAGCCACCATGCAGCACGCCATGCCTGTACCTGAGATGATGAAGACAGCACGGCGCCCGAGGCGGTCGATGGTGAAGAAGGCGATGAAGGACGACAGGAACTTCCAAGTGAGTGCGCCACCCGTAAGGGCGCGTGCGCTCCCAGAGCTCATGCCAAGGTTGGTCTGGAAAATGATGGTGGCATAGACGGAGATCAGGTTGGTGCCACTGGGATTTGGATGTCAGCAGAGCGTGCAGGCAAGTCTTTCTCAAAGAGGAAGACGCGATGAAGATGGAGGAGGGTCTTGTTACTCACGACATCTGCTGGAAGAATTGCAGAAGCATACACAGGCTGAACCGGTACAGAAGCTTGTCCTCGCCATTGGAAAGGATATCAGACAGCGTGACCTTGTGTCCAGTCTTCTCCTCGAGCGAGAGCTCAATGCCAGTAATCTCAGCCTGAACCTCGATTGCATCACCAGGCTTGGCACGGAAGGCAGAGATGACGTCGCGTGCCTCACTGATCCTGTTCTTCATCACCAGCCAACGGGGCGACTCGGGGAGCAAGTAGACAGAGGCCATGATGACAACGGAGAACAAGGTGCCAATGGCGATGGGCGGGCGCCAGGTCACGGGGCCTGTCTTGAACTCCCAGAAAGCAAGGTCGATCCAGGACTCGAGGGTGTACCCGAGACAGATGAAGAGGCCGTCGATGACCACATGGCGGCCGCGATTGCCTGCGCTAGAAGTCTCGCTCTGCCAAACAGGCACAATGGAGCTGAGCTGGCCGACGCCAAAGCCTAGGATCACGCGACCAATGATGAACTGCGGGAGACCAAAAGCGGTGGCCTCGAGGATGGTGCCGACGAGAGTGCAGACACCAGCAAAGAAGATGATGTTGCGGCGACCGAAGCGATCACCAGACCAGGCAGAGGACAGAGCGCCGCCCATGGCACCCAGGACAAAGGTCGCAACAACCAAGCCCTGGATGGTGGAGTGGATGCTCTTGGTGGTGCCCACGAAGTTGACAGTATCAGTCTGGGGGAAGGTCTTGACCCAGTCCTCCTCGGACAGCAGGCCACCCAGGTTGGCTTGGTTGTAGCCAAAGCAAATGAACGCTGGCATGACAATGAGTGCGGTCTGCAAGATATTGAGGTGACGGCCATTCTGGCCAAGGAAGGTCACCGCCCTGGTCCTGTCCGCAGTGTCGGTTTGCTCCTGGGAGTCAGGCAAAGGAGACGAGGAGCTGCTGTCCTTGGGGTCCTTGGCGTCCTTGGGGTCCTTCGTGAAAGACATGTTGACTGCTGTCGGTGGTGGGATTTGGAAGGGATTTGGAATCTGTAGCCGTGCTTGGAGGATCGATTGATTGGCCCACAAGGTTGTTTGTGGTGGAAACAAAAGATGAGAGGTCAAGTCGCGTGTGAGTTTGCGACGTCGTGTGCAGAGGTACACAGGAGCGTTTGGTGTTTTGGATCGGGAAGTCGCGTGGGCCGATAATCGCACTTGCCAAATTGGTCAAGGCAACCAGGCAAAAAACATCACAGAAGCAGCGCACAGCGTGGAGGAGCCAAGCCGTTGTCTTTACATCTTTGGTCTCTGTCCAGGGGGGGTCCACATATTGATAGGCCACGTGTGTTAAATTAATGCAAAGAGACCTCAATTATGACGGTTCAAGGAGGCAAAACTATGTAGAGTAACTGTGACTGCTTGACTAGCCTTTCCATGGACCGACTGCCTTTAGGCGCACACTGCTTACACCCTTGACCTTGTTGGCGATGAGGTTGCCACCCCAAGTATTGATCTTGTCAAGGCTAAAAGTTTGGACACACGATGCCTTCTTTCTGCCAATTTCAACACAGAGCTTCTATACCTCTTAATTTGTCTAAAACATCGTATTCCAGTCACCCCCACCTGAAAACAAACATTTCAATAAGGCCACGAAGACTAGTTTAAACTTAATACCCAAGTCAAAAAAGTCAGTCTCAAATTCAAAACCTTACCACCACACTAGATCCAGAAAATGACGACAAGCTACAGAAACAACCCAAATCGACAACATGGTAAGTAGTGGCTTTTGGTACCATGGTGTTATTCGAAGTGGGTTTTCAATCAAGCAAGAAAAGGATACGTCGCTGTGTTGGAAACGTTGTTGTGTATAGCGACGTCACGTGCCCCGAACGAGGTGATGTCATTCGTACTCAACAGCCGAAGGGGGAAAAGAACGTTTGTTCCAAAAGGGAGGAAGGTTCCCAAGAGGGTGTATGAGAAGCATCATATTGATCAATTGCAGCATTGATATCTTTGAGGATACCAATTGTTGGCAATGAAGTTGCCACCCGAGATATTGATTTTATCCGAAGGCCAAGAGAACTGACAAACAGGCCCCAAGTGCGTACAACACACCTGTCGTGCCTAGTCCCTGCAAGGTAGTGGCCACCACGTGACTGCAAGCCACGTTAGCCCGCCACTATATTTGTCAAGAGATCTACTACTATCTATTGCTCTTCCCACAGATACACATACGCGGCCTCTCGTATTATAGCGCATCTTCGGGGATCATGCAATGTAATTGACTAGGACCAACATCATCCTTGAGTCGAGCCGCTGGCATGGCCTGGAGCGAATCCATGTTGCTACAGATGAATCGTTCCATGCAGTGGACCCCAGGCTAGCCGCCGGCAGCTCTGAGACGCACGAAGGCGACTCTCTCCGTTCGATCCTTCACCTATGGGAAGCCACCTCTTCGTGAGCACCTGTTCTTTGCGCGCATGCAGGGTCTCGCTGCTTTCGGGCCGCAACGCCAACATGCGTCTGCCGCGTGGCAGCGACCTGCCAAGGAAGCTTATCTGCGCCCCTTTGCTTGTTTTGATGACACGCTGTGCAAGAGGTCTGTCTACTTATGCTGGCGTCGGAGCGCTTCCACGACTCCTCCTGCCATGATCCACCTCGCCTCCACGTCTGGGAAGGCGGAGGTCCACGCTGTGTGGTGGTGGAAGTGTTTTGACGCCGCGCCTTGCAGCCGGCGCCACTATCTGCTAAGGTACTCCACCGACTGTGTCGGCTAGTCTGTGATAGGTGGGGTAGTACTTGCTATGAAAGTAATACAGTACATAGTCCCATTTGATTAATCGAACATTTGTGAAGCTAGTTACAGTAGGCGTGTACTAAGTACATAATATTTAGTTATGCACAGTATCAAGCTAGGGTATAGTATGGATATACCGTTGAAACCAATAGTACTTTGGTACCATACTGAAAGAAATGCCCCCCTGTCAGATACTGAGAGGGAGGGAATTTTTCTCTGTTGAACGGTAACTGCACGGACCATGTGCACATAACATGGACAGTAGTATTACGTAGGTAGGAGACTGAAGTAGTCTGGATAGGGACCAAGAGGAAAGGGGGGAAAGGGAGGAGGAAAAGAGAGGAGGGAAAAGTAGAGGGATTAATTGTTGTTTAGTCTAAATTCTTACCTACTTCCGTAACATTCCTTGATTCGGAAGTATGCATTTAATGCCGACGGCAACGGCAGGCGCTACCACACAACGCCAATTTCCTTCGAGGATCGAGATCTCGAAGCTTTATAAAATTTACTATTCACCTATTAATATTAGGGTCGAAGTGTTGGAATAGCGTTTAAGTGCAGTGCAGTCAAAGCTGACTGTACTGACTGCATTTCAATTGCAGTAGAGTGCCCAATTCAATGTGGGGCACGGGCTAAGCAATTGCCCATACAAAGTAGTGCACAGACCAGCTAGTGGTCTGCCAAAATTAGAAGTAACCATCCACCACTTGACCACCAATACTATTATTACTTCGACCACTTCGAATCGACAACATTACAACGTCTAAAGGTCTACCAACACTGATTAGTGCTTATTAGATTAAGCATAGATAAGTTATATAGAAGAAAATACTATTTTATGGTTACGTTTTGCGTTATTGTATAAGCTAAAAGAAAGATTTTTATGAAAGGCTTTTACAAACTACGGCGGTTTCTATGGAAATAGGTAAAGGAGGTCTGTAGATTGCGACGGTTTCTACGGAAATTAAGAGGTGGCGCGGTATTGCTACTAATAACACTAAGAAATCTTTATTAAATCCTTCTTGAAGACAAAAGTTAATATTTATTATCAAAAGTCTCAAAAACCTAAAAAGCAACTATTAAATTACCAAAACCTCTACAGTTCACAAACGGTTAAGTATCTACTATAATTGCAATCGCTAAGTCCAAAATCTTCTACGTTAAACAATGGTTTTAGTAATAAATAATAACAAACATTATCTCATACACTAATCTTTCTACCTATATTACAAGATCGCCAATTAAATACATTTCGAAGTAAATAAAAATTGTTATACTAAGCAAAACTATTAAGAATCGTCAAGTAGCGAAAAACAACCACATTATACTATTATCAAATCGATAAGTCTCTACTCCACCAAATATTTACGTTACACCGCTTCCAAATCGTCAAATCTTAAATCCATATCCTACTTAAACTGAATGAACGACAATTTCCCAGTAAACAAGTTAAAATAATATTGAAAACCTCGAAAATAAAGATTATCGAGCAACATAAATCCTTTTTCGCTAAATATTAGACCAAAGTATTCTATTCGAAGAATGTTGATACCAACTTAAATAAAAAGCAACTGACTAACTTTGTTAGCCAATTTATTATCGACTGAAACTTTAGAAATTGACTGAGGTACCCGAGCCTTCCAAGAGATTTGCGATTATTTCAGTGATTGAACCATTAAAATATGAAACAAATATCAAAAACATTGAACTAAAAACAAAAAACAAATCTTGTAACCACGGGATATTTATCTTAGAAATGAAAGTAAACTTTTTATACACTCTTTTCAACTTAAATTAAATGTATAGATGCCCTCATGATCCTCAATCCCCGAACTTCAAGGGAAAGGAGAAGTCTATTGCTAACCAATATTACTATACACGTTTTAATAGACTAGTTTTAATCTTTAGATAATTTAAGTCTTTGTTTTACAGTTTGAAAACCTTGTTCATATATTGAATAGAACAAATTGCACCCGTGGCAACGCGGAATAAGTGTTAGACAGAAGTAAAATACATAAAACAACGGTTGTTAATGCAATACAAGGAATTAACATCAACATCATCCAACACTTAATAAGGAAAATTGTTAAGGTTATTAAAGCTTTGTATAATACGACTACATAGAACCAAGAAAGGTACGCCAATGCAAGCTAACCCACTACAGGTCCTACTAAAGGATTTTACCCTTCGGGTAAAACAACTAGCAAATACCTTTATTATCGTAACTTTAAAGGTCAATGACTTAATTTAAAGAGAAAAAAAACTATCGACGAATGAGATGACTATTATAATATACTTTGGTGGGTGAAAATAGTCAACATTAACTATAAACTTCTTACAAAGTTCGCAAAGATTTGTAATAATATAGAAAAGCAAAATTAGACATCCTAAAATTGACATCATATAAAAGATAATGTTGGTAGGCCTTTATTGTTGCAACGTAGTCGATTCGAATCACTGAGGTTGAAGTAACTGATGCTGCGTTGATATTGTTGATTGATGTGTGTAAGTTCTAAGTTTGGCAGACCGCTAGCCGGTGTGCACATTAATTTATATGGTCAAATGCTTTGGCATATTCCCCACTTTTAAGTGGGCACCTACTGCACTACACTTGCAGTGCAGTCCTACAAACTACAGTCAATTTGCAGTACGTACAGTCAACTTTACTGCAAGTTAAGTTGACTTAACTATACTGCATTAGACTGCTATTCCAACAGATAATTCCATTCCTCAACATCTGTAATTAAATAAAGGTTTAACCTTGAAATTTCCACTTTTTATTTGCAAAACTCCGTACAAGTTACGCTTAAAACTACTACTTGATATTTTTAATTAAAATACAAATCTTGGTATAACATATAATAAAATAAAAAGTCATTTTGAATACGAAATCAACCTTATATAATATTATACTAATTAAGTCATAATATGGTGAATAGTATTAATAGTAAAGAAAAAGGATAAAATACCAATAAATATCCTTAACTAAATACGTGAAAAAGTAAATTGTATACCAATAAATAATAAGGAATATATACGTTAACAAAACCATACTTTTCAAATTGGTTTGAGCAGCTATCATTAATGTTAAAAAGTTTAAATACGCTATACAACGTCCAGATACCACCTGTAAAGTCGTTTTTTAGCTAATCATAGTCTTCCCTTACAACTATAATAACGCGTACAACGAATTAAATTAACATATACCACTAACTTAAAAATTTCCGCAATTGCAACTATAAAAATCTATTCATTACGCATTATATCGATCGCAAATACGGCAGGTTCACACGCTCAAGATCTATTCTAAAATCTTTAAATTGAAAGTTATACTAGTGATAATAACATAGTCAAAATTGAAACGAATATGGTAATCGCAATCAAAAGTATTATCATCGTAATGATGACAAAAAGTATTGGATTTTCGGCAATTCCGGCTATTAATTAAGTCATTACCCCGCTATTAAACGCTATAAATAGCAGGTAATACATTACAATCAATACTATACTACTTCTAAAAAGGACTACTTGGATCGAATCATGAACTATAAGGGAGAAAACACATTAAGAGATAAATATAAAGCGTTAAACAAAATCATATGTCAAAAATATACTATCTTTAAAACAAATTGATAATTAGTTATACACGCTAACCACGCTTTTTTAAACTGCCTGTTAGGCAAAAACCACTACATTTACCATAATAAATGAGCCTTGAACCCTTTATATACCTTTAACTTTCGTAATAGTTCTGCAAAATATACATTTTAAGGAATTATTCCAAAGAAGGTAGCAACAAAATACTTAATAAAAGAATATTCACAGTATATTGAATTAGAACAGTGTTATATATAGGTAAGAGTATAGATATACTTACGATGAAAGGCAAAGACTGGTATATAGTATTAGGAAGCCACGTGCCTATGCCCATAATATTCTAAATATCTAGTTAAGCCCTACTCTAGTCTTATTTATTCCTCTTTTATCGTGAAATACTACAACTAATCCAATAATATGTTGCTTTACTTGCCCTTCCAATAATTGGTAACTGTAAACAAAATTTGCGAAATATTAAATGCTAATTTTTTACCAATCGAAAGAAGTTAAAATAAAAAGAAAGAGTTGCTAGTTCTGATAAAAGCTACAACAAAAAAGTCAAGCGCCTCCAAACTCCCCTTTCTTTTAACTTTCCGCTTCATAACTTTACGATTAAAATTATTTCCCTATTAGCACTTAACTTTTCTCATTTACCCCTCAATCCTTATTTCATTACTTGCGTTAAAAGTTTTACGATTTGGGTTTACGCTTTAATTCCGCATAATTTGGCGTAAACTACTTATCTTAGGCCTAGATTTTTACGCACCTCCGCTTGCCTTCGAGACGCCGCTTCGCAAACACGAACCTTTTATACTATCAAGTATTCCCTTACTTAACTCAACCTTTTCACTAACAACAGTTTCCTATTCCCATATATACTATACGGTTATTTACGCTTATACGTCTCAAAAAATTATAATAAACCATTAACACAAAGTAAAATACATTAAATAGTTGTAGTGATAAATAACGGAAATGAATGCTAACTTTCAAACCAAATGAAACGTTATTAATATAAGAATTGAAAAATAAGTTAAAAATAATCAAATTATTGCAACAAGTTATTTTAAAGCCTTTATCCATAATCGAAATAAACGCGCTTCCGGTAATTATTGATTCCTTTAACGTATCCTTAAACGCTGTTATTATAGCTCTAAATGCCTTTATTATATCCCTAAAAACTCCCATTATAATAGTAATAAATTTCGAAATACTTTAACTATTGGATACGTTATTGGCTACTTTTTCCCCCTAAAATATAAGCAGAAACGTGTGTATAATATTGAATATATTTGTCTCTTCGATATATGTTTTGTTATAATAAGTTGAAATATTATTTCCACCGATGTTGCAAAATTTCGAAACACATTTAAAAAGCTTCACTAAACTTAATCCAGAAATAAAAAACTAAATTTTGACCATATATATTACCTTACTATAAATCTTTGCTTTCTTGATTTAACATATTTAAATTATTTATAAGAAATATATATAATCAAGCCTTACAAAGCTTGAAGCGATTGTGATTATTTAAATATACTATTTTCAAATAAATATTAATAACATTACAAAAAATCTAAAAGAGTAAATCTTTACCATACAAAACCTTATAAATAATTAATACGGCTTTAATAAATGAATTCAAATTAAGTTTCTATATGTACGAATTACAAACACTTTTAACTAGAAGATAAAAAATCAGTATGAAGTTACAATTTATAAATAAATTCATTAAATTAAATTATATGATAAAATTTGCTGCTGTCTTATCGAAAAGAAATTCTTTAAAAATACATGACACGGATTATGGAATCCGAAACCATTTTAATCGTGGTAACCAATCGTGAATATTTATAATATAAAGCTGTTATAAAAAAACGGTTGTAAAAGTTACAACTCGCGTTACTCGTAAAAAAAACTAATATAAAGACTCAAACTTGTATATGAATAGAAAGAAATATCATAAAACTCCTAGTAAAAGTAGCTACCATCACAATCTCAATACTCATAAAAGCCGCGATACTCGCGATGTTTGCGATGATCGCGTTCGAAAGAGACACGAGCCTTGCGTTAAACGCGAGCGCGAAAATCGTAACCGAAAATATCGCGATAATAATTACTGAGGTAATCGTAAGTATAGCCGCCTCGATAGCGATAATCATCGTTATATATGGTACGATAATGACGTTCATAATGTTTAGTTGAACGCGGATACGAATAACATTAACTATTTGAATTAAAGTTGGAACTAGTTTAAGAATTCCTACTCCTAAACGAGTAAAGTAGGTTTTATAACAGAGATTCTTTTGATTAAACGCACTTTTACGTACTATGGTTATGAATAAAAATCAAGCAACGCTATTTTTAAACACTTTGAATCCTGTCAAACAAAAAAAGATTTATACTCACAGGCTATAAAAAGAAAAATACGTAATATAAACAAATTTAAATCTCAGGCTATCAACCTTAAAAGCATCGTACATCATATAAAAAACCTAAAAATTGTTGTGACTAATCCTACTAATAAGAAAGTCTTTATAACCATAGGCAATTATTACGTTTTACAAATAGCTATTTGTCATACGCTCTCTAACCAAAATTGCACATTTTACTTCGATACATACATAAGTAAACTCTCTTTACTAAATTATATCTAAATAAACATTTTCCCCATGATTTGGAAACCTACATCTTGTAGGAATAATACAGGACAATCTTCAAAGTAATCAAGCCATTATTAAAACTTACCACCAAAAGTCGTTAAATATTCTTAGCTTTTTAATATATATTTAACGACATACACCCCTGTTTTGCTGTCTGTATATCCAAATGTATTGTAGTATTCCGGTGTCTATTGTAAGGTAAAGACTAAGCTAAAAGTAGGAATCTACCAGATCATAATAACAATGAGTACACATAAAAAGAATGACTTATAAATAGGCAGTCTCAAGAGAAGGCAGTCTTATGAGAAAGCACGAGATGGGTGAGCAGGTACTATAAATTCCGTGGGCTAAAGGGGAAAAAAATATCATCATCATTTAGCAGCAACAACAACCTTCCTAGTATTGTCGTTTACTTTCCTATTGTTTTTAAAGGCTTCGATTAAATGCGGTCAATTTAATTTTAATACCGGTTTCTATTCATCGTCACAAGCCGTCAAGCCTTGTAATATAAAGAAGATATTGAAACTAATTTCTTTTGCGACGACTTTGATCCTCCCTTTTAATCAGTATATGTTTTACTTCCTAATTTTTAACATCTAATTTATCGTACTTGTATTTAATTAGCTCAGGTAGTGGTATAATTTTGTTTAATATGTTGTTCGCAAGTTCATGACAAGGTAATAAGTAATCCATACTAATGGTTAAATAAAATTTGAAATTGGGAGGAAAGTCCAAAGTAAAAGTCAAATTATGAACTGTTTTTACAACTTTGTATAGCCTTATACATGGTGAGGATAATTTGCCTTTTCTATGAAAAGGTTTCTGGGCTTTTCCCAAATTTAGCTATACTTTGTCGCTCATAACAAACTCATTCCAACGATGGCTTTGATCGTATCGATTTTTTACCTTAATAGCAACAATGTTCATTATTAATCGCACGTTACGCCGCAAATATTCTTGTATAAATCAAATTTTTACCTATTTACTTAGCAGAATTATTGTCAAAACATCTACTAATTCCGTAAGTTGAAATCCGAACAGATATTGGTAAAGATTAGCTTTTAAGGTACGTAAATATATATTATTAAGTTTTTCTATAAATCTGGTATAATATTAATATAATGTTACTTAGGATGTTTGGCTATGAAGTACTGTAACGATAGTTCGACTACTTTATTTTCTTCTTCTTCACTTATCCGTTAATCTGTGAATAAAAGGCTATTATCATTGTTAGGCGTATTTCAAATCCCTTTTACAATCTTTGTCAAAATACCAATATAAACTTCATATTTTTATCTAGGATAATTTTCTGTATATAAAATCAGTCATATAATAACAATTTTCGAACCAAAATAGTAACCTAATATTTTAACTTATAAGTTTTATAGTGAGGAATTAGGAGCTTCCTTTAAAATATTTTGTGTATAATAAGCATTACGGCGTCAATAGATTCCCCGCTAGATAATATCAAACATATGATTTTAGATGGCACTATTAGTAATACGATCATAAAACTTATATAGATTATATATATTAGTTTCTCGGGCGTTTAAATATGATTAAGTCGGCCTAGTAGTTTCTGGTTGTCGTTTCTTAATTCTTCGCAATATATACAGTCTCTGACGTATGCTTTTATAAGCTTGCGTTTTTAACGAAAATGTATACTATTTAAGGTTGCTATTATTTTCTTAGGTCCAAAATGGTGCTTTTTATTCTATACCTCGGCGAAAAGTTCCTATATGAGTGTTATAAAAACCATAAGTCTTCCGCAACCACTCGCATTGCGGTTGTATAATAAATAGTTAACTAAACGAAATAGGTATACAAGCTTAAAAGCATTAATTCGCATATTCTTATTATTTTTATTATTATTGAAATTCTACAAAATTCCATATTCAATTGTATCTTCACGATAACCCGTCTAAAGAAGAAGTTGCATATAATTATACATTTACGCCTTAGTGAGATACATTGTAAAATAATACTTTTGTTGGTAGGTCTTACCTATCAAGAGGCCTTTAGACGTTGCAATATTGTCGATTCGATTGGTCGAAATAACAGTAGTATTGAAGTAGTCAAGTTATGAATATATTGTTCTAGGTTTGGAAGACCGCTAGTTTGTCTGCACAGTAATTTATATGTCCAATTGCTGTGCCCGTGCCCTATTGTGAACTGTAGCGTACTGTACTCGACTTACACCCAATGCGGTAAGTCCACACAAACAATACGCTCAACTTGCAGTTCAGTCAACTTTACTGTTAATAAATTTGACTTACTGCACTATATATAGTATTATTCCAACATCTTTACAATTAGAAATTTATTAAAGATTTGATTCAAAATTGGTATATTAGTTTTATAAAGTTTTCGGTCCTCATTACAAGGATGACAACTAAGGGCATTTGGTATCAAATTAAGACGTTCCAGTAGGTAAACTATATTTAAAGAATATAAATTTAGGTAAATTAACGTATTCATCAATCGTCTATTTACCCTGTTTACTAATATTATATTTCGTAAAGTTTAGTTTATAATGTCTCGGGTAGCGTTATAATCGGTAAAAATAATGGTTAGTAAAGTGTTGACAACAAATGTAATTGGTAGGTATTTGTATATCAACATAAAACAAGCAACTTTATATTTTTACGGGATATAATGAAGTACAACCTGAATTGAACAATGAAATAAAAATATCATTGGTTTAATTATAATGGATAAAATAGGTTGTTCTGGTTACTAAGAGTAGACTTTGTCAAGTGAAAAGGCATAACTCTCAATCTGTGTTCGAAGCTTCCATTAATCTAAAGAAAAAGTCAACGTATTAGATTTGAGTGATATAATTCATTCTATTTACATACATAAGTCTATATAGCTTTAAAAGACTTCCATTGCTTAGTTGTGGGATAAATGATTATAAATTACGTATAATGTAGTCTGTTTTCACGGTTATCAACTTTGGGCTATTCTTGTTTTTTTTTCCTTGTATTAGTAAAAAAAAAAAAAAAAAAAAAAAATCGAAAATGGGCCTAATAATTATACGAAGTAGGTATTATTAGTCGCAAAAACCCTGTTTTTCACAAGTACATTTTGAATACCTTCAAATTATGAGGGAACGAGGGATTTCGAAAGCCTTAAGTTTTCTTTCTGGTGGCTAAAAGATCGAAAGCGTCCACGTAGAATCAAAAAAGTTTAACAAATTAAAAGCCGATATAAGATTTGTCTAGCGATAAGGTAATATCTTTAAGGTAACATTTGTTTATCAAAACTCTAGAAACAGCTTTTAAATAAGCAAGGTGTTTTTTTGAAAGTGTTAGAAAAAATGACAATGTCGTTGATAAATGCACGATAAAAGGGTCGAAATTTCCTTAATATTCGATTTATAAAACATTAGGTGTAAAATGTTAAATTGAGAATACCTAGAAGAGAAACTTTACTTCGATCGAGTCTGTGGTAGCTGATAAAAGTAAATCGATTGCCGTAATCTATATATACTAAAAAAATTTTTAAAGAAAACTTGGTAACGTTAAAAATAGTAATCCTATTGGTAGGCTCTAGACGTTGTAATGTTGTTGTTTCGAATCGTGGTTGAAGTAATATTAGTATTGCAGTAGTCAGATGGTGGATGTATTGTTCTAGGTTTGGCAGACTGCTAGCCGGTCTGCACTGTAATTTATATGGTCAATTGCTTGGTATATGCCCTAGAGTGAAGTGTAGCGTACTGTACTCGACTTATACCCAATTCGGTAAGTCTCTACAAAGCAATACACTCAACTTGCGGCTCAGTATAGTCAACTTCACAGTAAGTAAAGTTGACCTACTACACTGTATGTAATACTATTTCAACAAATCCATTCCTGACTGCGAATAAACTTGATAATATACTTGTACAAAAGCAACATATATTTTTTTAAAATAGTTCATTTGTTAAATAGTCGTATATTCATAATGACCCAAATTTCATCCATTTTTCATACAATTCGCTGTATAATAAATACTAGTATTATAAATGGCAATATATTATCGGAGAATTCCATTTGTTTTGAATTATATAGAGAATTTAATTATTGATTGAATTGGTTTTCATTGCCTTTAAATATAGGAAAAAGATAATAGTTTCAATCAATATGTTACTAATCATCAATTAGTAAAACCTTTTATTTAATTCACGGGTATCCTTATTCAACTTATATCCTTTTAAACTTTAAGATATTATTTGAAAATTCGGTTAAGTTAAATAAATTAAGCCGGATTAGTCGTATTAATATGGGTACCTTGTATAGTTTTCATCATAAACATATTTTTGGGTGTTTTTATAGGCTGAAGCGAATATAAAATAGGTAAAGGTATTGGAATAATATTATATGCAGTGAAGTAGGTCAACTTTACTTACAATAAAGTTGACTGTACTGCAACTATATTACTTTGTAGATACTTATCGCATTGGATGTAAGTCGAGTGCAATACGCTGCACTTCACGATAGGGCGCAGGCTAAGCAATTGGCTATACAAATTACAGTGCAGACCGGCTAGCGGCCTACTAAAACTAAAACAATACATCCACTATCTGACCACGCAATACTACTGTTACTTCGACCAATCGAATCGACAACGTTGTAACGTCTAAGGTCTACCAACATTGAACAGTACTTGCCTGTTAGGTAAAGCACAAATAAGCTAAGTAAAGGAAGAAGCTACTTTTTGGTTATGCTTTAGGTCGAAACGACCGTTAAAATAGGGGAAAGGTTCTTACAAAAGACCTTTATTAATACTGCGGCAGTCTTCCAACGGCAAGAAAATAGAGAAGACTTTTTGGGTTAGGTTGGTTTTCTAACGGCAATCTAAAAGTTAACGATGGTATCGCTATTCGAAAACACCAAGAAATCTTCAGTAATCTTTTTTAAAGACGTTAACATTGACTGTCAAAAGTTTTAACGTTCGGCAAGTTGGCAAACGGCCAAGTAAGTATTACTACGGGTATTACTACTATAAAAATAACCAAGTCTTACAGCCTATAACAAATAATCTTCGCACTTTACCTCTACCCTTCGCCTTTAATCTATATAACAATGATCTTTAACCTTATCTTCTATACTAAAACTTTACCTTACTTTACTTTTTTTACTTCTAATGTTATACCGATCGTTAAGTCCGTTGTTATGACTCAAGTACGTTGGCGAGTCAGGAAACAGGCCAGCATATAGCTGAGCTACCGAGAGCCTAAAATCCAACACATCAGGCGGAGAACATCTTTTTGTCAGCACCAGACTAGGCAACCCTCCAGGGTTAGGGTTATCTAGATCACAAGTGCTCACTGAGCCTCAGTGAGTACCGGTGAGCTTCAGTGAGCACTAATGAGCCTCAGTAAGCATCGGTGAGCCTCATTACTGAAGATGGTATGAAGGCTATAGGATATAAGGACACGGTCAGCACCACATAGATAGTATTTCCTTCATAGCTCTTCAGTTTTCAATTTAAGTATTCAGTCTATATATCTGAATAGCCTAACGGCTAATGATCATCGTACGGCACGAACACACATCTTCTTGATATTGCACCTTTATTACCTCTGCTACCTTACTGCTAACATAAACCCTCTAACACCTTCTATTTACTCATGGGTATTTAGTGTGATCGTTACATCCGTTGCCTTAAGTGAACCAAGCTGCGCCAAAAAAACTACGTTACGCGACCTTGCGCCAAGTTACCAAATCACTAAATCCTCACGCGACTTTACGTCAAAACACCAAGCTCTTATACCCAAGATCACCAAAATTTTCGCCCTATACGCCTGTTAAGATATCTGCCTCTAACTCTTGGTTTACGGCTATTACCAACTCTATTAGGAAAGAGGGAATCGAAACGCTCGAAACTGTTTTTACTAAATTTTATGACGAATAACTTTAAACCACGAACGTTAACAAAACCTTTGATAAAGTTTACCAACTCACTATATTAGCTAGTATTCCCTTAAGACTAACATCGGAGAAAAGTTTGGTTGCAAACCGCGCGTTTTCCAAAACTTTCGTAAGTTCTTTAACTATTAGACACTTAACATGTAAAAGATAATCTAACGCGCGGTTAAGGCCAAGTTAAAAGAGGAGGTTACATACCGTGATATTTATATTCCTAACAAAACACCGGTAAAATTGGCAAAATATTTCTTTAAAGGAGCCCAATATGAAAATTACCCCTAAGATTCTAATCCTCAAAACTTTTAGGAAAAAGGAAAATGTGTTAAAACATCTTAACGCCCTTATACATGATCCATAGAACCTCTCCTTTACCTTTAGCTAAGTCAAGACTCTTTACGCGCTAACGATAAGAAACCTGTTAAGCTTCTCGGTGGTTTAATACCACTACGTGACAACGCGAAATACGCTTTTGGCGGTAGCAAGGTACGTAAAGCAACGGTCACATACGCGGCTAAAGGTATTAGCGTTAGCGCTTTTCGCCAGTGAATTAAGCAAAATCGTTAGGTTTTCCAAAACCTCTAAGTATCCATCGGCCCTTAATATATTCGCCAAATACCTTAAAACCCCTCCCCATTATAGCCTGCCTATATACGAAAGCCGACTACAGACCTTACCACAGGACTATACCCCTTGGGCCAGTGTAATGATCACACTAAATACCAGTAAGTAAATAGAAGGTATTAGGGGGTTTATGTTAGTAGTAAGGTAGCAGAGGTAATAAAGGTACAATATCAAGAAGATGTTTGTTCGTACTGTAGAATGATCACTAGCCGTTAGGCTATTCAGGTGTGTAGACTGAATACTTAGATTTACAACTGAAGAGCTATGAAGGAAATACTATCTATGTGGTGATGGCCGTGTCCTTATATCCTATGTGTCATGACCCAGACAGCGGTTAGGTCAGGAAAACAGGCCAGCAAGGAAACTACGCCACTGAGACGCCTGAAGTCTAACACATCAGGCGGGGAACATCTCTTATGTCAGCAGACCCAGGGTTAGGGTTAATGCCAAGGATATGTTGGATATGTTGGATATGAGGTTATCCAAGCTATCCAAGGACATGCCAAGGATATGTTGGATATGTTGGATATGAGGTTATCCAAGCTATCCAAAGACATGCCAAGGATATGTCGGATATGTTGGATCGGAGGTTATCCAAGCTATCCACATATACAGTACTGAAGACGTATGAAGGATTGAGGATATAAGGACACGGTCAGCACCACACAGATAGTATTTCCTTCATAGCTCTTCAGTTGTCAATCCAAGTATTCAGTCTACCCTGAATAGCCTCACGGCTTCTGATCATCACTCGCACGAATACAGTCTTGATATTGTACCTTTTGTTACCTCTGCTACCTTACTGCTAACATAAACCCTCTGAACACCTTCTACATACTCACGGGTATTTAGTGTGATCATTACACTATGGCCTTCATACCATCTTCAGTACTGGACCGCTGAAGTTGTTGGTCGCTTCCTACAGTCCTATGTAGTATCGACTGGACCACTCTGTGGTTCTTGAGGTCCCAACCCTAACCCTGGGTCCTTACATAAGAGATATCCCCGCTTGATATATTGGACATCAAGCTTCTAATGGCGCAGCTGGCCGCTGGCCTGTTATATGGTCTGCAGTTGGTCCTTGGTTTATAACATCCAAGCGACTGGCAGTTACCCCCAATATCGTACCTCGGAACCTCCAAGGTTTGAACCGCCAAGAAATACTAACCAAGTTTGGGGTAACTATCGCGACTTTCCTCCAAAACCTTTCAGGATGGTTAATATCACCTATAAACTAATAACGGATTTCGCCAAGATTTAAAATAATACAAAAAAGTATAAAGGGAAGACTTATAACCTTCTTAACACCAAGAAAATACCCTTGTTAAATATTGATAAGTAAATAAAGGTCCTAACTTTTGATTTTTACTTATTATTTCCTGGAATTCTTATAGGTTACGTCAAAAACTACTACTTAACCTTCTTAACAAGCGTAACCACGTTCTACGAAATTTACGATAAAATAAAGGGCCGCTTCGAATACGATGTCCACCTTATGCAATATTATATAAACTGGGCTACTATGCGGAAAACTATAATAATAATAGAGAAAAAAAAGGAGGAATCACTAATAGATATTTTTGATTAGATATTTAACAAACTAATAATATATTAATAGGTAATAGGGAAAACCTACGTCAACGAAGCCACACTTTACGAGCAGTTACAGATAATAGTTACGGGTATTAACGAGTTCAAATACGCTTTATAATACCTAAATGTTACCTAAAAAGGCTTTTTTAACTAGTTACGTTTCTTGTTTACCACTGTAATAACACGTATACTAAACTCGTTTAATATATACCCCTAAGTAGTTAACTTCCTTAACGTGGATAAAGAAAACCTTACGGTAATTAATTAAGTCGACTGCAAATACAGACGCCCATAACGCCTAAAGTCTGATCTATCAATATCAATCTTAGCTCTAGACTAAAAGTAATACCTACGCTAACGCTAATAATATACAGGTGGACCTATTAACCGCTAGCATTATTGTCGTAATAATGGTAAAGAATACTAAATTTATGTAAAAACTGGTTGTTGGTTAACTCGTCACCCCTTTACCGAATGAAACAACAAAAAGGTAATATATTACATTTAATACCCCGTTAATTTTAAATAGGAATGCCTAAACCAGGTTACAAACTTCAAAGGGGATAAGTCTATTCATAATTATAACCTTAAACAAATTAAATAATACAAAGATACTACTCCTAATACGGCAACCCAGTAATTAGTCAACTATAACTTCCTATGCCGCTTAGGTGGTAAAGACTTTTACCTTTGCTCTAACTATCCCTTTAATCCCTTATATATCTTTAACCTCTGTAAACTCCATATGAACCACATGTTTTAAGGTATCATGCCAGATATAAGGGCAACAAGGTACTCAATAAGAGGCTATTCGTAATACGTAACACAAAGGGAAAATACTACAATGACTAAAATTAATTGTTACGATACTGGCAAAATAAAAGTTAGCTTTGGCTTGGGTGAATAACTATCGTTATTATAAATAACGGTAATTCAAACTATTATAAAAGTGATTAATTTTTACATCTTTAAATCTATTACGTACTTTCTACTTGATTCAAAGGATATGAAAACCCTCAAAGTTAACGTAAAAGTTAATGCAAAAGAGTTGGTTAAAAACGGCCAAAGGTTTTCACTCGCCTTTAAATAAGGGCACGTATTATCTTATCTTTAAGGTCCGAAAGCAGGAGTATTAAATATAATAAATCCAGAAATACTTTAATTACACCGGCGTTTCAACTATCTAGCTATTAACAAACTATACAAAGTCCTTAAGTCTGTAAAGTATAACTATATAAAATACTCTACCCTAAAATCTATTAAAATACTTTACCACTACTACCAGACTTATACCCACTCCCTCCCAATATTTAAGTTTATATTAAAAAACGACAAGGATTTCAACTGTAAAATCTTTATTAATATTTTTACTTAAATAATGAACCTGTTTTTTACGTCGTTAACTCCGCAACCTCTTTCCACGAAACCCAGTTTCTAAAGTCCCTTTCGGTAAAGAATACGTATAAAACGTTAAAAATATTGTGTATTAATACGTACCTATGTTTACTTAATATCGTAGTCTACGATTCCTATACTAAATTTATAGCGGCGAAGTTTTAAGAAAATACCAAGATAATAGGTATCCAGTATAAATAGGTACCTATAAAAGCTTACTAAAACATTAAAAAGATTGAAAAGGTATACGCCTTACTTCGCCGAACGTATAATATCCTTACATTGGAAATTAAAAGTTTTACGGATCCGGAGGCACGTTTATAATAGTAGTAAAAGGCTTAAACTATACTATAGGTCTTAACGGCCTAATACCAATGCTACTGGTATTTAAGGCGTACCCATGCCTAACAAGTGAATCTCCGCTTTTGGTAAATACTTAGAAACGTGCTATGGCTTACAATAAAGCTTTAATAAAACTACGAAGGCAATCGGCACGCCGTTAAGTAAAAGACGCCCTTAATACCAAAAATGAGCCTATAATAATCGACGTATTTACTTTATTATTATAAAGTAAAGTCCTTGTATAGCGAAAGCTGGGTAAATTAAAGGGGACGTATTGTAATGATCACACTAAATACCCTTGAATAAATATAAGATGTCAGGGAGTTTATGTTAATAGTAAGGTAGTAGAGGTAACAAAGGTGTAATATGAAGAAGATGTTTATTCGTGCTGTAGAATAATCATTAGCCGTTAGGTTATTCAGGTATGTAGATTGAATACTTAGATTGACAACTGAAGAGCTATGAAGGAAATACTATCTGTGTGGTGATAACCGTGTCCTTTTATCCTATAGCCTTCATACCATCTTTAGTACTGGACCGCTGAAGTCGATATCGCTTCCTTCGGTCCCAATGTTGTCGACTGGACCGCGAGCGGTCCTATCAGTCCAAACCCTAACCCTTGTTACTTACATAAGAGAGATCATTGGCTTGATGTATTAGACATCAGGCTTCTGATAGCGCAGCGAACCGCTGGCCTATTCCATGACCTGTAGTTGGTCCTTGGGTTATAGCACGTATAAGATATTAAGTATCGTAAACTTTAAAGTGGTTGTTAAAACTATTAACAGCCTTATATCTTTTCGAAATACCCAGGTTTAACCCTATATTAGGGGTAATAATGATAAAAACTCTTAAGTTTTATAAATAAAACGATCGAGTTAATACGACCCTCCTTCACCCGTAATTAATAAACTGATAAAGTGCCGCCGGCACGAACAACCTTCGAAAAAGAAGGAAAACGTTAAAAAAGAAGAATACACACCGGGCTGTACCTATAATACTGCTTAAGTAAGTAGAAAAGAAAATGATAACAAAACCTTAGCAGTGAAACTTAGGGTATAAGGAATTATTAAAACTTTCGGAAAATCTTTTGAAAAAAAAAATAAGGTTAAAATGGACAACCTATTAATTCGAGGTGTTATATGATTTGTACCGAAAATTAACTTTAACTTCTAAACCCCAAACATTACGATCTTTAACTCAAGAATTATCTACGAGGTTCAGGGTAAAACTATGGGGCGGCCCTATAAAAAATTACAACTAATCGTTTAAAGATACAATGATAAAGGCAAAACCTATATCCTTACATAATCGCTGACGATTTAAAAGATTAACTAACGTTTAGTAGTTGCCTAATGATAAGTTTACTAATCAAGACTGAAAATAAGTTTATACTTAATAGCTGTAATATTACATAAGCCTATATATAATTAGAAACGGATTTACAACGGATCTTAATGTTAAAACTATCATGGGAACTCCGTGTCACCTACTTATTAGAAACGATAATGCGGTATGTCAAATTACTGTATAGATTAGCCAAGGTAGGCGTCTACTGTTTTCTAACTTACCAGTTTTACTTTAAGTTCTAGCGAACGATAAAGTCTTCAACATATTATTTGTGTTTATTAGTGACTTGAAAAAAGAACTTCGACTTAATTGGTATATAATTTAATAATATCTTTCTCGTTAGAACTACTGCCTTTGTAATACTAAAATAGCAAGCGATCGAAGTTTCCAAATTTTGAAATTATAAGTTGGTAACGATGTTAACGGAAAATACCCAATTTAACTTTAATAAATCGTCAATCCATATACTTAGTATTATTACCGGCTGAAGCTTCCACTAAAATGGTTAGGCGCTATTTTTGTAATAATTAAAACAATCAATAAGGTTAGGGCTTAACGGTATTTGAAAAAGCATATACAAAGTAACTATAGTTCCACTTTATACCAACCGAAAGCCTTTTAAGATTTATCCATTACGACACAGGTATAAATATCAACGGATAAAGACTTTAATCAATTAAATAAAAGGTTGAAGTAACAAATATAAAAACTAGACCATAAAATTAACATTGTATTAATCGACATTTTGAAAGCTAAGCTAATAACCTTTACGGATAGGTCTTTTGTAAATAATACCGACTTATCTTTACAGATCAGCTTTCTAATAACCTTAGTTAACAAAGATAAGCCGAAAGACCAGTATAATATTATTGGTAATCTAATTTATTAAATCTCCGTTAAATGTAAAAGTATTATACAAAACATACTAGTTTCGAAAGTTTAAGATATAATAACAGGCTTTAACGTAGGTATAACGCTATGGAAAACCCTTAATCTTATTACCAAATATCTAAAGATTCCCTTTATCCTATTGGTAATCTGTACTAATTCGAAGAGCCTCTTCGAATACATGTTAAAGCGTGGAACCACTAGCGAAAAACGCCTGATAATCGACGTAATGGCACTCCGTAAAACCTACGAAGGGAGGGAGATTAATGGGTTCCGATAAATCAATAACAAAGATAATCTTACAAATGCCATAAAGAAGGCTACGCCAAACAAATCCCTGAAAAGGTTTATAGATAGCAATAAGCTAACTATACATATCGAGGGCTACGTGAATGGGCCAACCAGAAATCCCAAATCACGTGACGACAGATAGGGATGTGATGGAAGACTGGAAGATTGCCAGGGGATTAATGATAGTAATCTATTTGAGTAGCATAGTTAAAGTTACGAAGGGTTATAGCGGAAGAATTTTTTTGTAAGAGTTAATAAACTTGAACCTCGGAGCAGCGGAGCAATTAAGGTCAAATAGGGTAAATTTACATGCAATTGGGTGCAATATAGTACGGAAGTCAATTGGAATTGATAGGGAGTACGAGGTCGCTGTTTAGCGCTAACGTGAAAACATTGGTCAACCACACTGGCGTACGCGTACAAAGTAAAAAGCGCCAGTGTTGGAATAATATTACATGTAGTAAAGTAGGTCAACTTTACTTACAGTAAAGTTGACTATACTACAAGTGTATTACTTTGTGGAGACTTACCGCATTAGGTGTAAGTCGAGTGTAATACGTTGCACTTCATACTAGGGCACGTGTCAAGCAATTGACCATACAAATTACAGTGCAGACCAGCTAGCGGTCTGCGAAACCTAGAATAATACATCCACTATCTGACCTCGCAATACTACTGTTACTTCAACCAATCGAATCAACAACGTTGTAACGTCTAAGGCCTACTAACAAAAGGTATATTTGTAGGCGAAAGTAGGGATTTTATTGGCGTATTTGGTGAAAGTGAAGGAAAAGTAACAATTATTAGTTTTGGTGGAGTAAACGCTAACTTCTGAAGTGTTTTTGTACGATTTTATTAATGCGTGCGATAAGGGATTTGGGGCTTGTTTGGTACAACTCCCAATGCTTATAGCTTTCGTATATATATAATTTGAGATTGATCACTCGTTAAGAAAAAGCTGGCGATATACGGTAGTGGTGTTAAAGGTAGAGGAAAAGCGTTAAAGATTAAAAGATAAAGGAAAAGGAAATTGAGAAGTTGATGTTTTAGTAACAGGACTGTATAGTTATAGCTCCGCGCTAATAATTTAACTTAATTGCTTTATAGTAATTATAAAAAGGTCTGATATTGAATAAAATCTTAGCTTATAGATACCATTCATTGTGTTATCTATACGTGGAAAAGTATTGTCATATTCTGGTTTGTATTATAAGGTAAAGACTAAGCTAAAGATATAAATCTACCAAATCAAAATAACAATAAGTACTTATGAGAAGGATGACTCATGAGTAGGCAGTTTCGAGAAAAGGCAGTTTTGTAAGAAAGCACGAGACGGGTAAGCAGGTACAACACTACCATTTGTGAGAGAATTATTTAAATTTAATTCGTAAACCGTTTCAATGCTGGAAAAAAAAAATCCTTAAATAGCTTAAGCCGAGTGAAGCTAATATTCGTATGTTAAAAATGTTGTCAGTTTTAAAAAAAATCATTTTTAGTACTTATTATTATTCAAAAACTTACTGTTGGTAGGCCTTAGATATTGTAACATTGTTGATTCGATTGGTCGAAGTAACAGTAGTATTGCGTGGTTATATGGTGGATGTATTATTTTACGTTTGGCAGACCGCTAGTCGATCTGCACTGTAATTTTTATGGCCAATTGCTTGGCCGATGCCCTAGTGTGAAGTGGAGCGTACTGCACTTGATTTACACTCAATGCGGTAAGTCTTCACAAAGTAATACACTTGTAGTACAGTCAACTTTACTGTAAGTAAAGTTAACTTACTGTACTGTATGTAATATTATTTCAACATTGGCGGCTTTTTATTTTGTACGCGTACGCCAGTATAGTTGACCAATCTTTTCCGGTCATTGTTGAATAGCGGCCTCGTAGCCCCTGTTAATTCCAATTGACTTTCATATTACATTACACCCAATTGCATGCAGATTAACCCCATTTGACTTTAATTGCTCCGTTATTCCGAGGTCCTAGTTTATTAACTCCTATAAAAAGTTTTTACGTCATAGATCTTTATAAGCTTTAACTTTAACTATGCTATTTAAATAGATCACCATTATTAATCCTCTGGTAGTTTTCTAATCTGCTAGCATATCCCCGTTTATCGTTACATAGCCTTTCGGGTGACCTCTCTACGTATCCTTCAATACGTATAGTTAGCTTGTTGCTGTCTATAAACCTTTACATGGTTTTATTTGGCGATGCTTTCGTTATGGTGTTAGTAAGGTTGTCTTTTCTATTGACTTATCGAAACTCCTTGATATCTCTCTTTTCGTAGGCTTTACGGAGTGTCATTACGTCGATTATTAGACGCTCTTTAATAGTGGTTCCGAGCTTAAAAAGGTATTCAAAAAGGCTCCTTAAGTCGGTATAAATTATTACTGGGATAGGAGCAATTTATAGCTGCCTGGTAATATATTTAAATGCTTTTCATAATACTATACCTACATCGAAACCCGTCATTATATTAGGGGCTTTTGATACAAATATGTTTCGTATAATCCTTTTACACTTAACAAAAGTTTAGTAAATTAGGTTGCCGATAATAATAAATTGATCTTCCTGTATCATTTCGTTAATAAGGGTTATTAAAAAGCCGATTTATAAAGATAAGTCGGTATTATTTTCAAAAAACCCGTTTATAAAGATTTTTAACTTGGCTTTTAAGAGGTCAATTGGCATGTTATGACCTAAGTACGTTAGCGGGTCAAGAAACAAGCTAGAATGCAGCTGATCTATCGAGAGCCTGAAGTCCAACACATCAGGCGGGGAACATCTCTCGGTGAGCCTCAGTGAGCACCGGTGAACCTCAGTGAGCACCGGTGAGCCTTAGTATTGAAGATGGTATGAAGGCCATAGGATATAAGGACACGGCCATCACCACATAGATACGTAACTCAAAAAGTCCTCCCTGTTTTCCTGCCATTAAGGACTGACGTAGTATTAATAGAAGTCCTTTGCAAGAATCTTTCTTTTACTCCAGCAGCTGTAGCTACAAAGCGTAACAACCGGAAAGTAGCTTCTTTTTTTACTTAGTTTATCTGTTTTTAACCTAGTAGGCAAGCACTGATTAGAATTGGTAGGCCTTAGACGTTGCAACGTTGTTGATTCGATTGGTCAAAGTAACAGTAGTATTGTGTAGTCAGATGGTGGATGTATTGTTTTAGGTTTGATAGACCGTTAGCCGTTCTGCACTGTAATTTGTATGGCTAATTGCTTGGCCCATTCCCTAATGTGAAGTGGAGTGTACTACACTCGACTTACACCCAATGCGGTAAGTCTCCACAAAGCAATACACTTATAGTATAGTTAACTTTATTATAAGTAAAGTTGACCTACTACACTACATATAATATCATTCCAACAGTTACCACAAATCTAATTATTCGCAAAGTTTACACCAATACAATTTCTAACACGGTATTAACAATCCAAACAGTATATATTTTAATTCAATTTATTCAATTATTTAATAATGGTTCTTCTATATTCACGATGTAATATCCATACTCACTAAACGCTCTTTTTATGACATAATACCTCCTATTATTCAACTTTATAATATTCTAAGCACTATAATTAATATTCTTCAATGTAAGCATCTTAAAACTATTGTCAACTACTAAAATATAGTTTACTTCCATATTAATTAAAGTAATATTATATAAATGCTATTATAAATAGCATATGTCTGAAATATTTCTTCTGAAATTAGTTGACCTCCCAGTAAAACTATAGGTATCTATAATATAATATTCGTGGTCACCAGTGCCTTAGGTTCATTTTTAACGAAAACGCTATGAATAGGCTCTAAGTTTGAATTATATTTCCATACTTATAAACCGGAGAAAAAACTAGCGCGAGCTTTACTCCTCTCAAAAGCTTTTTTTAACTCGTAGTCTAATACTCAATTTCTCGACGCCGTTATATACTTAATCCTAAATCCTGCAAAGTAAAAAAAACAAGCCAAACCTAAATTTCATTAAAAGATAAAATGAGAGTCGTTTAAAAAAAAACTCCCACTTAATTGAATATTGAATCGCCTAATAATAAACAAATATCAAAAACTAAATTTAAGGTACACGTTAATACTACAGACGTTTCCAATAGTATCGAATTCTTCAAAATTTACAATGGATTCCTGAAAGTTTAATTAAACTTGAATGCTATCAAACCTCCAGTCAAATGAATAATGAATATTATTTGGATATTATTAGATATTACTATAGTTAGCAAGTGTAGGGGACCACATTTGCGAAGTGTATAATAGAATGTTATGCTGTAGGAAACACTTGTGCAAATTGTATAATAGTGTATCACGTTTCAGGAAGAACTTTTAAAGAATGCATGATAACATGTTACGCCATAAGAGGGACGTTGGTAGAGTAAATGATAGAGTGTCACGCTTCAGCTGAAAGATTATAAGCTTTCAACCAAGGCGTGCACTCTCTAAATGCCTCTTCTCTCGCTTCTTACTATCAATTATCAATACCATCAATTTTACCTTACTACATAAATACTATACTATTGTCATTATATGTTAATATATTAATTTAATCGATGCAAATCAGTAGACAACTCGATAAATTGTAAATAGTTTAGAAACAAAAGACGAACTTTAGTTAAATACCTATAATTAAATGCTGTATTGAATCCAATCATTCTAGACCTTAATATCACGATTTAAAAAAAATACGCGGGAGCATAAAAATACGCGAAAGTGATTATGAAATACGAAGTATAAAAATGATTTAAAACCCGGAGTATATCTAAAAGAAAAAAAAATCTAGTACAATATTATAAATTCGGTTGGTAGCTTTTTACTACTGAAATCCACGTTACGCTACCATCAATTCAGTTGCTATTCTAAACATATCCGTACATTTTTTGGAAAACGTCTTATTACAAATCCACTACACCGTAAGCCATTAAGTTTCGAACCCCTTTACTAGGATCTATCCGGCCAAAAAGAAGCATCTGTATTATTTATTCATACTTCAAAAATGGCTAACACAAGTTTTAAAACTTTGGCAAATAACTTCTGAAATGCTTATACAATCACTAGAAATACTCAAAACAACTTCTAAAACGCCCAAGATAGCTTTCGAAACGTTTAGTTACCAAAAGAACCTTAAGAAAAACACGATACTTTCATACCATCTCAATTTACTCTTATATATCATTTCATCTCTTACCCACAACCCGAACCTCCAACTCTGAACAACCGATTTTCTTTCTCACTACCTCGTTTGCCTTACTACATACCATTTGTTTAAGTTATTATTGACGATATTTAAGTTTACTAATCACCATACTAATATAATGTTTATAAGCACTAAACTACTAGTTTTAACCGCTTAACTAGTTAGTAATTATGTTATTTTTAAATTATTTTTGCTCTAAAAAACCTTCAATGCCTCATTTCCGACGTTTCGTTATATTTTATTCATAATTTATGTATATATTATACGATTTCATTTGCTATTTTATTTCTGAAACCTTTTTAATCACATTATTTCCAATGTACTATAATCTCAATCACTATATCATAACCGCTTTTGCAACGCTTTGGTATATTTGTAAAGCAAGTACAACGGCTTTTAAACCGCTCCGGTATACATAAGAAGCGATTATAAAATTTCCAAAACGCTCCAATCCATTTCAAACTCTTGCAATCATAGCTCTACCAACAAGCTTAGCTAAAACAAACCAGTATATAAACCTTCTATTCCAATATATAACGTTTCCGAATAGCGTTTTCAATATTATTAATTTAAACTGGTGGGATATCAAAGTCTTTGTGAAAAATCAGGACTAGCAAATTGCGAATACATAGGTTATAAACGTTATTTTTTACTTTTGAAACAAAAATACACAAGGGCTTGATGTATTCAAGTATTTCCGTAAATAAAATTCGAATTAGACGTTGATAATGTGGCATATATTGGACCATTTAATCTTGGAATTGTAACGGATACAATTGCAAAACAGAAAAATTAATATGCTCGTTAGCAAAAACCATTGTATTGTAAAATCGTAAATCGCAACGGTTCACCTCGTTCATATGCCAAATTGGACAAACGAAGAGATATTAAAAATAGAATTTGTAAATGAATACTGGTTGGTAAAGCGTAAAACACAACTAATTAAAAACTTATGACATGATCCAAAATGTAGAAGTACTTCACAAACGTAAAACAAAAAACGTACGAAAAATATAAAGGGCTGCATGGCTTATGCTTCACTTGAATTCAAAAGGAGGTAGAGTTTCAAAGATTATCCGACGCTTAAGTTTAAAAGGGGGAATGACTTCAAACATTATCCTTCACTTAGTCTCAAGAAACGGAAGGGCTATAAAGGTTATCCGGCACTCGAGTTTCAAAGGGAGAAACACTGAAAAGGTTATCTTTTACTCGGTTTCAAAAGAGGGAAGTACTGCAAAAGCCATCCGTATCTCGAATACAAAACTTACCCATTTTAGCAAATATTATGGATGAAGATAATAAATTATACCACTCGATAAAGAATGAATTTAGTATTCAAAAAAGCGTTTACTCTCTAACCAGTGTAAAACGCATTTCCAAACGGGACAAAAACGCCTTAAAAAATGGAGATCACTTTCCCAATGAATATATGTAAAACTTTATAGGATACCAAATTTTCTCCGACTACATTAAAAGCGCCCCAAAGAAAGGAAACGATGCTTCCAAAAGACAAATAACACGCGGTAGCATTTACAAGAAGCATATACAAAACAGCCTTTTAAACTAAGACAGGCTCCCCAAACTAAAATAATAACGCTTTAGAAGGATGCATAGAGATGGCTTCCTGAATCACGACAAGATAACCTCAAAAACGAAGGATAATTATTCCCCAAAACACATAAAAAGCGGTAGTATTCCAAAGCATTATACAAAACATAACTATCAGCATCGCGACTTTTATAAAAACGTCTTAAAAAAGTAAACGGTGTTTTCGGAGAAAATGGAAGTAGAAGTACTCTCTAAAAAAACACAGCGTGCCCTGAAGAAATGAAAAAAAATATGACCTTCTGGTCCATAACAAAAGCGCCTCAGTAAAGATAAATAAAGTTTCCAAATAAAATAAGAAAAATGACAAACAATTATACAAAGCTTGCGGACTAATACCTATGAACTACGACCTATATCTCGACTATCTACAACGTTAATTTCTTAATAACGGAAATAAAAAAGTATTTTTATATATAGAAATACTAAGGATAGAAGTCCACTAATTACGAAAACGAGCCCTATATATAGACGTTAAGGCGGCGAAAGCTCAAAAGGAACGTTTCGGATAACGTATTAAAAACGCTTGTTTTTACCAACACTCTCTTTGTCGGCGTCGTTAGATAGATTATATAACTTAGATGTGATATAAAACATTTCTCCATGTTTATTTTAATTTCACGCCATAAATTTATTATTTGTAATTTACATTATATGACGAATTTTCTATATTTGTCATATATAATTATCACGGTATATTTATATCTTTTTTCATTTGCTATTTACCACTTCATCAATATATTATAATTTTTTACATTTACCATTCATTATCTACGTTCCATTGCGAATTGTCTTCAAAATATAATATTATTTGTATAGTTATTTGCATACGGACTAGTTTAACTAACACAACATCAAAATATACAACTAAAGACTGCCAAATAAAAAGAGGGAGGGGGAGCTGACAATATCAACCCCTTCGTTGCCGTCGCCCTCATAGTCGTTATTATCGTCAACGTCGTCGCTACGAGAAGGGCTGGGCTCCCCCCGCGATTTGGGTCACATACCCATAGATAGAGGGTGAGGGGCAGGATCGCTCTCCTCACGACAACGCGTGAAGACGCTATCGAACTTATCTACGCAATACATGTATAAATCCACTCGCCAAGAGGTAATAACGATCGCTGTCTCCGCCGACCACTAGTTAACACCTAATGAGAAATTAGCTTCAACTTTGTTTTATGTATTTAAAAAGTACTTGTTAGTTAAATAAACCCCAAACGACCTATTAAAAGAGTAGATAACAAATAATCAAGCTACAGATTGCGCATTGAAAAAATTAGTAGCTGAAAAAAGTATATAATAAATAATCGAGCCCTGAATTACGTATTAAAAAAGTAGATAGCTTACTATGAAGATGACGGACGTATAACAAGGCCTCAGCAAACGGCTCTAATACTACTGGTATAGGGATACATTCGTTACATTTTCGTTTATAACGATAATAATAGGACAATGTACACCCGCTTTAACGTCATTCACTAATAGACTTACTCGCGATGGCGAACATAACGCACGACACGTAAAGCTTATTTGTTAACGAGCTGAAAACGCGTACCCGGATATATATCCTTAACGCTTTACGTATCAAAGAGGCCTCACAAAGTACCCTAATAAGTTTCGCCTTTAGGCAACGAGCTCGCTCCACCATATCCGCCATTTTTATACTGTATTAGTCTATTGTAATGATCACACTAAATACCTGTGAGTATGTAGAAGGTGTCAGAGGGTTTATGTTAACAGTAAGGTAGCAGAGGTAACAAAAGGTGCAATATCAAGACTGTGTTCGTGCGAGTGATGATCAGAAGCCGTGAGGCTATTCAGGGTAGACTGAATACTTAGATTGACAACTGAAGAGCTATGAAGGAAATACTATCTGTGTGGTGCTGACCGTGTCCTTATATCCTCAATCCTTCATACGTCTTCAGTACTGTATAATGTGGATAGCTTGTATAACCTCCGATCCAACATATCCGACATATCCTTGGCATGTCCTTGGATAGCTTGGATAACCTCATATCCAACATATCTAACATATCCTTAGCATTAACCCTAACCCTGGGTCTGCTGACATAAGAGATGTTCCCCGCCTGATGTGTTAGACTTCAGGCGTCTTAGTGGCGTAGTTTCCTTGCTGGCCTGTTTTCCTGACCTAACCGCTGTCTGGGTCATGACATCTATTATAATGGTAGCGATAAATAATACGTACTGCGCTATAGTTCTGTGATATTATATTTATAGCAGCAGAGCAACGTTATATGTAATGGTAAGGTTTTTACCAGTAACAAATAAGTGAAGGCTATAATCTTAGTAAACTCTTGTTCCTGCTCTTAGGGGGTAGGAAAAGGAGAGGGAAAAGAAAGGGGAAGAAAAAAAAGTAGGTATAACAATTGCGACGGCGGCGAGCGAAAAGCGAAAAAGAAAAAAGAGGACGGGCGATATATTGCTAATATTGGTGGTACAGTATGTGGCGGTTGCGACAGCTTCAGCACAGTGTTATTAACGCGTTTAACGGCGCTTCTCTAACTGGTTTTTACGCGGTATATTATTTAAAATGATTGGAATATGGAATTAATTAAATAATTAATTCATTGGAAAACGTCGAATATCTTATTAGGAACTTATTGTTTAGGCATGTAAGTATCGTATAGCTAATTCGACACTTATTATTTTGGTATATAAGTATTCAACGACTAATTGGTGGCTTATCTTACAGGTAGTGATGCGTTGTTTAAGGGGAAAGAAAAGAATTTTTACTTAAACCAATAACGATATACCTTTTTATACTAACTCTAGGACACGTAATATCGACGATCACACCTCTATAATCACACCTCTATAATCCTACCTCTATAATCACACCTCTATAATCACACCTATATAATCACACCTCTACAGTTACACTTTATAAGGATCACTAACCTTCTCAAACAACCTTTCAAAGCTTATGCTATTACTACTACCGAATAAATGATTGAGGACTTGAACGAATTATACTATTATTACTAAGTTATTAATATGAAGCTTTTTTGAATACGACTTAAATTACACTTTTATTATTAGAGTATAAATACAAAGCTCCTAACAAAAAGAAACTGTTGGTAAGGTCTCTGCTTATTTCACGTGAAATAAAAAGAGTAGAAAATTAATCATAATATTGGTATTGTTGTAGTAAAAGATAGATGGGCTCGGAAGAAGCATTCCAAAGAGTGCATGCCACGGATGAGATGTTATAAACCTCTCATCCGGGCAGTGGCCCTTTTGGCATGCGCTCTGGAATACCCATTCCAGACTGCTCCACGCATTATGCACTTTGCGCTTTGCAAGAGTGCAGCCTATAACGTGACACGTTATCGTATACGCTTCAGGAGTATACTTTGTAGCGTGATGTACTGCCACCTACCTATACTAACTATAGTAATATATAATAATATCCACAGAAACGATTTCCAGTGTAAATATTATTAGATATTAATATAGTTAAAAAACGTAAGGGACCATGTTTTTGGAGCGCATAATAAGGTGCTACATTATTAGAAGCACTTTTATTGAGTGTATAATAGCGTGTCATGCTGTAGGAAACACTGTTGCAGAGTGCATAATAGCGTATCACGCCTCAAAAGGGACGTTAGCAAAGTGCATAGAAGAGTACCACGCTCCTGGTAAGAGCTTATAAGCTCTTATCTGAGGCATACACTCTTCGGATACCTCTTCTTTTACTTCTTAATATCTATCATCAATAATATCAATTTTACCTTAATACTGAAATACTATACTATCTTTTTCATATATTTATGTAAAAACCTAACCAACACATTCCTTTTGTCCAAAGCTAAGAAAATATTAAACTAAACGGTTATCTTTACCTAATTTTCCGCTGTGATGGAACTTTTTTTAAACATTAATTAAACAGTTCCCATAAGTGAAGTTATATAAATCATATCGATAGTATATCTCTATTAGCGTCACCCTTGTTTTTCTTTTTAATTAAACTACATAATACGAAAAGAATATCATGATTATCGACCTTGAATACTTGAACAAATACGCAGTTTCGAATAACTATCATTTCCTACTTAATAGAAATATCATTGACTTATTATGTGACTCCTAATATATTTTTATACTTAATGTTACAAATCTCATCTTTTAATCATCTTCATACCTTAACTACAAAAATATTGTTGCTATTATTAGCTATCATAACTTCTAATATAATAAGGCTATAGCTATAAAATTTAAAACCTAGCCTGTTTTTACCTAGAATTTTATAAATCATATACTAAAACTTTACCGTATATTTTGTGGGTCGTTACTTAATAACAGTATCATCATTTCGAATAGATTTAGAAATCATTCAATCATCTGACCCAAACTCTGCCCTTATTTTTTAACGTCAATATTTTTGAATCAATGAACAAATACTATTCATAATTCAAATAAATTCAATTACATGATCTCTGTATTAACAGCTTGGAATTATTTAAAACAACTAAACGTAATTGAGTTTTTGAAAACCTTCTATTTCCAACTACCCTTAGGGTATTAGGAATATACTTAGGTACCGCTGGTTTTTTATACCTTATAATACCTTTCTTTACCTAATTTTACGATCCTCTGTAAAAGTTGAAAACTCAGTTATTAGCAGGGGGTATTAATGAAAAGCGATTATAAAAAAATAATTAAAACAAAAATATACTACATATTAAGACCTCAAAAATTCCTCCTACAATATAATAAAAGAAGTTATTTAGTACATTACAAAAATATACTTATATCTTATTACGTTGATATTATACAAACCTTATACGCCTTTTATTTTCTCAAATCTATGAAATCTTTTAATATGGTTTTGAAAATACATTTTTCTAACTTAAACGCGATTTTCTATACAAACGAGAATATTAAATTTTTGCAACTATTATACAACCTATTAAGTTTCTCCACAAATGCTTTACAAAAGCTAAATTAAATTATCAGCCTTCTAAACATAAACACCATGTTTTATTAAAACGTATAAACATTTAGCATCATCTTAGTTGAAAACACATATCTTACAATACGTTTTACGGATTATAAATTTACGATGAAAATTATTCATTAATTATGATTTGATACAATATTTATGAATCGCGCAATTGAATGACTCATTTAATACAACTATTTACATTAATATATTCAATCTGACTATTATTTATCTCGTAGAACAATTTAATTCAATACTCGATACATTATTATATTTCCCTAAACCTAACGATAAAAAGATCAAATCAATCAAATAAATACCTATATTCGTCGAAATATTAAACTATTTTAGTTGGAATAGCAGTCACATGCAGTACAGTCAAGTCAACTTTACTTGTAGTAAAGTTGATTGTACGTACTGCAAATTGACTACAGTTTGTGAGATTACACTGCAAATGTAGTGCAATAGATTCTCACTTCAAATTGAGGCAAAGGCCAAAGCGTTTAGCCATAAAAATTAGTGTGCAGACCGGCTAGCAGTTTTACGAACTTTGAACTTACACATATCAATCAACAATATCAACGCAATACCAGTTATTTCGACTACAGTAATTCGAATCGACTATGTTGCACCGATAAAGACCTACCAATACTAATCAGTTCTTATTAGGTTAAGTACAAATTGGCTAAGTAGACGAAAAATCTGTTTTCAGATTACGCTTTATCCTTTTTAGGCAAGGTGAAAGAAAGGTTCTTGCGAAGTTCCCCTATAATACTGTGTTATCTTTGCGGCAATATATAGGGAAGAATTCTGGATTGTGTCGTCTTTGCGATAATTCAAAAGTAGGCGTCTGTATTGCCATTGAAAACACTAAGAAATCTTCATTGATTCTTTTTGAAGAAGCGTTGAAATTAAACGCTAAAAGTCTCAAAGATCTCTAAGCTAGCAAATTGGCAAACAGCTAAGTCAATTGCTATTGTAGGTACTACTACTACAAATCGCGAAAACGACTGAATCCCTACACCAAATAACTTACAGCAACAAATGACCTTCGACCGCGCTATATATACTAAACCTCTATCTTTACTTTACTTTTTTCACTCCCTACATCACTTTTATCATCAAGTTCACTGCTCCGAACACCAAGTCGCGCTAAGAAAGCCACGTCGCGCAACTCCACATTGAAACATCAAATCTACACGCCCCTAAATCACTAAGTCTTCACGCCCGAATCACCAAGTTAACCACCAAGCCTTACACTAGCCACAAAATCACGATAGCTTTAGAACGCATTGGAATCGACGCCATTACCAATCTTGTTAGAAAGGAGGTAATTATTTCCCTTGGTAATATCTTTGAAAAGTACTACGACGAGAAGCTCCAATATACCGAAGCCACTGAAGACTCTACATTAAAGCACCTAACCAACGTTATCGGCCAATTTATTCTCAACACAAATACTACTGAAATCAGCTGTGGACCTACAGCCCTTGACAACTTTTAAAAATAATTCCAAAACTGGAGTCTAGATATATGAGGAAAAAAACGAAAAAGCAGGTAAAGATAAGACTAAAGCTCGACTTGTTAGCTCTGGGAATTAAATTCCCTGCGAAAGAAAAGAAGTAAGGTAGTCTGGCCGACTTACTTTACAAATACGTCACGGATGAAGGCTCTTAATAAACCTTAGTTAAAGGCAAAGAAACTGCTAACGATAGTAACCTTTAACGCCTACATATACGTTTATAAGAATCTGTCCAAGTTTAAATAAGTGGACGTGAAAAATCAGTTAACCTATACTTCGCAAGCCTTTAAGTCCACTAGTTAATAAGCAGGAACCTCACCGGACCCCTTAACACTAAGAAAATTATTACTAAGTCCTCCGTGATGGAAACTCTTAGGCCTATATCCCCCAAGCTTTTCAGCACATCCAGTTTTAGCAGCCAAATTAAAAAAGGACCGGCTTTATACGCAAGCTTACTATAGGTACGACTACTGGCTTTTTCCCTCTGAATTCAGCTAAAGGTAACTATCCTACCTACTAATATTAGTAGAAACCCTAGTCTTTTCCCCAGCCAAAAGATATAAAAGGTTTTTACGATCAATACATTACCTTTCCTCCTCGACGTGTCCTTATGAAGGATACAGATTGTATGGAAATCACTACGTTCGTTAAGATTTGGGGAGAAAAGGAGAAGTATAATGGTAAGCTATACAGCCTCTTCGACGTTAAGTTGCGCCTATTTTTCAACATCTGCCGCCAGATAAGAGTTAAGCTACCAGGTTTTTACTTGCTGTTTCTCAGTATCCTTACCAGTTAAGTCGAGGATTACTACCTCCAATACCTAACAAATTGTTTTTCCCTTCGCGAAATTTATAATGGCATAAAAGTCTACTTCGAATACTATGTTAATCTTACTCAGTACTATACAGACTAAAATATTATTAAATTGTCTTATATGTTGAATTATAAGAAAAAGTCGGAAAGCAAGATAGACCTTTTCAATTAGATACTTGACAAGTTAATGCTTTGCCAACAGGTAATAGGGAACGTAAGAGTTGGCGAAGGAACCTTACGCTAGCAGGTCCGTTAAGCAGTTACGGGCTACGAAAAGTTCGAATACGCCTTCCAATGCCTTGATGCCATATATAAAGGGTTTTTTTTAGCTTATTACGTTCCTCGCTAGCGACTATGACTGCTCGAGTCTCCGGTTCAACTGGTATGTACCCTTAAGCTCCGGAATTCAGTGATGAAGAAAAAAACCTCCTAATTCATACTACATTAATTGACGGTACGGAAGGCCCAGCCAATACGGTTAACAAAGGGTCTGAACCTCTACTTACAACCCCTCAAAATCTTTAAAACAACCAAAAAAATTCACCTCAAACGTAAATAGATATTAGATTTGCGGTAAGTAAGGCTGCTGGTTAATACGCCACACTATCACCGAACATAAAGAAAAGAAAAGAATGTATTGCATGTATTTCTCCTCCACTTTTAGACGGGACTATATTAGGAAAGTTACATAGCTTGAAGGAAGTGAAGACAAAGAAAAAGGAAATAGATCAAAAGCTATAGGCTGAATCAAAGGATACGTAAACCACTCGACACGTGACGTAAAGGAACAGGCTAGCAAACTGGAAGACCGTTAGGGCAATGGAAGTAATTTGAATTACTGGCAAATGGTACGCAAATGGTGGCATACCTGATTTACATAAGTTTATGGCGAAAGATCTGTGCACGGGATTTAAGGAACGAAGGCTTCGGAGGGGTGGAGCAAAAGGGCCACGATGGGCCGTAATTAATGTCGATTTCAGTACAGATTAATCGGAATTGATAGGGGTTTGGCTTGTTGTTGGCTTACGGATTGAGGAGAGATTTCAGAGTTTACCACCAATTGATGGCAAGCTATGCTGGCGTGCAGGAACAAAATAAAAAGCCGCCAGTGTTGGAATAGAAGTCAAATACAGTATAGTTAAGTCAACTTTACTTGTAGTAAAGTTGATTGTACGTACTGCAAATTGACTGTAGTTTGTTGGATTGCATTTCAAGTGTAGTGTAATAGGTACCCACTTCAAAGTAGAGTACTGTTCAAAGCATTTGACTATACAAATTAGTGTGCAGACCAGCCAGCGGTCTGCCAAACTTAGAACTATATATATCAATCAACAATATCAACGTAATACCAGTTACTTCGACCATGGTGATTCGAATCGACTACGTTGCAACGATAAAGACCTACTAACAATTTTCAAATTAAACTTAAGAAAATCAATCTTAACTTATATATTACAAAAGTAATACTAAACAAAATCTGACATGAATTTTGATTTACCCATGAAAAACGTTATGTAATACGCTATCACTTGGAATTTGATTAAACCCCACAAAACCGATAATAAAGATAAAAAATTCATTAGTAATTCTAAAATAGAAATCCAGTTTCATCTAACCGATCACTGTTTTTACATTCGCAATTAGAAAAGTCGTAAATAATGATTTATTCTAGGTAACCTTATCAAGAAACTCCTTCATAACGTATATAACGACAAACACTATTTCGGCCAAAAACATATAACAATTTCTCTTAATAGCTGACGTTTTCAATACAGAATAGAGAACCAGTTGAAAAATACTACCGTTACTATATTCGTTACAAACAATTACATACTAATAATTGAAAATATATACGTAATTGAAAGCTGATTAAGACAACTAAAAAACCAATATGCATAATTTAAAAACCCTTTATTATAACATTACCAGCGATCCTATCCGCTGGCACTTTCAAAAAGTTAACAGGATATAAAATGTTTAACATAATTAAATCAAGTACCTGTAAAACGTTCAAATATACTACATTTTTACCGGGACACATTATATACACAACAGTCTATAAAACAAAGATTATGCATATCAACTTATAATTATTTAACTAATCATAATAACGAAAAATTACTTATTATCACAACACTGAATTTCTCTTTTCTTCTAAACTTACATTGTAAAAAGGTTTGGTAGTTAAACTTAAAATCGCAATAGCTCATAAATCTTGGTCAAATAGACAAATCGACCAAAAGAACTAAGTTATTGAATTGAATTTACGTTATCATATCGCTAGATATCATAAGTAGATACTTACTAAATATAGATAGGAATTTTATTAAAATATTGATAAGACTTGATTACGTGTAATGGTCATCAAAATATATAAGTATTTCTTTGACTTTTAATTGTATACATTTATAACTTGACCCATTATTACGTTCCTATATCATCACATAAAAATAGTTCTTACAAGTGATTATTTACATCGAAATGTTTATTTTACTGTGATTGTTATAATTACTAAAACTAAACTTTGTTACCATAAAAATTAACATTTAATAGGATTTTGTATCAGTAGTTATATATAATTAAAAGTAGGAAAAACTGATAAACCCTTATATTATCAAGAAAAACTAACGTTTTTGAAATGGAACCTTTACACTATAATGAAACGTGTTACAAAGTTAATCTTGAAATTTAATTTCTCTGCTAGTTGGAATCTTTATTTCATCGTAAATGTATAATATATATGGCTTTATAATTTTTCCGAATATAATCTTTATGTACGTATACCTCTATCACATAGATTAGTACAATATGAAACATCTTTTAAGGGGTTCAAATAAGAGGTTAAGAAAATTATGGATAAAAGTTTAGATTGTTATCGTCGTATAATACAATGGATTGAATTTATAATTCGTTAGAAAGGATACACTACTGAGGACAAAGAATGAAAGACTACAATAAATCTGAAATCTTGTAAAAATCTTGTTAATGTTTACGAGAAGAGTCTCCATTAAACACTTAAATTTCGCGTTTCGTATCTCGTGTTTTACGTTTCGCGTATTATGTCTTCCGTCTCACGTTTCGTATCTCACTTCTCGCTTCCCGTTATGTAATAAAAACATTGCTTTCCCTTTTTTTCCATAGGACTTATTATACATAGGTGGAGGCATACATATACTTACAACAAAGGGTAAAGACTAGTATATAGTATTGATAATGTACGCTCCTGTACCTATAATATCTTACATGCCTAATTTATCCATACTTTGGTCTAATTTCTCCCTCTTTCATCTTCAAATACTCCAAATGATCCAACAATACATTGATCCACCTGCCTTGCTAACAGATGGAAAAGTACTACCCCTACGAAAACCAATCGTTAAAATGTCGGCAAAGTTAAAGTTCGCTTTAGTTTAGGTAACGAATTATAGTTACTATGATCGATGACTATATAAATAGTTATTGGATTAATTACCTTCTATATCCTCAAGTCTACTATTCTATTCCTTTTTTATTTGTACAACATGAAAATCCATGACATAAAGTTAACGTTAGCATTAATAAGATAGTTAAGGAAAACGGGAGGTTTCTCCTTGCCTCCAAAAGACAAAAACTGTGATTTCATTTTGAAGGACTAAAAATAACGGTGATAAAGTTGACAAATTTAAACTACGTTAGTTATACCAATTATTGAATTACTTAACCATCAATAGGTTTTTCATAATACTTAAGTTCAAAACATATAACAACACAGAATACTTTGCGTTAAAGGTTATTCAAAAGCTTTACCACTATTACTAACCCTACGTTTAAACACCAACAAGGTTTAAGTTTACTTTAAACAATGATAAGAACTTTGATTAGGAAGTTTTGGCTGACGTTTTTTACTTGAATAATAAACTTGTTCTTCACTTCGTAGACATGGTAACTTTCTTTTATAGTTCTAAGTTCTTTAAGTTGTTATTGGAAAAAAACACTTGGAAAGTATTTAATATAATATGTATTAACATGTACCTCTAGCTACTAAATATCATTGTCTATGACGTCGACATTAACTTTTCAACAGTGTATTTTTGAATGAATTCCAAAACAATCGGGATTCAATTTACATAAATATCTGTTAAGGCTTATTGAATCATTGAAAAAATCAAAAAATAATACGCGTTACTTCAAAGAGCGTATAATATCATTAAGTTGGAGATTTAAAGCTTGACTAACTAAGAATTATGTCTTTTAATGACGGTAAATAGCTTGAATAACTCCATGGGTCTTAAAGTTATAATATTAATGTTTCTAGTAATAAAATTATATTCTTTTGTAATTAGTCAATACTTTTATTGGAAAGTATGCAAAAATTAGCTACGTCGCACAGAAAAGCTTTAAATGAATTACGGAAGAAATCTATCAAACTTCAAGTCAATAACACCCTTAATATCAGGAGCCGTCTTACGACAATTAATATGCTAATTTAACCATTGAAAAACAAAGTCCTCGAATAACGAAATCCAAGTAAATGGAATAAATAATTTAAGATTTGAAGTATCGCTAACTCAAAAGTAGTTGTTAAAACTACCAAAAGACATATAACATTCCATATAACACTAATTAACTCTTATATTAAGACGAATACTAATAAAGATCCTTGGGACAAACGAATAAGATAATATAATCCTCACATCTTCAATCTTATACCAATTTTCATGGTAAGTGTTCATAGACAACCTTATTAAAAAATGTAAAGTGTCTATACTATAAACCCTAACAGTAGCCTTAGCTTCCCGCGGAGTTCTTTTCTTCGGAATACTACGAGCTTAGTAGTATACCCCTTTTTTTAAAAAAAAAAATATACTCCTTGGGTTTATGGCCTGTGGCAAAGACGTGGCTCGTCGAACGAGATATAAAATATATCTTTCCCATCGCCGCAGGCTTTCGATTAGAGTATATGTATTTTACAAATCCTTCTACTATTTCATAACCGTTGATAAATATTCGACACGAGTAGGCGTTGAACAGGAACTGTTACGGCCGAGTATTACAGCCCGGCCAAAACTTTAATTTTTACGCCCGTATAATAATATGAGTCTCTAAACTATAGGATACCTTCAAGCCATGTTTAAAATATTGATCTGAAGTTTGTTTTTCTGTAAAAGATATTTACTTAATGATTTTATTTTATGAGGAAATATTATAGTACTTTGTTATATTACAGGTATAACGGATTGAAATTATTTTTGAAACATCTAGTGGTATTTCGTTTCCTTTACGTGGTATATAGATAAACTTATATAAATACGATTCATATTTAATACTGGTCCTAAGTTTATGATATATAGTAAGTAACTATACGGTTGATATAAGGCTCTATCGGTATTCAAAAATTACATATGGTACATTATTCCAAAATTAGCCAAAGTTATAGAAGAAAAGATTTTAATTTGGTATATTTGTATATTTTAACAAGAGATTGGGTAGTTTGTTCCAATGGTCAAATTATACAGCCTATAAATGTAGAATTTTGAATAGGTTGGTTTCTATAAGGTAAAGATATGTAAGTTGCGAGCTTTCCTACTAGAGTTTACGCTTAGTTCAGCAACAGCATAGGTTACACTATCCTACCATATAGTGGGCACTTTCAATTTATAGTAAGTTACAAAAACAAAATTAATCCTCTCATTTCCTATATCGATAAGCTGATAAAGCTAAAACGACGCTACCAATCATTAAAAGGAAAAAACACTAAGAATAGAAATAAGAAACATATAGCGGAGTATACTTATATAACTATTTAAGTTAACAAAAAAGGAAGAACAATTAAGACTTGGCTATCAAACTTTACACACATATAATCATCAAAACAAAAGGTAGATCTTTTAAAGAAAGCTGTAATACCAAAAAGAACGGACTTTTGACACAAAAAATTGAACAATTCGTATATAAACGTGATTCCAACCTCTACAAACCCAACATTACAATCTTTAAATCAAGGAGTGTTTGGTAATTGAAAGGAAACACCACGAATAAACTATAGATAAAGTTACGCTTAATCGTTTAAAGATACAGGAGAATTTGACTATAGGGAGGTTTTTAAGGAACTTGACGATTTTTCTTAATTGATTGATGTGTAGCGTCGACTTCAATTCTTTTTGCCGCATTTTCAGTCGTTTTTTAACGCGTTTTATCGCTGTTTAAGGCGTACTTTGTGCTGTTACGTGGAGGTATTGGGCAGTCCAGTATATTAATAAGTTTATTATTATTGTCGTATTAAAAGTTGATTTCAGCGGAGAGTTTAAAAGTTTAACTTCATTGAGAATTGAGGGGTGGTTTTTCAAAACATATGTGAAGGCGTTAGAAATCTTAACACTTTTGTCTTTTTTTTCCGTGATTTTTAAGGATTATTATCTCTAGGTGGTTTTTTACGTTGAATCAGTTCCAAAAACGTTTTTGTTAACTTCAATGGAATCTTTTTAAGACATAACTATCGTATTGATTAAGCTCCTTCTTTAACTTGGTTTTAACGTCCATTTAGAGTATCTTTCATATATTAATTTTGTAATGGTTAAAAATTTACGATAGTTTGTGAACGTGCGAGCGTCGCGATCAAAGTTTTTGCCGACGTTATATTTGAGGATGTACTAATCGACGTAATCCATCGATTGTTTTGAATAAACATTTTATCAATATCTTTTTCTTATTGGTTTTTCTTACAGTGGGCAATGAAAAGGGACTTAATGTCTTTGATTTCCTTTACTCGTTTTTGATTGAAAGTTAATTTAAAGTTGAGGTAAATTAAGGATTTCAGAGCCTAAGGACTTGGTGTTTTGGGTAAAAAAAACTTAGTTTTTTGAGGTGTGAGAATTTCATGATTTAGCGTAGAGTCGCGCGATGTAGAATTTTCAGCGCAACTTGGCAAATTTTTGGTTTTTTTCGCTTGCTATAGAGATTTTGACGATTCAATTGACGATTATAACGTAAGGGGAGGGGAAAGAGTGATTTAGGAGTAAATTTTGGTATTAAGGGTAAAGTTTGGTGTAGAGAGTAGAAGCGAAGGTTGTTTGTTGTTTTTGACCATAGTTGTATTACGTAAGACTTAGTCGTTTTGCAGTAGTAGTGTCTGTAGTAGTAGTATTCGCAGTAGTATTAATCTAGCTGTTTGCTAATTTGACGATCTTTAAGACTTTTGATGGTTAATTTTAACGCCTTTAAAAAGAATTTGATGAAGATTTTTGGTGTTTTTGAATGGAGATACCCTCGTCGTCTTGATATTACCGTGAAAAACCGACGTAAATCGGAGTTTTGTTTTATTTATTGTTGTAAAGAATTGATATAGCAATAGAAACTCTGCGTAAATATCTTTCTTTTTCTTTAGTCTTTTACAAATTGTAACTAGAAATTAGCTTCATTTTCTATTTAAAAAATCTTTGCTTAATCTAATAAGTATTAATCATCGTTCATAGGGTCTTAGATGTTGTAACGTTATCGATTTGAGACGTGGTTGAAGTAATAGTATTATTGCATTATTTAAGTGATAGATGTACTATTTTAGGTTTAGCAGACCGCTGGCCGGTCTACACACTCATTTGTATGGACAATTGTTTGGTCTGTGCCCTAGTCTGAAATGGGCGCATACCATACTTAACTTGCAATCAATACAGTGGACTCACAAAATAATACACTCAACTTGCAGTTAGTATAGTCAACTTATTTACAGTAAAGTCGACTTACTGCACTGCAATTACTACTATTTCAACAGATACGATAATTAAGTTCTAAAATAAGATCCTAAAACTTACGTAGAAAAAGAAGTTGGACAAGATCACCTTTATTAACATGTATAGTATAAAGTACGCCAACAAATATCGTTATTGACGTATATATAGGTCTTAGATTGTGTTAGTCTCGTAATCAAAAGCAGTATTTAACCTATTTATTATTGTATAATATGTAATGATCACACTAAATACCCGTGAGTATGTAGAAGGTGTCAGAGGGTTTATGTTAACAGTAAGGTAGCAGAGGTAACAAAAGGTGCAATATCAAGACTGTGTTCGTGCGAGTGATGATCAGAAGCCGTGAGGCTATTCAGGGTAGACTGAATACTTAGATTGACAACTGAAGAGCTATGAAGGAAATACTATCTATCTTGGTAATAAAAGTGTCCTTATATATCCGCGCCTTCATACGTCTTCAGTGTAGGCTCGACTGGCTCGATACCGAGTCCATCGAGTCTCACACCATGCTGACCCTAACCCTTGTGTACGGTGTGTCTGTTGTGGATCCCTGGTGCCTGCCGAGAGGCTGTGTCCAACCGATTTCCTTTGTTATCTGCTGCGGGGCCGCCGCTGGTGCGCCCTGCAGATGTTGGGTCATAACATAATATTAAACGGAGCTATTTCAACGCGCACTTACACGTTTTGCCATTACTAATACCCTTGTTACACGGGATTTTCCTCTTGCTTCCACAGCTTTATAGGACCCTTTTCGAGAACACATGTAGTCATATCCTCGGCGCAATTAGATACTAGGTAGGGACTGAGACTGCAACGACACTTTATTAGACTAAGGCTGCAGTTCATACACCTACGGGTCTCTAAACTGCAGGGCACCCTAAGGTTTTGATTGGGGGGATGGTTTAGGCTACCGTGAACCCGTACAAGCCTCAACAGAGCCTGCGTTACAATCCTTCCCACCGGTATCTACAGGACTATTTCGTAGCAGTTAGTGCGTCTCTAGTGATTAAAACTGTCTGGTGACTGTAAGAAAAAGAAGATATTTAATAACGAATGTTGGGTGTTAAATAAACATTTCGAATAAAAAATTCGAAACCTAAAACATGGTTTACATTTCGTATTCTATCATATATAGACGGCGAAATTATTTATTTTTAGTAATGTATTTTTCTTAAATAATAACGAATATCACTCGTAAATAGGATTTCTATTCATTAATAGTATTGGGATATCTGATAGGAATAAGTTTATTATATAAGATCATATTTTTCACTAAAGTTTAACCAAATACAAACGTGTTATATAAAACATTTTTACCTTAGAACTTTCTAAAACAGTTAAAAATTCGACTTTAGTACTACCATAATAATAATAGTTTGTATAATCATTTCGAACCTTAGTATAATAGTTATCTTTTTGATAGTTTGCATTAATTTGTTTCCCTTTACGAATATTTGGATAAATTTGATATAACGAATAAACAGCGCTTTATAATTGATATTATAATTTTACGTAAATCCTATTAATATCGCGAGATTAAATAAACAAAATGGATTGATGAAAAGTTGAATTCAGCAAATGCGATAATTAAAGGTATTTCGAATAGCGTATTAAAGGCGTTCGTATTTATTAATATTCCATTCGTCGATATTATTGAAAAGATCCCACGACTTACCCCCTAATACGCTATTATGATTCTTTTTTTCTTTACGAATTTTGCTTTATATTTCATTTTCAACTACTTTATTCATCACTTATATTGTACATTTTTGACAAACAATTCGTTATTAACCACTTACGTTATATATTTCACTTTTTCAATTTACAATTCACTACTCACATCAAGATTTTTGAAATAAAATATGATATTTATTATATAGTTATTGATGAACACACGGGTTTATATCGGCAGAAAAAATAATGTTATCTTTTTTACATATCAAAATGACAAATAATAGATAGCTAATCATTATTAAAGGGGTTAGAAAAAAGCGAAGAAGTATTATCATCGTTATTATCAACGTTTTTGTCATTTTTATCATCGTTACCGGCATTGTTGTTATCGTAGTCATTGTCGTTTTTGAAAAGATTTAACGCTTTCTACGCTTTAGGCCGTATATTTTTAGGAATAAGGCGAGGGACTGAGTTGCTCTTTTTCTAAAGGCGGGTAAAAATATTATCGAAATTACTTACATGATACAAGCATAAGCTTACATGTTAAACGATAATAATGTTAACGGTTTTGGTAAACCGTTTAATAATACCTGGTAAGAACAAATCAAATTTTAAATTACATGTCAATAAAGTAGAGTGATCTACTGTAAATATAGCAGATGCGTAAAAAGACGTCGGCAAAAAGAATTAATACGATGAGAACAGGCGTATAGTTGTTATCGCCTTGTTCATAACAATAATAACGTACGAATATATCTATGCTTTGGTAATACTCACTGATAAACTTACCTATAACGGCGGAGGCGACATAGGAAACATATGGTATAGATATAAGGGGGTCTGGAGCGCTAATTTTAGTCCTACGCTTCAGGGCCTTACACGTTAAAACACCCTCTCGATATACTCTAGTAAGACACGCCTTTAAGCTGCGGGTTAAATCTACCATATCAAGCTCTTTACACAAATGTTAACGGATATTACAATTCAAATAACTAATATTATATACCGCGTTAAAGCTCGATAATAATATGTTTACAATTTTTAACAAGTATAACTAGTAAAGATATGATCTTTATCTTAAACGAATAAATAAAAATAATAACCTCCTTTCACCTCTACTTCTATTTCTACCCCTTCTACTAATCCTACTCCCATTCTTTCTAGTCCTTATCCTCCTATTACTATTATAGTTTTTATAGGAATTCGGATTTTTTTTAAAAAGGGGTGGTATATAAGGGTAGGAGTGATAACGGTTAAGGAACTTAAAAAATAGTTACTAAAGCTAATAATAATATTATTAGTAACTTATATCAGTGTAAGGGTAGCGGCGACGGCGACAGCTTCCTTGGTACAGGCACACTCGTATGCTCTACATCGCTATTAATTTATATTATTACGAGAAGGTATATTATATAAAATAATTAGGATTGAATGATTAAGCGTAAAAACGCTATGTAACTAATTGGAAACTTACTTAATAATAGTAACGCATTATTCAAGGAGAAAAGAAAAAATTTTGCTTAAACCAATAACAATATATTACTTTATACTAATTCTATACTATGTGATATTAATAATCACGTGTTTACAATGATAACGACGTTTTAACAAAATCCGTCGACCTTTTAAAATATACTACCTATACTGCATTATCACTACCGAATATTCGATTAAAACTTTTAACGAAATGTTACTACTGTTTTAATTAAGTATATGGGTAGTGGTTTTCGAAATTACGCTGTAAATAACTACTAGTATAAATACTACTATTCAAAGTAGATACTACTCTAGTTAGTAAACGTGAGGGAACATGCTAGCAGAGTGTATGGTAGGGGTCATGGCTTAGGTGAGAGTATCTAAGCTTTTATCTGAGGCGTGCACTCTCCAGGTGCTTCTTCTCCCTCTTGCATCTATCATTACTATCATCTTTGAACACTATATTGTCTTCTTCATACGTTGACATACAGACCTAACCGACAAAAACACTAATTTAATGTTATGGTCTAACCTAAAATAGAGATCCAAGTGAGTGCCAAATAGTGTTAATAATGAAGGTACCAAGGAAAACTAAAAAAATATGCAACGACTTTTAATGTATAGTATAAGTGTGTAGTCCGTCACGTGCTTCGCCACGTAACCCTTGCGAACCGCGTCAGGACCGGGCGCGTACCGGGTACGGTCCGTGCGCCGTATGTGTACCGTCTGTTACGTACCTCGCTACGTAACCTATAGACACAATGGCTAACAGCCTGAGTCCATGACAATAGATAGTTTATTCCTTTTGAATATGGGAGCTCTCATAGGCTCCCACGTATTAGTTTATGTAACGGGATTAATCCGTATCCCTGCAAGAAATGGGCCTTTATTTGCCCCCTACATGTATTGTAAACCATAATAGGTGGCTCGAGTCAACAGCGTTGTTTAGCATGACCAATTGCAGTTGACGATGTAGTCAATTGCAATAGTGATAACAAACAGACTCAAGCTGGGGTTTACAGGTTACTTGTACGAGGATCGCAGCTGTGCTTGGTGCCGCCACTGGCTTCGGCGTACCTATTCCGGCGAGGCGTCTGAGTGGTGGCCCATCGTTCAGAACCACCAAGCGATGACGCGTCGGGGACCTCGAACTGAACAGAAAACACCCTGGATACTGGATGCAGTCCGTCTTCTCCCATTCTTTGCAACCCCAAAGGGTCCCGAAGGGGGGTTAACCCCAAACCCGACGGACGCCGCACGCCACACGGTGACGTCGCCCATAGCTACGTACAACCAATCCAATCCATCCCGTGCGGACACCACAGAGCGTCGTGTCCCTCCCACAGCCGCCGGACGGAGAGTGAGGGAGACCACATCGTGCCCGGGCGGGAAACATACCGACTGTCTGAGCTAGGCGGGTTTGGCGTGTTGGGGTTCTCGAAATCGTGAGGGGGGCTCCGTGGCACGGCACCACCAGGGAGGGAGGGGGTGTCGGAGTCAAAGCCGCAGGCCGACCTCGATGCCATGGAAAGACAAAGGAAAAAAAAAAGGGAAAAAAAAACGCTCTGGCAAACGGGTCTTGTTTGTCGGGAAGGGGAGGAGGGCCTGCGTCCGAGGGGGGGTGTGGTGGCAGAGGGTGTGGGGAGCCTTCCAGCGCCGCAGGATAAAAACGGCAGAGCACGGCACAGTCACATACCAATACGGTACTTGAGGGCTTGTGAGTGGGCAATGCCTCCCCCCCCCCCCACACACACACACACGCACGCACGCACTTATCGAATTATGCGCGCTTGGCTCGCCTCCCTTTGCCGCTGCGGCCGCTCGTCCGCAGTTCTTGCCATGGCCCATGGGACGGAATGGGACCTTCGTCCCAGCTCGGAGACCTGGAGACCTCAAGCTCCTTCGGCTGTTTGGGACTCCAGATCCCTCGTCGTACCGGACGTTATCTGTCTGTCTCACACACACACACACACACACACCGAGAGAGAGAGAGAGAGAGATTCCCTTTTCGGTCTGGGTCTGGGCTATTTCGCCCTTTTGGCCTGTTTGGCAGGGTTTGCCTGCCTGGTTGGGCTTTTGGGCTCTACTCGTAAGTCGACTGTATTACCGTTGCATTCATGTCTGTGTCACTGCGAGGTTTCTTGCGAGGGACGAGTCTCCATCAGTCGGGTCCTTTTCTAGAGTAAGCATTTCTGTCGCGATGTAATTGCTGTATCCGTACCACAAGTCTTCAGGGCCATGACTTAGAAAGCATATCATAGCAGCCTCTACCTAGGGTAAAGAAAGCGTATGATGCCGAGAGGAGACAGCCTTGACGTAGATTCATTAATTCATAATGCATAAGTGTCATGAGTAACCTGTGTACAGAGCCCCCTTTCTCACTGAGCCTCAGTCTGCCCCTGGCACTGTGAACCCGTCCTCCACGTACCCTTCAGACAATAACTCCATCGTGAAACCCGGTGTTACCGCATGTACATAAGAGCCGACCCCAATGCAAATCAAGAACTGAACTCCTTGCAGATGCTGAGAACTCTGCGCCAGACAAACTCATGAGGACGAAAGTCCCAGAAAAGCCAACCCCATCCTGATGTGCTTCGTACCTCGAAACCTCTCTGATGTATCGATGATCTTATGCATTGTTGTGTAGGCGTATTTTCCTTCTTCAAGTTCGCCCAGGTCAGGATGATGTCGTATGTACGAGGCTTATCATGGCCCATGCTGATACTCGGTGCTGCCCAGCGCCAAGTTCACCTCGAAGACCTCAAGCACCTGACGCCCTTCTGCCAGGACGCCCAGTCGGTTCACGTGCTTCCGCTACCTCAGCTGCGCCTTCAAACTATCGAATAAATTCGTCCACTTCTCATCATCCCACTAAGGAGCAGCAGACAGCGGTCCATCCAAAACGAAATCCAGCTTGGGCATTTCTAATCTTGGTGGTTCCTCCGACTTCTTTCCCATGGGAGGGCCAGGCGCTGTCTTGTTTGGCGATGCACTACGCGACTCCTTTGGTGGACCAAATCGTACGTCGCGGACATCCCAACCATCATCTGCTGCGGCAGACACCCAAGTGCGCAGGGCGTCATGAACACCTGGATAAAATTTCTCCTTACACAGTCGCAGCGTACCACCAAGGCAACGCTCCCAGCCTGATATTCGGAAGTGTTCGCGCAAGCCAATCCGCTCGGCTCGTGTCGGTGTGCATGAGATGATGGCATTCATCAGATCGAGGTGCGAAGCAAGGTAGTTGGTGGCATCCCACTCGACACCGCCCACGTACGGCGCAGCTGCCACAGGAGGGCGTTCCTGTGGGAAGTGACGGTTCATATAACCATAAGACTCGTCCGAGGGCAGACTCGCCGCTCCCCTTGCTATCGGCTTCTCAAGAGTCGCTGTCTTTCGAATGTCTTCAGTGGACTTGTCGCGCCCAGCGGGCAAGGCGACGACATTGAGGTTGTGCAGGAAAATCCAAAAGACTTCTTTGGTGACAGATMCCMCCTCCTTGTTCCACACGCGGTACGGTCGCTCCCGCCTCATCTCGAGCACAAACTCAACAGGCCGTTCTTCGTCCTTGGGATCTTGGTCTCGAAGATACCTCAGAACTGTTTGCGCCCTCGTCACACGTTCAAGGGCCGTGCCGCTCTGTATATAGGTAAGCAGCACGGAGATTACGATGTTCCTGGTCGTGAACTCGCTGGGGCCCTTCCTCTCTGGGTCGAAGATCATGTGGATCAGAGCTGGAAACAGCGTGCCCTGGATCTCGTGGAGGTATTGCAAGGCCAGGGCGGTTGTGCACAGGGCTTTAAGGCAGAGCAGGTCTTCGTGAAGCAGGGCATCTTCGTGCTCCTCTCTGTGATAATATCATGTCAGGCGCCGTTAGGGTCAGCAGCTGCAGTATGGGTAGACTTACCTCCACTCTACTTCCATGACGCGTTGCAGGAGACCAACGATCTCCTTCATTCCGCCCTGCTTGATGAAATCCTCCGTCCAGGCCACACGCTCGTTCCGAAGCAGGAGCCGCAACTTGTGCAGCTTGCCGACTTCCACGTTCTCGGGCTTCTGAACCTTCCTCAGGTAGTTGACAAAGTCGGACGGATGCTGTCCAGTGACCTTGGCAAGGAGCCCGTTGCTGGAGTAGCGTCCGGCAGATGAAGGTCTCTCGTGGGTGACACTCTCTGCCGACTTGTTTCGGCGATGGCCTTTCATAGGGGCATCCTTCTTCTTACCCTTGGATGGCGAGGTGCCAATCCTCCAGCTGTTGCGTGAGAAGGTGAACGACCTGCCCCGGTTGTTTTTCTTGTTATCGACGTCGCGTACTGAGCCCTTGCCAATGCCTACACCCGAGTCGTCACTACCATTTGTAGGCTTGCGTACCAAGCTCTTGCCCTCGTTTTCAGCCCAATCCTGGCGGATGAATTCCATCTTGATCGTGTTGCTCAGATTGCGCATCTTATACCTCTGGTTTTCCGGAATATTTCGCCGAACCAGCAGAGCTTCTAAGTGCTTGTCGACATCCTTGGGGTCGAAGTAAGGTTCGTTTGCTGGCTCGGGTTCAGGTTCGGGGGTAGGCGATGCGGACTTTGATTTCTGGCCGCGGATGCTCATGCTGGCGAGGGCGGAAATGACTCTGGCGCGCGAATGGGATCGCGCCCTAGCCCAGGTAGACGTGTGCGCGTCGTCGACAGGCTCGTCAGCCTTGTGCCTCCCACGCCGCTCCGTTTGGTGAGTCATGTCTGAAGATTCGGGATTCGGCTGGTAGTGGGGATGGAAGGACTTCGGTCCTGGCTTGGAACCAACGTTCACATGCGCTGGCGGGGGTCGATCTGAGTAGTTGAGGTTAAGGAGGCTGGCGTTAGTGAACGAATCGGGGGGGGTTCCGAAGGGCGAAGTGGGGACGGAGGCGGCGAAGGCGGGCACTCCTCTGCGAAATTGGGCGTAGATTGGGGTGATGGGTGAGACTGTCGTGTTGGAGGATTTCTTGTTCTCCTTGTTCTTGAGCTGGGGCGGGTCTTTTTCGGTGGCATTCCTGAGGTTCTTGTTTGACTTCGGGCGGGCCAGCAGCCCCCTCAAGTGGGTGGATGATGTTGCCTTCTTTACCTCTTTGGTAGATTTGTCCTCGGAGAAACTGGCTGGAAAGACAGCGAGAGTGGTCTTGGTTGGAGATGGTGAGGGTTTGGTGCTGTCGCGAGATGTTTGGGTGGGCGAGTGTGGGCTGTCAACGGCAACAGCACCGTTTGCCAGCCATTGCTGGTGACCCATGGTTTGGGTTTCAATCTGAAGCTTGGGGTATGCCAGACTCAGAGGTCGCCGCTTGCTGGCCCCTCCCTGCTGATGTTTCTCTGGCTGTGGGTGATCCTGGGCGGCAGCTGGAGGCGAAGCAGAAGCAGGTGAAGAAGAAGTACTGCTATCAAGAGAGTTGTTCCTCTTGTGCATGAAGCGGGACCTCAACCCGCTGGGCGGTGGTTTGCCCTGCTCAAATTGCTGGCGAGTCTCGGAGAAGTTGAAGGAGTATTTGTGCATAGAAGCCATGTTGCCGTGGTAGTTACTATGCAACAGATGGAATGTCAATCAGAAAATGATTGTAGAACAGTAAACAAAAGTTGGAGGGAGGTATGATGCAATTCATGAGTCGGGCAGACTAAGATGGGGTTCTGCATGCCAATGCCAATGCTTCTTGTCAGTGTTCATACTGTGCCATAGCTGATGATGGTGTTCACAGGGGAGGAATGTGGAAAGTCAAGATGCACGGCAGTGGCTAAATTAGGGTAGAGGGTCAGAGGATCCTATGTAGAGTGTGCTCTAGGGACATTTAGGCGCAAGCTGACTCCTGTCTGACCTTGTGCTGTGGCTGCCGCAGTGCCGAGGTCGCGATAGATACTTGAGCAAGGCACGTTCCTGTCCCGAAATACAAAGAAGCAGGATAATCTCCCCAGTAACCAACCCAGTATCACTGGCCCCTGTCGGTACATCAGTACCCGACAAACCCTTGCCTTGCTGCTCGAATCTGGCCCTGTAATTAACAGGCTAGGCAATCCGTGCTCTTCTCTTACTACTATGTATTCCAGCTTTACTACTCCACATCATTCATCAGCCTGAAGTGATCATTCTGCGACCCTCACTCAGTTGAAGATGATCCTCCGGAATTGCACCCATGATCAATGTCATGGGCTAGCAGAACGCATCTAAAGATTATTTTGCTCAGTATGCCATTGCGAAAACGCAACATCTGCGACGTCTGTTGGACAAGGTCAATGTCGAGCGCCCAAAACACACGGCTGGCAACATCCACCAGGGCGTGGCCTGCCGCATTCCAGCGTTGGAAAACGAGGCCACCTCGGCTTCAATTCTCTGCTGTAGACACACTGGTTGACTCGTTTTCGTCGATGAGCGGGCCATTTTACTTGAAGCACCAAGACAAGGGCGATCACATTCTCGTAGATGACGACCACAACATCACGGGCATCATGGACTGGGAGTTTGCTTCTGCTGAGGCGAAGGAGCTGGCCTTCAGCTCCCCGTGTATGATGTGGTCGGTCAGTCGGAGAATTCTATGACGGGCACAACGACTTGTCAAAGGACGAGATCTGCTTTGCCGCGATTCTTACCAGCCGTGGACGGAATGATCTTCGACTTTCGGAGATGGTTCTGCAAGGACGACGATAGCAACGATTTTCTTTCTTTCTTCGTGGTATTCCTCATGACAAGGAAAAGGTTCAGGCATCGTTCCAAGGTCCCAGGCGTAACGTTCGTCACGCTTGACGAACCGGAGGTCTGTGCTTATGTGGAATGGAAGGAAATGGCTCTGAAAACCTCCTCCGGGGACGTCCGACTCCAGTCCCTCCTGCGCGACGAGTCAAGGAGCAGGACAGCCTTGTACCCTCTGTCATGAAAGGGGGAGATGAAGTACGGGCGAATCTGAATAGAAGGAGTGGGCCGAACGAATGCATTGGCCATGCTGGTGAGTGTGTCGGGGTGGGCAGGCCTGAGTTTCTCTCTTCGCCTGCGCCCTGCCTGAGGGTTAGGGTCCTGCTCCTGCCTCCGGGTTGCCCACAGTGCCTCAGCTAAGCTGTATCTACCCTTCCAGCTGCCTTCCTTCCACCGACCAGACGACGCGTTCGACAGGCCTGCGCCAGAAACTTCGTGCAAGCGCCCCGGGGGCGTGGTACGGGCCATCTCAAGCGCTGCGCGGTAGCAAGCCATCGGAAACACCAAGCAGCGTGAGGCCGAAGGATCAGACAAGGGGGGAGATAGTGTCTAGGCTGAACTAAAGGCCTCGGCGATCTGAGGCATCTCCCACGAGTCCGACTAGTTGTGCGCCCCCCATGCGACCTTGTTGACTACCGGCTCCTACACGACGAGGCTACGCTTGGCAACCCAGACGACGCTCACCAAACGAAACAAACATCAACCCGCTTCTTTGGCCCCATCTGGATTCCATCCCTCCCCGAATTCCGGCCGGCCGAGTCATCTGCTACGCGCAGGTATCCTACTATGCTGTCTGCTTAAGCCATTCTTCCGGACCGATCTGCGCGCATTTTACACGAAACAGCCCAAGATCACAATGCCCCATCATCGTAGAGCCACTCACTCAAATCGAACATTGCCGACCAGGAACGATCTCGAGATGTTCGTATGCATAGCATGCCAGGTTCCATCCATGGCCCCATCCTACGTCCAACACGCCAGCCTCTCCAGTCCAGAACCAAGGTCAACCCAAAGATCATGAGCTGCTACCACTGGCCTCAGCAGCCTGCGAGCTACTTCCTGCATCCGCACCTGCGTTCGCCACAGACGAATTACTCTTCTTGCTGGCCATGACACGCTGCCACTCCGGAATCTTGACCGAGGCCGGGGAGATCCCGCTGCTGAAGGGCGAGCTGCGCCCCCCGATGGCCACCACGTCCGCGAACGACGATCCGTTGCTCGCCTTGGGCGCCTCTTCCGAATTCGAGATGGCATTGGTTGTTCCGTTAGCACCTTTGTCGCTGTCCGTCGCCGGTGCTGGTGCCGAAGCAGACGTTGCAGTTTGAGTCGGCGCAGCAGGGCTTCGCGACGCCATTGTGTTCACGGCGTTGGGCTGCTGCATGCGCTGGCTGATGATGGCCTTGAGGCTCTTCAACTCGGCGTTGACCTCCTGTAACCGGGTGTCTGCGAGGCTCTTCTGCGCGTCCAAGGCCTTGGGAATGGAGCTCTTGAGGTTGGAAACATCGTCATGGAGGCGTTGCGCCTCGTCCTCCCTTCGCTTGTTCGAAGATTTGAGGTCGCCGAAGACCGTCTCCAACTCGGCCAGTGCGGCGTCCAGCTTTTCTGTGCGTTGCTGCTCTGCAGCCTTGAGGGTCTCGGTGTCCTTGGCCAGCTGCTCCACCAGGGCGAAGGCCTTCTTGAATTGTTCGTCGATGGACTTCTTGTCGGCTTCAAGGCGCTCCGGCGTTGGTGGTGCAATCAGAGGATATATATATCTCTATTGTCCTGTCAGCTATCCTGCCATGTTCCATCGTCTCTGAGGTCGGCGTACCTTTCCGAGCGTATACAAGCCGTAGCTCACACCTCCCACAACGGTGGCCATGATGAACCAGTCCCGCCAGTCCCTCTTAGGAACTTCTGATGGTGGCGGTTGCCATCCGTACGGTGGATATCCCTCATAGTATGACTGCTGCTGTCCTGGAATCGGTCCTTGAGGCGGAGGGTATGCTTGAGGTGGGCCGTACGACTGTGCAGGGCCGGCTTGGGCGGCAGCGCTGTTAAGGGCGGCCTGGACTTCCTCCTCGGTAAGGTTCTTGGCCTTCAAGAACGCTATTCTCTTCTCGAGCGGTGATGCAGCTACGCTCGGGTCCTGCAGGACTGGGTTGGAAAGAGTGTCAGTGGCGAGTGGATATGGACTATGCGATGGTTCGGCGACGCGACGGAAGCTCAGGCTGGTTCAGGACTCACACTGGGCCTGCGTGACGTCGTTTAGCCCAAGTCTTGATGTCGGCGAGGGCACAGATGGAGACTTACCGCAGAGGCCACAAGGTCCTCGCGAATGGGCATGCTGGGCAGATTACCTGGACCGGTTGAGCCGATGCATGGCGAGCTAGAGAAAGGGAAACCGCAGTGGTGAAGAGGAGTGTCGTCGTGAGATTTACATCGGAGGCGGGCTGGATTGTTATTTGTTGGTCTGGCAAGCCGAGGTCTAGTCGCAATAGCCCGACGTGGCTTAGCGCCAAAAGAAAGTCAGTGCACAGACGTCTTTCCATTGTTGACATTGATAAATCGACCCCCCTGCTCGGAGCAACGCCGTGTTGTGTTTGGTTTGGCAGACCCGACAAGCCTCGACCACGAACGCTTGCGCTTCTTAAATCGCTCTCGATTCCCATGATTGAGATCGCAAAACCTGGCAGCCATGTCGCAGCACACGGGTGTGTCTTCAGTGCCGCGCCCAAAAGAGGCAAGTCTTCGTCGCCCAGCTCTGCTCCTACAACTGCCGCATCCTCAACTGCGCCGACCGTCGACGCAACACGCAACACCCTCCACAGCACCGTCACCAACTTGCTTCGTGTAGTACTAATGCTATTGCTACCACATAGACTCTCGGCAGCATCAGCTATAACACCGCCATCCCACAGCCCTCCACAATGAAGCGCTCCCACTCTACCTCTGTGGTCGGCAGCAGCGCACCCTTCTCCAGCAGCCACAATCGCGCCGCTTCGGGATCTAGACAGTCCCTTGCCATGTCGAGACCGCCCCAGCCGCTCTTCACACGCTCCTCCTCTGGAGGCAATCTGATGGACATGGGCGGCGCATCCTCCGCCAAGCGCATGTCCTACCAGCCCAACAGCACCTCCACACTCAAGTACGGCAACCACACGCCCGGAAGCAGCCTTCCCGGCCGTGCATCCACCGACAGCGAGCGCCGCCGAAGCAGTGTCTACCGTGCACGCACCTCCACACAAGCCCACATGACCGGTCATCAGAGCTTCTTCCAGCAAGCGCCCCAACCCGCCGGCGTGCCACGCGACCCGCGTCCGCTCAAGGACCGCGCCTACCAGACAAGGATAGGCCAGGAGCTGTTGGACTACCTGGCCCAGAATAACTTCGAGGTGGAGATGAAGCACGTCCTGTCGCAGAATGTGATCAAGTCGCCGACCCAGAAGGACTTCAACTACATGTTCCAGTGGCTCTACCACCGCATCGACCCGAGCTACCGCTTCCTCAAGAACATCGATCAGGAGGTGCCGCCCCTGCTCAAACAGCTTAGATACCCGTATGAGAAGAGCATCACCAAGAGCCAGATCGCTGCCGTCGGAGGCCAGAACTGGTACATGTTCCTCGGCGTGCTGCATTGGATGATGCAGCTGGCACACATGCTGGAAGCCTATACATCCAACCGCTACGAGGACGACTGCCTCCAGGCAGGTGTTGATGTCACGGGCGACCACATCATCTTTGACTTTCTGGGCAACGCATACGACGACTGGCTTAGCATGCCCGAGGAGTCGAGTGACGAGGACGCCAAAAAGGCGTTGGCACCACATGTCGAACGGATGGCAGCGCAATTTGCAGAGGCAAATTCCAAGTTCGAGCAAGAGCTGCAGGCCTTGGAGGCACAGAATGCTAGCCTGTTGCAAGAAATTGAAAAACTAGAGAAGATGACGCCGGACCCGGCCATCCTCGATTACCACCACCAGATCATGGAAGAGGACAGATTCAAGTTCGAAGAATACAACGCCACGGCCATGCAGCGGACGGAAAAATACGAGGCCAGGATCCAGGTGCTGCAGGAGGAACTCGAGAAGGCGACGCATGAGCTGCAAGAGGCAGACGGGGAGCGGAGAAGCCTACAGAAGGAAGTCGACGATCAGGGAATCAGCATGGCGGATATCGACCGCATGACTTCGGAACGGGAGCGACTGCAGAGAGGCATCGAGTCCGCCAGCGGGCGGCTAGACGAGGTCAAGAAGAAGGTCGCGGACAAAGAGGCCGAGACTAGCCGGAAACTCGACGAACTCGAGCGCCTCGTTGACCAGTTCAACACCATGGCCTACCAAATCGGCCTCATCCCCGCAAACGCCGCAAATGCCAAGGGAAAGGACTACGACCTGCGCATTGACATCAACCAAGGCCCCAACTTCACCTCGTCGCAGCTCAAGGGCTCCTTCGCGGATGGCTTCGAGAACGAGCGCCTGCTGGCGGACCCGCACACGGGCTACCAGCCCGCGCATGTGCTGAACCTGGACCTGCGCGGGCAGGTCAAGGCCGAGCTGGTCGCGCTGCGCAAGGAGGTATCAGAGCGGCGGTCCGCGGCGGTGGACGCGATGATGAAGAACAACGAGATGCTCGAGAACCTCAAGGAAGCCATGGAAGACAAGCGCAACGAGGTCGAGGCGCTCGAGCACCGCGTGCGCGCGGCCGAGGAGGAGCACGAGAAGACTAAGGAGGTCACGAACGCGCAGCGCATGAACAGCGACGTGCAGATCGAGAAGATGGAAAAGGAGCTGGCCAAGATGCGCGCAAACCTGAGCGAGAGCGTGCAGCTGATGGAGCAGCGCGAGATGAACGTGAACATTGAGTATGTGCAAAGTCACCGCTGTGCGGATAGGATAGCTCCGTCCCGGGCATAATACTGACAGTCGAGACACAGGTACGAGCAGCTTACGATCCGAACAAACGCCCTGCGTGAGGAGCTCCACACCGAGGTCACGCGCATGCTGAATGATGTTATCAAGTTCAAGATGCATGCGCAAAAGGGCCTTGAGGATTACGAGAGCTTCATCGCGGACGAGATGCAGAAGGAGTTTGTGATGGGGGATGACGAGGACGAGAACGAGGACGAGAACGAGGACGAGGCATAAAGTCCAACACGTGTTCCTGCATGCAGTTTCGTGTTTTATTTGGGCCTGATGTTTTATATCTTATACCAAAGCGTTCATAAGGCGACCGGTGTTGGGGTGGGGTTTACTCTTATGACACGGAGTACGAGGTGGCTCTTGGTTTTGTTCGGTTTTGTTCGGCTTTCTTCCATGTTTTGGCACAACCGCTGGAGGGTTGGCTTTGCTGTACACTCTACAGACAGTATTGATACCATGTCCGTGATCCTGGCAATGAGAAACGGTCTTGTGAAGTATCCGAGACATGCTCCTGAGTTGATTCCTTGTAGCTCGTGGCTTGTGCTCACCTTGAAGTAGTGCCGAACCCATGGCGCTGGTAACCCCACTTAACACCCCTGCTGGATGACCATCGCAGGGCACATCGTCCATCTTCCATCAACACATGCTTGAGATCCCTATTTTAACAACAACATTATCATCAACAACAACACGCCCTCTCCCCATCCCACCTACTCATCCACACCCATCCCGCCTTCTTTTTTTTTGCCTTTTTTTTGAAGAAAAAAAAAATTAGAA
>JASMMZ010000001.1:4258686-4421995 GCA_038502455.1 Anisogramma anomala | reverse complement strand
CGGCGGCAGCGGCGGCGGCGCGGTGCAGCCGGCGCAGTTCGTCGGCAACCGCGTCGCGGGCATCCTGTTCGAGAACAAGGCCGACCACACGACGTACTTCGGCGCGGCGCCGGCGCTCGTCGAGGGCATCCACATGCTGCCGCTGCTGCCGGCGACGGCGTACGTGCGGCCGGCGCCGTTCGTGGCGCAGGAGTGGGCGCAGTACTTTGACGGCGGGCGCGTGGACGCGGTCGCGGGCGGGTGGCGCGGCGTGCTGTACGGGAACCTGGCGACGGTGGCGCCGGCGGCGGCGTTCGCGTGGTTCGACCAGGCCGGGTTCGATGCCAGCTGGCTGGATAGCGGGGCAAGCTTGACGTGGTATTTGGCTTATGCGGCTGGTGAGTCTTGGCCCCGCTCTCTGCTGTCGACCCGGGTTGTTTCACGTGTTAGTATGGCGTGGGGTTTGCTGTGGTGGTTCGGTTGCTGACTTTGGTTTTGTGCAGCGCTTGCTGGTCTCTAGGTGGGACCGTCAACCGGCCGGACGAGCCGAAGACCGCCTCGCTTCATTCCCTTTCCCTTGCTCGCGCTTTTTCTCTTGTTTATTTTGTCAACATGCAGCATCCCGGTCTTTCCGATTTCGCGGGGTCCATCAACGGTAGCGTGGGTGTCTTCGGGGCCAACTGCATGCTAGAGGGAACGGTCGCTTCAACGGCATTTTGACGGGCAACGAGGGGTACGGTGGGCGGCTTCTTTTCCTTGGTTGGCAGACAGGCAGGCCATCTTGGACGGGACTGGGCTGGTTCCCTCTCGGTATCACCGTATCACCACCACACACGGCTCATGTTATGGCCACCCTGCAGTTGGGACGAGGCGGTATGAAATGATGATGATGATGATGATGATGATGATGTTTGGCCATGGTTTCCACTCAAGCAAGCGGTTTCCTCCAAGAAGATCCACGTCCCCTGGTCCAGAGGATTGGGAGACCTCCGGATTCGGCACAAAGATACTGTACCTACTGAGTGTTTGGTGTCTCGGCAGCACTACCTCCCAACATGCGACACACCCGCAGCCTACGTGGATCGTTTTCTACAAGTAGCTTGTGGACTTGATCACATTTCGGGTCAGCATTTGTTCCGTGTTGTTGGTAGGCCTTAATCGTTGCCACGTAGTCGATTCGAATCTCTGGTCGAAGTAATTGGTGTATTGTATGGAGAGTGGTGATGTGGTACTTCTAAAAAGTTTGGCAGACCGCTAGCCGGTCGGTCTGCATACTAATTTGTATGGGCAACTATTTGGCCCGTGTCCTATATTGAATTGGGCACCGAATTGTAATTGATTTGTTGTTAATACAGTTAATTTGTAGTTGATATAGTTAACTTGTAGTTAGCACAGTTAACTTTTTATTTTGTGCGTACACGTTAGTGTAGTCGATTACCAAATAACGGTAATTGTTGGTAGGGCTTTAGACGTTGCAACGTTGTCGATTCGATTGGTCGATGTAACAGTAGTATTGCGTGGTCAAATGGTGGGTTTATTGTTCTAGTTTTGGCAGACCGCTAGCCGGTCTGCACAGTAATTTGTATGGCCAATTGCTTGGCCTGTGGCCTAGTGTAAAGTGGGGCCATATTGCATTTGACTTACAGTCAAATATAGTAAGCCCACACAAAACAATACACTCAACTTACAGTTAGTATAGTCGACTTTACTGTAAGTAAAGTTGACCTATTGTACTGCAAATGCTACTATTCCAATACTGGCGGCTTTTTAGTTTGTACGCGCACGTCAGTGTGGTTGATTAATTTTTTCCGGTCAGCGCTAAACTACAACCTCGTCAATTAACCAAACCCCTGCCAATCTTAATTGTCCTTTACATCGAATTACACCCATTTGTACTTAAATTAAACCTAATTACCCTTAGTTACCTTACGGCTTCGAAGTCCGACTTTATCGATTTTTACAAAAAGTTTTTTTCGCTATAAACCTAGGTAGGCCTTTACTTGATCCATATTAATTAAATAAGTTGTTATTGTTAATCTTTTGGTATTTTTCAGGTTAATTAATATATCATTAATCGCCGCCGTTCCACGATTTAGCCTTGGTGGGCAGCTTATTAACGTATCTTTTAATATATATAGTTAGCTTATTATTATCCATAAACCTTTTAAGAACTTTATTCGATAATGTTTTCTTTATAGTATTGGTAGGATTATCTTTACTATTAATTTATCGGAATTCGTTAATCTTCTTTTCTCCGTAGACTTTGTAGAGTGTTATTACATCGATTATCAAGCGTTTTTTTGCTGGTGGTTTCGAGCTTCAAAAAGGGATTCAAATAGGTTTTTCGAGTCGATAAAGAATAATATTGGGATAGAAGGAATTTTAAGCTGCCTGGTAATAACGTTAAAAGTTTCCTATAATACTATACCTATATCGAAACCTGTGGATATTACTATATACCCTTATAGATAGTATATATGGCCCTAGTGGCAGTGTACTGGATGGCAGGATGCATTCTTATAGAGTACACAATAATGTGTCATGCTGCAGACTATACTCTTCTAAAACGCGAAGTGCACCATACATAGATCGGGTTAGAATAACTATACCAAACCGAACGACAATATATGGATCGGTCTGGAATAGCTATACTAGACCGAACGACAATGCATAGGGTGGTCTAGAGTGGTACGCTCTGGGTAAGGGCTTATAAACCCTCACCTGTAGTGTGCACCTCTAGATGCTTCTTTGTTGCATCTATTATCTTTTATACTACAATATCAATCTAGCGATTACTCTTCTCTATACCTTATTTCACGTGAAAAAACAAAGGTTTTAGACCTTACCGACAAAACCTATTATTATGTCATAAACCTTTAAAGTTAATACGTTTCGTATAAAAAAATTTACACTTAACAAAGGTATAACAAATTAGGTTACCAATGATATTAAATTAGGATTTCCGCTTATCTTTATTAATTAGGGTTATTAAAAGGATAAATTGCGAATATAAGTTGGTGTTTTTACATACAACCTGTTTATAAAAAAATATTAACTTAGCTTTTCATAAGTCGATCAAAACCATATTAATATTTCGGTTTAAGTTTCGTATTTTCCACTTAAACCTTTTGTTTAACCGGTTAAATCGTAATCTTTCGGATTTCATACTAATATCGATATAAATAGGTTGTAAAAAGTTTTCGGTTAGTATAAAGTGGTAATACAGCTATTATGGGTACGTTATTTTAGATATCATTAAATTTTAGTTTCATTGGTCTTGTTATTTATAGTCAAATGAGTACCTTAACCCTTTTTGGAAAAAGTTGAAGCCAGTTTTAATACCGAGTATACGAATTGACTAATTATTAAAGTTAAATTAAGTGCTTTTCGTTAACGTCGTAACTAGCTTATAATTTTAAAACTTAAAGTTTTTCATCACTTAATATTCCGATATCATAAAGCCAGCTATTTTAACGAAAAGGGTTTCATTAGTTTATATACCTATTAGGCTAAATTTATTCTTTTATATTACTAATAAATACAGGTTGTATATTGAAAAATTTATACCTAAACATAATTTAAAGTGCGACTGGTAAGTTAGGAACCAAGGGACGCTTGTTTTAGCTAATATATATAAAGGTTTCATATATCGTATTACCCTTCCTAAAAGGGTAAATAAGCCGTAATTTCTGTAGCAATTCGAGCAGTACAATCCGCTGTAGGTTGTTTGCTAATTACGTATATGCTTACGTAATATTTCGGCTATCAAACGTCAACTTACCTTTAATTTTAACTAATAAATCTACCGGTAAAGCGATTATTAGGCGTTAATTGATCTTTTAAATCGTTGGCGATCATGTAAAGATTTAATTTCTACTTTTATTACCGTATCTTTAAGCCATTAAACGTATTTTTTCATACGGTTGACCCGTGGTTTTATCTTTAACTTTGAAGCTTATTTTCGATTTCAAGATCGTAACATTTATCTTTTGAAGGTTAAAATTAGTTTTTGACACAAATTATATTACTTTTTGAATTAATAGGCTATTCATTTTGATTTTATTCCTTTCTTCAAACGGTTTTCCATAAGTTTTAATCATGCTTTACGTTTAAAGCTTTATTATTTAGTTTTCGTTATTATTATTCTTTGTACCTATTGAAGTAATATTATAAATACAACCCGGTGTATATTCGTCCTTTTTATATTCTTTTTTTTCAGGGGTCGTTTGTTTTGGCGGCGTTTAATCGGCTTATCAATTACGGTTAAAGAAGGTTTATATTAACTTAATCGTTGAACTTGAGGTTTTTTATCATTACTAATCTTAATATAAAGCTTAACTTAAGTAATACGAAAAGTTACAGGACCGTTAGTAGTTTTAATAACTACTTTAAAGTTAGCGATACTTAATATCTTATATAAGCACTCCTATTTACCCGGCTCCCATTACACGAGTACTTCATTTTGCAACGGTAGAGTAAGTATATCGATTGTCGTAAGGTCTTTTTTAGTGTTAAGGGTATTATTAACCTAGCGGTGTACCAATTCCTTTCGCATCTCCTTTAATACTTTGTCGTAAACCACAACTCGTTTTTGAATAGTTGTTAATATCGGAGATTTACCCGTTAAGCGTAGATAGGCTTTAAAGACTATTAATGTCGTCATTGGGCCGTTAGAGTTTATAATATCGTTTAGACCTTTTATCGCTATTAAAGGCGTGCTTCTGAATTCATAAAACTTTTCATCTTTAAAGTAAAGATATTATATATTCGGAGGAGTAATACATATGCCTTTTAGATTTTTTTAATAATTTTGTAGGCCTTTATAGGTACCTGTTTGTATTAGATACCTATTATCTTAGTATTCTTTTAAAATTCCGCCATCATAAAGTTAGTACCGGTATCATGGATAATGAAGTTAAGCGGGTCCAGGTAGGTGTTAATTTACATTATCTGTAACGTTTCTCACGTATCTTTTGCCGAAGGGGACTTTTAAAACATGGTTTCGTAAAAAGAGTCTATGAAGTTAACGACTTACAAAACAAGTTTATTATCTAAGTAAAATATATAAATAAAGACTTCGTAATTGAAGTTTTTGTCGTTTTTTAATGTAGATTTAAATTTTCGGCGGGCCTAAGTATATATTGAATAATGATAATGAACTGTTTTGATAGGTTTTACGGTAAAGTAATTTATATTTTCATACATTGTGGATTTGAAGACTTCATATAGCCTATTAACGATTAAGTAGTTAAAATATCAGCATAATTAACGTATTTCCGGCTTCGTCAGGTTCAATACCACTACTTTAGAGCCTTAAAGATAAAACCATAGGTTCCCATATTTACAAACGAAAAGAAACCTTTAGCCGTTTTACACCAGTTCATTAGTATTAACTTTAACTTTAATACATAGGTTTTTAATATATTTTAGATGAAAAAGAAAAGAGGTAGGGTACTAAGGAATGTAAAACGTAATCGACTTAATAATAGTTTAAATTACCGGTATTTCTAATAACGATAGTTGCTCTCCTAGTTTAAAGCTAACTTTAATTTTACCGATATCGTAACGATGAATGAAAATAACCGTAGTGTTTTCTATTTATAGTATTATGTAGTACAAATAGCGTCCTATTACTACTTTATTGCCCTTATATCTAAAAAAAATACCCTGAAATGTATGGTCCACGTAACTCTCATGAAAGTTAAAGTTGTATAAAGGGGTAAGAGCTTGATTAAGGCAAGGTTCAAGGGTTTTACAACTTAAATGGTATACGAAATCGTGGTTGGCTAGTTACTATATCGCTCTAGAAATTATATTTTAATTTTACTTGATTTACTCAAGGCTATTATTACTGTTAATTAGCTTGTAACTTTTAAAGTCTGCGATTTAATTCAAGTATTCCTATTTAAAAGTTATATAGTACCATATATAGTATATCACTTTTTCATTATTTCGCTCGACCGAAGAGTAGCAAGGTAACTAATAACTATATTTACTATAAATTTTATGTATTTCAATATTATCATGACGATAGTGTTTACGGTTTATAAGTCCGCTTAAGTTTTAACCCTTTCAGCGTTAACGTGGTTGTTAACTTTAGTTTAAGATTAATAGGCTAAACTTTAGGCGTTGGAGGTGCCTATAGCTATATTTACGGTCGACGTAATGAATAATCATAAGGTATTTTTTATTTATATTAAGGAATTTAGCGGCTTAGGAGCATATATTAAACGAGTTTGGTATACGTATTATTACAGTTATAAACGAAAAATGTAACTAGTTAAAAAAGCTTTCATAGGTGGTATTTAGACATTATAAGGTGTATTTAAACTCGTTAACACTTCTAATGGCTACTTATACCTGTTCTCGAATTGGGGCTCCGTCAACATAGACTTTCACTATTACTTATTGGTATAATACCAACTTATTATGTATTTGGTTAAGTAAATTTATTAGTGTTTTTTCTTTTTTTTCTTTTTTGCAATTATCGGAGTTCACCTGATAGTTGCTGTAATGATCACACTAAATACCCATGAGTATATAGAAGGTGTCAGAGGGTTTATATTATCAAGAAGGTAGCAGAGGTGCTGAGTGAATAATATCGAAACCGTGCAAGTAATGATCAAAAGTCGTGAGGCTATTCAGAATATACTGGAACTAAATACTTAGATTGATAACTGAAGAACTATGAAGGAAATACTATTTATGTGGTGATGACCGTGTCCTTATATATCTGTGCCTTTATACCATCTTCAGTACTGGATATCTTGGATAGCAAGATATCCAACATATCTTATGTGTCCGTGCGTTAAACTGAACCCTGGGTTCCTGACGTAAGAGATATTCCCTGCCTAATGTATTGGACATCAAGCTTCTAATGGCGCAGCTGGCCGCTGGCCTGTTCCATAACCTGCATTTGATTCCTGGGTTATAACAGTTGCTTAGTCTATATGGTATTAGGCGAGGTGGACGTTGTACTCTAAGTAGATTTTTATATTATTTTAAATTTCACTAAAAACAGTTGTTCAGGCTAGGAAGGTTAAGTAGTAATTTTCAGTATACTTTGTAAGGATTTCAAAAAATTGTAAGTAAAAACTAAAAGGGAACACTTTTATTTATTTACAAATGTTTAAAAAGGGTATTATCTTCGTATCGAAGAGGTTATAAGGCTTTCCATTATACCTTTCTATATCGTTTTACATCTTGGCGAAATCCGTAGGATATTTGTAATTAATATTGACTATTTTGACAGGTTTTGGGGGTAGGTTACGATAGTTATTCCAAATTGTATTACTGGTTTTTTTTTAGTAATATAAGCTTTAAAGCCTTCAAAACACGGTGTTAGGGGTAATTACTAGTCGCTTAGCTCGAAGGGTAAAGTCTTGTTATAGGACCTATAGTAGGCTCTATTGTATAATTAAATCTGCCATAAAAAGGTTGTTTAGGAATTTTACGATTAAAAGTTTAAATAGGAATAAAGGCTTAAAGATTTTAAAGGGTTTAATGATTTTGCTTCATTAAGTGATGTAGGACGCCGACTTTAATTCATTTAAAGGTATTAGCGATGGTTACTTTACGCATTCTTTTACCGTTAAGAGCTTATTTCGCGTTATTACATAAAATGGCTAAATTGTGAAATAAGTTAACAAGTTTCATATATTTAGCATATAAATAGATCTAATTTAGTTAAATTTAAAGTGGAGGCCCCCTAAATTATATGTAAAAGCGTTAATGATTTTTAAAATCTTGTCCCTTGAAGCGTACTTTATAAGGGCATTTTTTAAGTTAACTCAATTCGAAAAGGACTTTTACTAACTTAATCAAGCTTTTCTTTAATACGTAAATCTTTCAAGGTTTGAAATTCGATTTTCGTTTAAATTGAACGGATTTTTAGGTTACTTTTTATATATTAATTGTCTAGACGTGAAAACATTTACGGTATTTACGGAAAAATATGTTAGGATTTTTACTGACGTTATATTTAAGGATATAATAAGCTATGAAGTTAGTAAATTATTTTTCGACTAAATTTTTATTAACGTCTTATCACTCAAGAAAATGGTTGTAATACTTAGCAAAAAGATATTCGAGGACCTTAATTATTTCCCTATTAACGTAGTCGTTAATAGATTTAAAGTTAAGAATAACGTTAGATATTTTAACGTCTTGGCTTATATAGGGCGTATAGGGCGAGCGATCTGGTCATATTTAGTGTAAATGTTTGATGTTTTGGCGTGAAGTTGCGTGGGAATTTGGCGACTTTACATTGGATCGCGTGATGTGACTTTTTCGGCGCAACTTGACGAATCTTGGTTTTTTTCGCTAAAGGCAACTAACTTAAAGATTAAATTAGCCTAAGGTAAGAAAAAAAAGTAAATTAGGGGTAATGGTTTAACACAAAGAGTAAAGTCGAAGGTTGTTTGTTATTTTGGCCATAGGACTTGGTCGTTTTTTTAATAGTAGTACCCGTAGTATTACTAACTTAACCTTTTGCCAACTTACCGATTTAAGACTTTTAGCGGTTAATCTCAACGCTTTTTCAAAAGGATTTCTGGTAAAAGTTTCTTAGTGTTTTCGATAATGATACTATAGCAACCTTTAATTTGTTGTGAAAACCGACGTAACCTAGAAGTCTTTTCTACTTACTATCATAAAACCCAACGAAATTTGTAGAGGCCTTTCGTAAGAATCTTTCCTTTACCCTAACCTCCGTTGTTGATGTAGAGCGTAATCAGAAAGTAGCTTCTTCTTCTACTTAGCTAATTTATTCTTAACCTGATAAGCACTAATTGGTATTTGCAGGGCTTTAGACATTACAACGTTTTCGATTCGATTGGTATAACTAACAGTAGTATTGCGTAGTCAAGTGGTGGATGTATTGTTTTAGGTTTGGCAGACCGCTAGCCAATCTGCACAGTAATTTGTATGGCTAACTTCTTGACTTGTACCCCAGTCTAAAGTGCGCATATACTATACTGAACTTATATCTATTATAGTAGGCCTACAAAAAACAATACACTTAACTCACAGTTAATATAGTCAACTTCACCATCAGTAAATTTGACCTATTGTATTATAATTACTACTATTTTAACACTGATGGCTTTTTATTTTATACGCGTATGTTAGTATAGTTAACCAACATTTTCCGGTAACTGTTAAATTACATCCTTGTTAACTGACCAAACCCCTATTAATTCCAGTAAACTTTTACATTGAATTAAGCTCATTTTCATTTAAATTAAACCCACTTTCCTTTAATTACTCCAAATCTTCGAGGTCCGACTTTATCGATTCCTATACAAAGTTTTTCTTTCACAGGTGTCTATTAATTTTCAATTGAGTTATGACAATTAAAAAGATTGTTATCGTTAATAACTTAATAAGTTTCTAATTTTTCAGTGTATCTCTGTCTCCCGATACGTAACTTAACCTTATTATGTAGACTATTAACTAAACCCTTAATATATATAGTCAATATATTACTATTTATAAACCTGTTAAGGTTCTTATTTGATAATACCCTTATTATAAGGTTGACAGTGTTATCTTTTCTATCGATTTATCGTAACTCCTTAATCTCTTTTAGTTTATAAGCTTCGCAGAATGTTATCACGTCGATTATTAGGCGTTTTTCACTGGTGGTTTTGAGCTTGAAAAGGAATTCAAATGAGATTTTCGAATCAGTACAAATCACTACCGAAATGAAAGAAATCATTGACTACTTAATGATAACCTTAAGTATTTTCCATAATTCTATACCTATATTAAAGCCAGTTATTATACCGTAAATCTTTAAAGTTAATACGCTCCGTATAATACTTTTACATTTAATCAAATTCCATGAAATTAATTTATCAATAATATTAAACTAATCCTCCCGCATATTTTTATTAACAAGGATTGTTAAAAAACTAATCCATAAAAACAAGTCGATTTCATTTCAAAATGATTTATCTGTAAAGATTATCAACTTAACTCTCAACAACTTGATTAGAATTATATTAATCCTTCGATTTAAGTTTCGTATCTGCCATTTGAACCTCTAATTCAAACAGCTAAAATCTTCATCTATTAGGTTTGTATTTATGCCGCAAGAAATAAGTTTTAAAAGGTTTCCAGTTAATATAAGGTAGCTATGTAACTACTACATTCACATTATTTTAGGTACCGTTAAGCCTTAACCAAGTTAGTCTTATAGATTGTAATTAAATTAACACCTCAGCCCTTTTAAAGAAAATTGAAGCTAATATTAATACCAATCATACGAATTAACAATAAGTTTAAGTTATATTAATTACTCTTTATCAATGTAGTAACCGGCTTACAACTCTAAAACTTAAAATCCTTACTCGTTTGCTATTCAGATATTATAAAACCAGCCGTTTTAACGAAAGAGGTATCGTCAATTTACATATCCACTAGGCCGAAGTCTCTCTTTTACGTTACCAGTAGGTATGAATCGTATATTAAAAACTTTATAATTAGTTGTAATTGAAAATGCGATTCATAAGTTAAAAACCAATAAAAGCCTACTTCGACCAGTTCGTATAACATTTTAATACATCGAATTACCGTTTCTAAAAGGTAAATAACACGCAATTACTCTTTTAACCCTAATAAAATGATCCGCTATAAGTTGGTTGTTAACTACGTGTATACTTACATTATATCTGAGTTATTAAGTATAATTTTACCTTTAGTATCAACTAATAAAGTTACTGCTAAAACGACTACAAAACGTTAACTTATCTTTTCAATTGTTAACGATTACGTAAATATTTAATATTTACCTTTATTACGATATCTTTAAACAATTAAACGTAAATTTTTGTACGACCGCCCTATAATCTTACCTTTAACCTCGTATATCATTTTCGATTTCAAAATTGTAAGATTTTAGTTTTAAAGATTAAAATCGGGTTTAAATACGAATTTCACAACTTTTTAAATTAGGAGCCTGTCGATCTCAACGCTGTTACTTTCCTTAAAAGGTTTACCAAAAGTTTTAATGATACCTTATAACCGAAACTTTAATACTAAGTTTTCATCGTCTTTTTCTTTTCTGCTTACCTAAGCAGTATTATAAATTCAACCCGGTGTATATTCCTCCTCTTTAATATCCCTTTTTATCACCAGTCGTACGCAACAATAACGTTTTATCAGCTTATCGATAATATATGGAAAATGTCCGTATTAACTCGATCGCTTAACTTAATGGTTTTCATTATTGATTACTCTAATATAAAGCTTAACTTAGGTAATACTAAACGTTACAGGAGCGTTAGAAATTTCAATAATTTCTTTAAAATTAGCGATACTAAAGGTTTTATATAAGCCCTCCTATTTACTCGGCTCCCGCTATATAATATCTTTACTTTATAATATCAAAGTAAATACCTCGATTACCGTAAGGCCATTCCTAGTATTAAAAGCATTTTCAACTTAGCGGCGTATCAATTCCTTCTGTAGTTCTTTTAATACTTTTCCATAGGCCACAACTCGCTTCTAAGTACTTACTAATAGCGGAAATTCACTTGTTAAGCATAGGTACACTCCAAAAACCAGCAGCATTAACACTAAGCCATCAGTTCCTACAGTATCGTTCAGGCTTTTTACCGCCATTTAAAAACGTAACTCTTAATTTGTAAAGCTTCCAATCTCCAGCGTAAGGATATTGCACGCTCGGAAAAGTAGTGCGTGTACCCTCTCAACCTTCTTAATGATTTAGTGGATCTCTATAGGAACTTGTTTACACTGAATTCTCATTATGTTGGCATCTTCCTAAAACTCCGCCGTTGTAAAGTTGGTGCCAGCATCGTGAACGACGACGTTAGGTAGCTGTAGTTCTTTCTCTTTGTAGTGCTACATACTGCGAATAGCTTCCTACTAAGTACCTTGATGCCCTTGTATCTGGAATAATACCTTAAAACGTATCGTCCGTATAATAATCGCAAAGATCAAAGGTATATAAGGGGTTAAGGGCTTGATTCGGGTACAGGTAAGAGTTTTCGCCGCTTAAGCGGTATAAGATGACGTAATATACTAATTATTAAACCGCGTTCAAAGTATTGTTTTCATGCCATTGAATTTTTTTGGAGGAATCATCTCTATTAATAATCTCGTTACTCTCGAAATTTACAGTATAATATAAGTAATACTCTCCAAATATAGTAGAGTACTAAATATAGTATATCACCTTTTTGTTATTACGCTCAGCGATGGGGATAACAAGTTAACTAATAGCTAGGCTCACTATAAATCTAATATCTTTTACCACTATTACGACGATAATTATCACATTTAATAGGTCCGTTTGAATTTTGTTCTTATTAGAGCTAACGTAGCTATTACCTTTAGTCTAAAGATGGTAGATTAGATTTTAGGCGTTAAAGGTGCTTATTACCATATTTTCGGTCGATATAGTTAACCACTATACGATTTTTTTCATATATATTACGAAAGTCGCCAGCTTAAGGGTATATACCAAGCGAGTTTGATATACGTGTTATTATGGTTGTAAAAGAGAAGCGTAACTAGCTAAAGAAGCCTTTAAAGGTGGTATTTAGGCGTTATAAAGCGCATTTAAACTCAATAACACCCATAAAAGCTACCAGTACCTATTTGCTAAGTATGGCTTCGCCAACTTAAGCCTTTCCCATAACTTGTTAGCATAATATAAGCTTGTTAAACATCTGGTTTAAAATATTTATTATTATTTATTCCTGTTTCTTTTTAGCTATTATTGTGGTTTACCTCGTGGTAGCCTAATCCGTACAGTATTAGGTAAAGTAAACATTGTATTCGAAATAGCTCTTTATGCTATCGTAAACTTTACGAAAGGTCGTTGTTCGTGTTAATAATATTACGTAATAGTTTTTAGCGTGATTTATAAGGATTTTAGTGAATAATAAGTGAAAACCAAAAGGAGAGACTATAATCCACTTGTAAATATTTAAAAAAGACATCATCTTCGTATTAAAAGGTTATAGGGTTTCCCATTATACTTTTTTGTGTTATTCCAAATTTTGGTGAAATCCGTAAAAATATTATAATTAATATTAATAATTTTTACAGGTCCTCAAAGAAGGTTCGATAATCGTTTTAATCTTCATTAGTATTTCCTTACAATGAAAACTTTAGGGCTTCCGAGTTATAGAATTAATGTTAATTACCAGTCGCCTGCTCTGAGGGGTTAAATTCTATGGTAAGACCTACAATAAGCTCGCGTGTATAGGTAAACTTGTCGTAGAAAGGTTTTTAAAGGGCTTAACGATTTTAATTAAAAGGTTGGAAGGTAATAAGGGCTTGAAGGTTTTAAAAGACTTAACGATCTCACTTAATCAACTGATAGAAAACGCCAACGTTAATACCCCTTACCATATTGGCTGTTGCTTTTTTACGTAATTTACTGCCGTTAAGAACGTATTCCATAATATTATGTAAATATACTAGGTTGCTGAACAAGTCAATAGGTTCCTTATTATTAGTTTGTAAAAATGCTTAACTTAACTACGAGTAAAGTAAATGTTCTTTAAAACGTATATAAGGGCATTATGATTCCTTAACACCATTTCTCTTAGGGCGTGGGTTTTAAAGGCATTCCTTAATTTAGGCCGATTTAAAAGAAGTCTTTACTAACTTGTTAAAACTCTTTTCTAGTATGTAAATCCCTCAACATTTAAATTTTGTCTTCAACTTTAACTTAATACCCTTTTAAATCTTCTTCTATATGTTAATAGTCTAGTTGTAGAAAACCTTAAGATACTTACGGAAAATATAATTAATGGGGTTAAGGTCTTCGCCACCGTCTTGTTCAACAATACAACTACAAACGAAGTTAACCAGGTATTTTTCCGTTAAGTTTTTATCGACGTTTAATCCCCAAAGATATTTATCGTAATGCTTTTAAGAAAGTAGTTCGAAGGCTTTAATTACCTTTATTCGCTTCTAATTAGGTATTATCTTAAATTTTTGACCTATATAGGACTTGCTGGTGTAGCGTAGAGTGAAGTTGGCGATTTGAGAGCATAAAGACTTGGTGTTTTGGCGTGAAGTCGCGTGGGAACTTGGTAACTTGGCTTTGAGTCACGTGACGTAGGTTTCTCGGCGCGACTTGCCGATTTTTGGTATTTTTCGCTTAGAGTAGCGATCTTAGCGATTGAATTGGCGTAGCGAAAGGAAAAAAAGTGTAAAGTAAAGGCAAAGGTTTTGGTATAAAGGATGAGGTCGAAAGTTTAAAGTTATAATCCGTATGATTTAGTTGTTGTTCCTACAATAGTAATACCCGCAGTAATACTAACTTAGCCGTTTGCCAACTTGTTGTTTAAAATTTTAAGCTGTTAATCTCAACTCTTCTGAAAACGAATACGTAAATATTTCTCAGTGTTTTCAATAACGATATCATTGTTACCTCTAAACTGATGTAGAGACAGACGCAGCCCAAAAAGCTTCTTTACTTACGACTGTAAAAACTAACACAATAGTAAAAACCCTTCGTAAGAATCTTTCCTCTACCCTAACCGCCATTGTTAACTTAAAGCGTAACCAGAAAGTAACTTCTTATATTTATCTTATCTGTGCTTAACCAAATGAGTACTAATCAGTATTGGTAGGGCTTTAGACGTTGCAACGTTATCGATTCGATTAGTCGAAGTAATAGTATTGGATGCATTATTCTAGGTTTGGCAGACCGCTAGCCGATCTGCACAGTAATTTGTATGGCCAACTTCTTGGTCCGTGCCCTAGTGTAGAGTGGGCGCATACTGTACTCGACTTACAGCCAATACACTAGGCCCACACAAAACAATACACTCAACTTTACTATAATTAAAGTTAACATACTACACTGCAATTACTACTATTCCAATACTTATACTTTTTGCCAGTAGGTTTGGGTAAGTATTTTATGAATACTACTATTTATACATGTAGGTTTATTATTATTCGCTTGTGCGTTACTAATTATATTCTTTTTGCTGGTAGTTTTGGCTAGATTATTTTTGTATATTATTTTGTCAGTATTTTAGTTTCCTGTAGTATTCTTGTTTCTTTACATTATTTGCCCGTTGATTTAAGTATTTGTCGATGCGAATGGTGAAATAATCATTTACTATAAAATTTTGAGGGTGCCGTTAGGTATAACCCTAATTATAATATCAGTAAGTTTGTCCTTACTGTTAAAGTTTCATGAATTTTTCGATTACTCGAGTGTTATATGCTCCTTTTAATGTTATTATATATGTTATAAGACGGTTTGTTTTCTGTTTTTTCGATACTGAAAAGGTATTGGTCAAGGTTTCCGGATTTAATATAAATGATTATAAGTAATGAAAGCGATTATATCTAACTAGAGATAATTCTTATCGTGTTATTAATTACTATACAGATGTCGAATTTTGCTATTATACTAAAAACTTTGAATAGTAATATATTTTATGTTACGTGTTTATATTTAGTAGATATTCAACGTATAAAGTTATCTGTTAGTAGGTATTTATCTTTACAATGTAGTCTATTTGAATCCTTTATTTAACTAGTGTATTGTATTGAAAGTGGTGATGTGGTAGTTCTGAGTTTGGCAGACCACTAGCTAGTCTTCACACTATTTTATATAAGCTACTGCTTGGTCTGTATCCTATATTGAATTGGACTCTCTACTGCAATTGACTTGCAGTTAATAAAGTTAATTTCCAATCAGTAGAGTTACTTAAACATACTGTAATTGACTGTTATTATAACATAACAAGTGATTATAAATTGCATATAAGACTTATGTTCATTGACATGTTTTATAAAGAATTTAATTGAAAATATTATATCAATATTGTTGGAAAAAAAATATTTCGTGAAAATTATTAAGGTTGACATCGTTAAATTAATCGGAATTATATCTATATCTTTCTTTGAGTTATCCATTTTTCATTATATACATTTATTCAACCTATCAAAGTTTTCATTTCATAAATTTTGAACTTATATTGCAACCGATACGTTGTCAAAAGCTTCCACCTAGCAACAAATAGCGATGTAGGATGCTTCAACACTTTTTTCAAGGTAAAATTGCAATCATATATTGTTAACCTTGTCGATATATAATCAACTGATATCAAATCCCTTTTAATATAGGGTTAGGTATGCGCCACAATCGTTTTTAACTTTATAAATGTAGATAAACAATCTATTAAAGTTCAATTGTATTTCTTTATTCAAATTCTTCATTGATTTACACTTTCAAAGACTTGAATCCTTAATTGTACGCTTCTTCGCTGAAACAAATCTAGCGATATTGACGAAGAATGTATCGTTAATTAATATACTAACTGTGGTAATTACTAGATATCACTATAGTTAACAGGCGTAGGGGACTACGTTTGCAGAATATATAGTGGAGTGTTAAGCCCTAAAAAGCACGTTTGCGGATTGTATAGTAGCATGCCACGCTTCAGGGAGCATGTTAGCAAAGTTTATAGTAGAGTGTCACATCCCTGGTAAAAACTTATAAGCTTTCATCTAAGGCGTATACTTTCCAGGTACCTTTTCTCCTTTTACTACCTATTTTACTACCATACTTACAATATTATAGAATTTTCTTTATATGTTAATACAATGATTTAAATGACGTTAATCAAGAGCCGATTTAGTTAATTATAGATAATTTAGAAAAAAAATACAAGCTGTTGAATTAGTATTACATGCATTGCAGTAGGGCAACTTTACTTACAGCAAAGTTGACTGTACTACAAGTTGAGTGCAGTATGCTGCACTTCACTCTAGGTCAAGGTCCAAGCGATTGGCCATACAAATTACAGTGTAGACTGGCTAGCGGTCTGCTGAACTTTGAACAATACATCCACCACCTGACTAATGCAATACTACTATTACTTCGACCAATCGAATCGACAACGTTGCAACGATTTAAGGTTTTACTAACACTGATCAGTGCTTATTAGGTTAAGAACAGATTGGCTAACTAAACAAAGAAGCTACTTTCCAGTTACGCTTTGTGAAAGACTAACATAGAGGAAAGATTTTTGCGGAGAGCCTTTACTATTACGTCGGTTTTTACGGAAGTAATTAAAGAAGACTTTTAAGCCAGGTCAGTTTTTACGGCAGCTTAGAGGTAACGACGATATCTTTATCGAAAACACCAAGAAATCTTTACTAAGGATCTTTTTTAAAAACGTTAAGATTAATTGTCAGAAGTTTTAAAGTTCGGTAAGTTGGTAAACAGTTAAGTAAGTACTACTTCGGATATTACTATTGTAAAAACGATTAAGTCTTACGTCCAAATAACAAACAACCTTCACTATTTACCACTAATAACGACTTTCAGCCTTACCATCTACACCAAACTTTTTCTCCTACTTTACTCTTTTCACTTTCCCCACGTCAATTCAATCGTCAAGCTTACTACTCTAAGCGAAAACACTTAAAACTTTCAAGTCGTGTTAAAAAAACTACGTCATGCGAATCTACGATAAATCGCTAAGTTTCCAGGCGACTTTACGCTAAAACACCAAGTCACTCGTCTTATACATCATATACAAGCCAAAATGTTAAAATGGCCACAAGTTAGGAATATATAAATAAAGTTAAAGCCTTTGAAATAGTTTTCGTCAATTACTACAACTAATAACTTTAATTTCGGATGTTAATGAAATCTGAATCAAAGTTTATTTAATTAATTACGTTGGCTAGTATATTATCGACGCGAACTTCGGTAATGAATACGGCCGCGGCGCTCGCGCTTTCCAAGATTTCCGCGAATTCTTTAACTACTGGAATTTTTTCATGTAGAAGATAATTCAGCGCATGGTTAAGGTCATGTTAAAAAAAGGAAGTCACCTGTCGTAGCATTTATATCCCTGAAAAAACCCCGTTAGAATTAACGGAAATATTTTTTAAATTGATTTAATAAAAAAACCTTTTTAAAAACCTTATCCTTAAAAACTTTAGGGAAAAGTTAAAGGCTTTAAGGGATCTTAACGCCCACACACATGTTATAGGGGATCTTTACTTTACCCCTAGCTAAGTTGAGCCTTTTTAAATACCAGCGATGAAAAACCTGTTAACCTGTTCAGCAGCCCGGCTCCTTTATGTAACTATGCGGAGTACGTCCTTAACGGTAATAGAGCGCGTGAAGTAGCGGCCGCCCACGAGGCTGGAGGGATTAACGCTGGCACTTTATACTAGTTAATTAAGCAAGATCGTTAAGTATTCTAAAACCTTTCAATACTTATCCCTTCCCAGTAATTAAATCGATAAGCTCTTTAAAAACCTTTCAATTTTAGGTTTTCCTATATAATAAAGCTTATTATAGGTCCTATTACAAGACTTTATCCCTCGAGCTAAACTATTGGCAATTACCTTTGATATCATGTCTCAGAAGCTTTAAAGCTTAAACTATCAGGAAATATTATTTAAGACCGAAATGACCATTGCGACCTTCTCCCAAAACCTATTAAGATGGCTAATATTAACTATAAGTTCTTTACAAACTTCTCTAAGATCTGGAACTACATAGAGAAGTATGATGGGAAACCTTACAACCTGCTCGATACTAAGATAATGCCTTTCCTAAATATTTGTAAGTAAATAGAGATTTTCTCTTTGGGTTTTCACTTATTAATTTCCGAAATTTTTATAAGGTACGTCAGGGACTTCGACCTAACCTTCCTTATTAGAGTTCCTACGTTTCGCGAGATCTACAATGGTATAAAAAGCTACTTCGAATACGATATCTACCTCGCTTAATATTATACAAACTAGGCCACCACATTGTAAACTATATTAATAACAAAGAAGAAAAAGGAAAAAACATTAATGGTATCTTTAATTAGATGTTTGACAAGTTAATGTCATACCATAAAGCAATAGGAAAAGCCTATATTGGCGAAGCTATACTTAGCGAGCAGGTATGAGCAATAGTTACGGGAATTAACGAGTTTAAATACGACTTAAGACATCTAAATCTCCCCTGCGAAGGCTTTCTTAACTATTTGCGTTCCTCGTTTACCACTGAAATAGCGCGTATACCAAACTCGCTTGGTATATACCCTTAATCCAACAACTTCCCTAACGTGGATAAAAAAGACCTTACTGTGATTAATTACGTTAATTGTAAATATGGTTACGGACGTTTACAACGCTTAAGGTCTGGCTTACCGGCTACAGGCTGAAGGCAATGGTTGCGTTAACGTTAATAAGGCCAAGATTTAGGTGGACTTGTTAACCGTAAGTACTATCGTCGTAATAGTGGCAAGAGATGTTAAATTTGTAGCAATTCTAGCTACTAGTTAACTCGGAACCCTTTTTGCAAACGTAATAATAGGAGGGCAGTATATTACATATAATACTTCATTATCTCTAAACAGAATTATTTGGATCAAATTGTAGACTTCGAGTACGACGAGTTAATTAACAACGCTAACGCCCCTAAGTAAATTAAGTGGCACGAAGATACTTCTTTTGATACGTCCTAGTAACTAGCCGACCACGCTTTTCTGTACTGTTTAGGTGGTAAAGACCCTTACCTTAGCCCTAACCAAGCCCTTAACCCCTTATTAACCTTTAATCTTCGCGATCGTTGCGCGAACCATACGTTTTAAGGCATTATACTAAATACAGAGGCAGTACGGTACTTAAAAAAGGCTATTCGTAGTATATGATAGTGCGAAGTGAAATAAATATAGCCACTAAGATCAACCATTACCATATTGGTAACGCTAAAGTTAGCTTTAGCTCAAGGAAACAACTATCGTTACTAGGAATAATAATAGTTTAAATTGTTATGGAAGCTATTGTATTCCATATCCTTAAGCCATTTACCTCTTTTCTTCTTTATTGAAATGATATAAAGACTTTCAGTATCAACGTCGATGTTAACGCAAACGAACTAGTCGAAAACAGCTAAAGATTTCTACCTATCTTTAAGGCCCAGAAGTAATAGTATTGAACTTGACGGAGCCGAAGATAAGTTGATTATACCAGAGCTTTAATTACCCAGCTATTAACAGGTTATATAAAGTCCTAAAGTCCGTAACACATAAAGATGTGAAATGTTTTACCCTGAAATCTATTAAAAGACTTTATCATTACTGCTAAACGTATAATCAAACCTCTCGAAGATTAAAGTTTACATTAAAAAACAATAAAGATTTTAAATACCAAATATTCGTTAATATATTTTATATAGATAATAAGCCTATGTTATACATCGTTAATTGCATAACCTCCTTTTATATTGCTTAATATCTGAAGTCCCTCTCGAAAAAAATTTGTAGGAAAGCTTAAAGTTACTGTAAATTAATACCTACCTAGGTTTACTTAACTTCTTCGTTTACGATACAGGTACCTACTTGACGGCGGCAGAATTTCAAAAAGATATCAAGATAATGGGTATCCAATATAAACAGGTGCTTATAAAAGCCTATTGGAGTATTGTGAAAGCTAAAATGGTATACGTCTTACTTCTACAAACGTATAATATCTTCGCGTTGGAAATTAAAAGCTTTACGGATCCGGAGGTACGCCTAAAATAGTAGTAAAAGGCCTAAACAACATTATAAGTCCTAATGATATAGTGTTAACACTGCTGGTTTTTAAAGCGTACCTATTCATAACAAGATAATCTTCACTCTCGATAAATACTTAAAAACATATTACGGCCTACAGAAAAGCTTTAATGGAATCACGAAAGAAATCGATACGCCGTCAGGTTAATAATACTCTTGATACCAAAAACGGCCTTTGAACAATCAACGTATTTATTGTACCATTGAAAAGTAAAATACTCGTGTAACGGAACTCGGGTAAATGAAAAAGTCTGTATAAGATATGAAGTATCACAAACTCTAAAGTGGTTATTAAAACTATTAACGGTCCTATATCTTTTCGAACCACTTGGGTTAAACCTTATATTAGGGTTACTAACGATAAAGACCTTTAAACCAAATGACTAAGCTAATGCAAACTTCTTTTGGCTATTATAGATAAATCGATAAAACGTCGTTGACACGGATGACTCCCGAAAAAAAGGAATATTAAAGAGGAGAAATATACACCGGGCTGTATTTATAATAATGCTTAGGGAAACAGGAAAGAAAAGGGTAACAAAGACTTGATCCTAAAACTCCGAGTATAAAAGACTATCAAACCCTCTGATAAAACTTTCAAGGAAAGTAATAAGATCGAAATTAATGGCTTACTAATTTAAAGGGTTATAAAATTCGTGCCGAAAACCGATTTCACCCTCTAAAACCTAAATGTCACAATCGTTAAGTCGAAAATTATCCACGAGGTTAAAAGTAAAACTACAAGGCGGTCGTATAAGAAGTCATATTTAATCGTTTAATGATATGACGATAAAAGGAAGGACTAAATACTTACCTAATCATTAACGATTAAAAAAATTAGCTAACATTGAATAATCGCTTTAGTAATAAACTGATTGACTAAAACTAAAGGCAAGTTTAAGTTTAATAGTTGTAATATAACATAACCTTATATGTAATTAGTGACGGATTTATAACGGATCGTATTACAAAGACTACCATAAGAATTATGTATTATCTACCTTTTAAAAATGGTAATATAGTATATTAAATCACTAAACGGACTAATTTAAACAAAAGTTTATTAATTTTTAACCTATTAGTTGTATTTCAAATTATGGCTAGCAATAAAGTCTTTAAAATATAACTCATACTTATTAGAAACATTGAAAAGGGACTTCGACGTAATAGATATGTAAATTAACGATACTCTTTTGGTCGGAATAGCTAACTTTATAATATTGGAATAATAGGAGATTATGAACTTTGAGTTTTAAAATTGTAAGCCGTGACAACGTTAACGGTGAGTATCTAATTTAGCTTGAATAAATAGTTAATTCGTATATTTAATGTTAATTCCGGCTTTAGTTTTGTGAAAAGATCTAGGGAACTATTTTCGCTATAATTAACAAAATTAATAGGGTCAAGGTTTTACGGTATTTAAAGTAATATATTAGAGGTAGTTATATTATTACCTTATACCAACCGGGTACCTTTCAGGACCCTTTTATCGCGGCACAAATATAAAACCTGGCAGATAAAGACTTTAACCGGATAAATTAATGGATTGAGTAGCGAATGCGGAATTTGAATCGCGGGATTAATATAATCCCAATAGACTTGTCGAAGGCTAGGTTAATAATTTTTACGAACGTGTCTTTTACAAATAAAACCAACTTATCTTTTCAAATCAGCTTTTTAATAACCTTAGTTAAAGAAAACAGGCGGAACTACGAATCTAATATTATCGGTAACCTAATTTACTGGACTTACGTCAAGTGTAAAAGGATTACAAGAAACGTATTGACTTTGGAGGTTTACGGTATAATAATGGACTTTAACGTAAGTATAAAATTAAAGGAAACTCTTAAACCTATTATCAGGAAGTTTAAAATTCTTTCTATCCTAGTGGTAATTTTTACCGATTATAAAAGCTTTTTCAAATACCTTTTAAAGCTCGGAACCACTAGCGTAAAATTCTTGATGATCGACGTAATGACACTTTTTAAAGCCTACGAAGGGAGGGAAATCAAGGAATTCATCCGAATTAACGGCAAAGACAATCCCGTAAATGCCATAACAAAGGCAGTACCAAATAAAGTCTTGGAAAAGTTTGTAAATAATAACGGGCTGATTATACATACCAAGGGCTACGTTGATAGGCCGCTCGAAAAACCTAAATCATGTAATGGCAGTCAAGGACATGTTAGCAAACTGGAAAACTACCAGCGAATTAACGATGTGGATCTATTTGATTAATACGGTTAAAGTGGAGGCCTGTAAAGGCCTGTAGTGGATATTTTTTTTTTGTAGGAGTTGATAAACTCATACTTCGAAGCGACGGAGCAATTAAGGTCAAATAGGGTTAATTTTCATACAATTGGGTGAAATTCAGTATGAAAGTCAATTGGAATTAATAAAGGTTTGGCAAGCTAACGAAGCCACTGTTTAACACTAAGCAGAAAAGATTGGTTAACCATACTAGCGTACACGCACAAACTAAAAAGCCGCCAGTATTGAATTAGTACTTCATGCAATTTAATAAGTCAATTTTACTTACATTAAAGTTGACTATACTACAATTTAAGTGTATTGCTTTATGTGGACTTACTGTATTGGGTGTAAATCGAGTGCAGTATGCTACACTTCACTCTAGGGCACGGGCTAAGCAATTGGCCATACAAATTACAGTGCAGACTGGTTAGCGGTCTGCCAAACCTAGAACAATATATTCACTGTATGACAAATGCAACAATACTGTTACTTCGATCAATCGAATTGACAACGTTGCAATGATCTAGAGTCCTACCAATACAAACTTTAATTAAATACTTATAACACTATATTATAACTATTCTAGCTGTTTTTTACTTTTACATTATAATTTACAAGAAATACGCGAAAAAGTAAAAATATTATAAAATATAGAGTAACTTTGAAAAAAAAAACTTTAATACGATATTATTCATTCAGTCAGTATATTTTAACTGTTAAAAGTCTCGTTACACTACTATTCATTAGGTTGGCGCTTTGGATGCATCCGGACACTTTTTGGAAAGCGTCTTATTACGTATCGGCCATGTAACCCATTAAGTTTCGAATTATTTTACTAAGATCTATCCGATTACTATATTAAAAGATTATTATAACCGTTTACTAAAATTTCGAAAACGATGAAAATAGTTTTTAAATCGCTTATACCCAAACTTCAAACGCACAAAACAGCTTTCGAAACACTTACGAAAACACTGGAAGCGCCTAAAACAATACCCGAAGCCCCTACACAAAAATTAAACTTTCCTATATATACTATTTCAAATCTAATAAAAGCCGATTTCCCCATAACCTAATATCTAATTTATATACCACTTTCTTGAATCAATACTTACAAAGTTTAAGTTTACTCATTACTTAGCTTGTATAATATTTACAAGCGGTAAACAATTCATTTCAAACGCTTAATTACATATTATTTGTACTTCTTTTTTAACTAATAAACATTAAACTCCTCAATTGGAATTCTTTATCATATTTCATTTAATTTTTTATTTACACATTATACGATTTCATTCACTATTCTATTTGAAAACCCCTTTCCATATCGTTTTTCGAATGTATACCAAACCATATTACTACATTACATTCATAATAACCCCTTGAATACGACAACCTTACTCATATAAAATTACTAATTGCGAATTTGGCTAAGGCTAGCAAATATATGAACATTCTGTTTAAATATATAACTCTTCAGGAAACTGTTTTAAAATACATTGATTTTGATATGTAAAATAATGTTATCAAATTACGGGTAAAAATTCTGTATCTTTAGGCTTCAAATACGTACATTATAAATTTCATTTTTCGGTGTTGAAATTATTTTTAAGAGTTTGATATATTCGATAATTTCTGGAAATCTGTTGAATTAAAGATTAGAAATGTAGTGTTGTTGAACTAGTAGTAAATTGCAGTACATTTCAGTCAATTATACTTATGATCAGTTGACTGTACTGACTGAAAATTGATTGTAGTTTGAGGGGTTAACTGCTAGTTTAAAGCAGTAGGTACCCACTTCAATTTAGGTCATATGCCAAAGCATTTGTATATACAAATTAGCGTGCAGACCGGCTAATAGTCTGCTAAACTTAGAAGTAATACATCATCACTTTTAATACAATACCAGTTACTCTGACCACGAAGATTTGAATCAACTACGTTGTAATAATAAGGGTCTACTAACACTTATTATTGGTTATTAGGTTAAGCACATATAAGCTAGGTAGAAGAAAAATATACTTTCTGTTTATACTTTGTAATTGCGTAAGATAGAGCGAAGATTTTTGCGAAGAGCTCCTCTTTGTTACGTCTACTATTTATAGAAAGTAAAATGGAAGATTTTTCAAGTACTCCTGATATTTATAGGGGCTTGAAAAGTAGCAATGGTATTGCTATTACCAAAAACACTAAAAAATTCTGATTGAAACAGTCTGAAAGAAAAAGCGCTGAGATTATCCATCTGGAAGTTTTAATAATCGTTAAGTTGGTAAACGATTAAGTTAATTGAGACTTCTACTATTACGGGTATTGATACTAAGAATTTCAAATCATAAAAAAGACTAAGTTCTATAACCTTTAACTAAAAACAACTTTAATGGCGAATATACAACATATCACTTTATATTACTATTTTCCCCTTATATCCCATAATTTTCATTACGGTAGCTTTAAAATACCGTAGAATTAATACCGTTGTCGACCTTGTGAGAAAGGAAGAAATTAAAGCCCTCAATACTATTTTTGCCAAACATTACGATAAAGAATTCTGGTTTTCAGACGCTGACGAAAACTCCACCCTTAAGCATCTAATCAATTACATCGATACTTCATTTTCGACGTTGATTATCACGATTAGAACTTCGGAATCGATACCCTTTACTATTATACTAAGTTTTTTTTTTAGAGATTGGAGTATAAATAGGTGGAAAAAAGATAGAAAGATTCGTGAAAGCTAACCTGAGACTAACTTACGTAAATTTATGTTTCCAATCCAACAAAAAAGGGCAAGAGAGATTTTGAAATGCGAAAAACAATAAGTCTAACGATTTTAATTACAATCGTTGACAAAACTAAGGAAAGTTTCTTTTTAATGTTCAATCCAACTTTGGCTTTATTGATGTTGATATGGTTAAGTTACAAAATAATATTAATATATTTTCATAATACGACGTATATCAAATAGTCATTTATTTAATCTTACATTACCTTAATATTTGGTATATTACTTTGAACGACTTTATTCGTACAACAATTGCAAATAGTTAATAAATGTGTTGATCTAGGGTCGTTATGTCAATAGTTTGGGGTTTCACCAGATAAGCGATACAAAATGACGTAATAGACTACCTAATGTAATATTTTAGGGCTAAAACCAGTATTTTGATGGCAGTTAATAATCCTATGCTTTTTTTTCATTTGTTGGCCTCGTAATTTTAAAGTCGATAACACGTTTTATATAGTTTTAGTTAAAAACAAAGGGTTATTGAACATGGTATATACCCTGTTTCGATCTAAGTTTGATAGAAGTATAACTTATCAACCAGTAACATTACTTGTTCCTCATTTAGTACTTTTTAACATTGTTTTAATAAGAAAATTTGCAGGGATGGTTTGCATTTGAGTAAGAGTATCTTTATTATACGTCTTGCTATCGAATTCTTCAAATTCAAGCTTTGTATTGCCTGAATTATGTACGTTTACTATATTTACAATTGATAAAGTTAGTAAATTTGAGTATTTTATTGATGGTTTGATTTATGAAGTTGTAAGTTCGAGGGAATATACTAATTTTTTCTGGTACCCGTTTTATTACAATCGAAAATAAGAAGCGCAATTAGCTAAAAAAAAGTCTTTAAATGTAGCGTTAGGGTTTTATAAGGCTTACTTAAACTTTCTATGTCCCGTAATATCCCGGCAAATTTGTTAGCTTAGTATGCTTCCTTTAACTTCAATATTATCTATAGCTTGTTAGAAAAGTATTAACTAAATCAATATCTAATTTTTAAAGGTTCATCATTGCCTCCAACTCTTGCTTATATTTTGATATATATAATCACATCATGATGCTCTATTTTGTATGATATTAAGTAAGGCCAATATCATATTTGAAACTATTTTAAGGCAGTTGTAAATTTAATGAAACAATACATAATTTATTCAGTAACCTAGGTTCTATTTTTTCCTCTTTGAGACAAGGATATTGGGAAATAAAGAATGGAAACATAGCAAATTTATATTCATTCAACGTGCAATTTTAGGTAATAGTTGAACCTTGATGTCTCAAAAGTTATACAACTTATTATTATACTTTTCTTTCTCTTCTCGGATTTTTACAAAAGTTGTAATGATTACGTAATCCTCATCTACTATAACTACATTTTGAAAAGAGAAAATGTTGTATTAGTCGTACGTTTTATTGAGGTTTTTGGATCTAACAGGTTGGTACTATTAGGTAAGGTAATTAAATTTCGTGGAGTTTGGAAGAGAAAAAACAATAGTTGTATATATAGTAGATTCGCGCGTGAAGTCTTTTTTCCTTTATTGTTGGGCTTGGTATTACTGATGACTCTGTTAGAATGAAACATGCGGGGAAGCTTGTTAAAGATCTTTGCAATTTTGATAAGGTTTTCGCTGGTATTGAAGGGATTTTTCATAAGTGTTTGGGAATTTTGAGTTTTTTTGGGTAACTTTTTAAGGTTTTTGCTTTACCGAATGATTGATTTGAGGATTCGCGATATATAAGTTAATTAACTTGGTTTCCTTATTTTTAATAGTATTAGTACGTTGAAGTATTTGTAAAGTAATATTTAAGCAACTTATCTGAATTTTACTTTAAGTAGGACCGTACAAACTCGTATAGGCACATTAATTAGCGTTTTTGCCAGCGATATCGTACCCTTGGGTTTACGTATTTATTAAGAGTTTTCATCTATAGCGTATTCCTAAAGTATATCCACCAAATTGCCTTCTTTCCTTAGTTTTACATTTAGTGCGATTCTTCGTTTAAATAGGTTAGTCCTTATCTTTATTTTTATTGGTTTTTCTATTTTCTTCTAAATATTTAGAGACCAATGCTTGAAAAGCCTAACGAAGTCGTAAAATGTTTCGAGGTTATAGTATTGTTTGTTATAGGTTATGTCAAAGATAAGATAACCGATATAGTTGGTTATATATTTCACGATAAAGGTTTCGTTAACTTTTGTTTGTTATAAATTGTTGTTGAAGTGTTTAACCAAGGTAAACCTGGGGCTTTTGATTGTTTTTTGCCTGGAGAAGTTAGTAACTATATAGATTTTATAATCATTAGAGAATATTTCAATCATGAATCTAAGCTATTGATTTTAGTATTTAATTAATAGTTTTAAATTGATTTGAAAGGTGCATATTTGATTATTCATGGCTTAGTATATTTAGTGGTTTTCAGTAACAAATTAGCTTATTACTAACTTCAGATGTCTTAGCAAGTTGATATACGATTTTTAGTGGTTTTTGATGCTTTTATCGGTTAATCTCAACGTTTGGATTCTAGGTCGAGTTTTATAAAGATTTATTAATAGATTTGCGATACTGTTGTCGCTTTCAAAGGTTTATGAATAGTAGCACAATTAAAAACTCTCCATTTTACTGCTTGTAAATAACAATACTATTGTTAGATCTTTATTGTTACAAAGTAGTAGATTAAAATTGTGGTAAATGTAACTTGTGTGTTGAATTAAAAGTGTTGATGTGGGTTTCTCTAAGTTTGGCAGACTGTTAGCCGGTTTATATATTACATTGAATTGAATACCCCTCTACAATTTACTTATAGTGAATATAGTGTACTTTCATTTAATATAATAAACTTAAAATGAGTTTAGTCACTTGAGTGTACTATAGTTTACTGTTATTCCATTACTACCAATTTTTTGTTTTGTGTATGCGCGCTGGTGTAGTCAATCACTAATCAAAGTTTACGGCGAAATTTGTTCCCATCCCTATCGGAATCGCACCACCAATACCAGTCTATCTTTTAACTCAAATTCCTCTTTAATCGTGGTACTCTACCCAAAAATTCCAGGTATCAGCATTCTTCATTCTCACACTTAATTATTTCGTTACACACTGATATTTCATTAATTATATTGCCTTTGCCTATAAGTCTAGGTACGTTGTTTATACTTAATATATTATCAGTTTTCCATTTTACAAAGGAATATCAATCAATTATCGTTGCTTATTAGTTAATATACGTATTCGTCAACAAAAACAGTTGACTTATTATTATTCAAAAGCCTTTCTCCAATATTGTTAAACGTAACTTGAGTTATAGAGTCGGTGGCGTTATATTTTCCATTGATATAAACAACTACAGGTATCAAATAAAGTACTAATTATTTGGTAATGATACTTAATATGTTGTCAATTACTAAATTTATGTGAAATAATGCCATAATATAATAAATTTAAAATTGCAATACGCTCCGTGTTTCATGTTTTCATCTGACGAATATCTGGTACATGAGGTTATTGATTGATCGTAAACTACCTATCAAACCTATATTTGTTAACGTATACTATGAAGAATCCTATCTACGAGGTATAATTGGCGTTATTTGTGAAGAAAAGCCGTCTGCAAAGATTATTAACTTTGCTGTTATCAAATTCCTTAATACCATATGAATACCTTCATTCAGATCATCTATTTTCCATTATATACGTCTACTCATCCTATAGACATCTTCATTTGTAAATTTTCAACTTACATCCCAAACGATGAGACCTACAATACCTACGGTTAATATAACGTAACAATATACGTTAGTACGACCCTTTGCTCAAGGCTTCGTTACGATTTAATATGGTAGACCTTATTGATCTTGACAAAGCTGTTAATTTACCCCTTCCAACGTAAATTATAATACATGCTTGCATGGTTTTCATCATTATGGATACGCATTAATGATTGATTAAAATTAAATTTAGTACCACCAATTAAAGTTTTCATTAGCTTATGCTTCTAACGGCGAAAATCCTTAGTCATAAGCTATTCTACAGCCACGGATCCCGTGATACCTAGAAAAGGTGTATCTTCAATTTTCATTCCCATAATACCGTATTCTTCAATGTACGTAATCTATGGATATAAGTTAAACATTAATATTCTTATACAAAATCCAATCATAAGGTTTATTTAATAAGGTGAAAACTAATGAATGACTTCTTTAACAAATCTGTAAAATATTTAACTAAAACGTAGAATTATGCAAATAAAAAACTTTTTACGTAACTTATTTAACAACTTTAATAGTAAAATTTGTTGAAAATCTATAGAAGATTTTATGTACATTTGCATAATATAGCGATTACAAAAGGTTAAGTTACCTCTTACACCAACAGTTTAACTGATATAAATTACAACTATCAAACGCTAAATGATGTTCTAACTTGTAAACAATTTCATAAAAATTGATTCTTTATCTATTACCGTATTGTTAAGTAATGAACCTTTGCTTTTTATATGGTAGGTTTGTAGTATCACTTATAACCCTATGAACTATCTTTAACTGAAATATCGTAACGTTTGATTTTTCAAACTATATCAGTAGCGCAAGTCTGAATATATTGTGGGTAAAAAAATCCATTAATTTAAATAAGGCTGTTTTTTGCAAAATATATACCTGATATATTAATAATACTTTAAATACGCAGGTTAATATTCAATTCACCATAAGACTTCTCTTTTTATAATACTTAAACCGTTATATATAGTCCTCTAGGTTTTTTATCCTTATTGACAACTTGCTTTTAATTAAATTTCCTTCTTTCAAGTTAACATCTGCACCTTCATCAATTTATAAACATATTAACAATCAATGAAACAAGATTATATTAACTTATCCGCTCCGTTTAAGGAAGTTAATTCAACTTGAGGTTTGTTTTCTACGTTTTACTCTATATAATACATAAAGTAACATGACTGTTAGCTGTTTTAACCACTATTCTTAAGTTCCTATTACTTAAGATTTTATTAGGTCAATCCTATATAACTAGCTGCATATAATTGAAATTTTCATTTTAAAAGATTGGAAATAATATATTCGTTATTGACGGTGTGTACTCAGTGTTAAGGACATTATCAATTTGACGCTTTACAGATTCCTTCCTCTAATTCTTTATGACTTTTTTGTACACCTCAACTCTTTTCAAAGTATTCGGTAATACAGATAATTCAGTCATTATATGTCAGTATGCGCAAAATACCAGTAAATTAGGTAATATACCATTAATTTTAATAGCATCGTTACAATATTTCATTGCTATTAACAATATTGCCCTTAAATCTATTAAATTACCAGTTTCAAACATAACCATATCATCAACTTTTCGTAAAAGCGCGTGTTATTCTTCAACCTTATTGATAAACTAATATACTTTAACAAATAAATATTTACCCTCAATTCCCATGAACTTAACTTTAATTAAAAACTCTTTTATAGCTATATTGGTATCAATATTATAAAACACCATGTTTGGGGGTTATAGGTATATATTACTTTCTAATATACGTAAATTCTTCATATTTCCTTCGTTGTAATGGTTTTAAAAAATTCAAAGTTATAAAACGAAATTATCAAGTCAATAATATAAAGTATAGATTTTCCTTGAAAGTGAAAAAATTGAACAAAAACATCGGAGTCAAAGTTCCAATCTTTATTAACATAAACTTAAACCTAAAAGGCGTTTGGAAATGAGTTGAATAATAATTAAAAAGCTTTTCAATATGTTTTAATACAAATAAGTCTATATATTTATAGTCAAATACCTTGAAGATTATATATAGATGGTTAACTTCAGTATAATTCAACATTGAATGTAGTTAACTGAATTATAAATCAGTTAAATTCAATACTATTACTTTTGGTTGTTAAAGATAAAATCACAAATATTCACATTTTAAGCTAATTCAAAACTTTGACTTGTTACCTTGAATCAGTTTGTCAATTTAAATTTTAAAGTTAACGCTGAGATTCTTTTCATCTTCCAAGTAAAGAGAAAAGGGAGAATAGGAGATTCCGAGATGTGTAAAACGACAGGTTTAATGACTGTGTTTACAATAATTGACTCAAATAAAAAGAATTCCATTTTAATATTAAATCAAACTATAGAACTACCGACTTTCGTATAGTTAAGTTCCATAACACCGTTGGTGTCTATTGGTAGTTTAAAATATTACGAATAACCTGTTATGAAAGATAGATCTACTCTATTATCCGGTATGATACCTTAAAATATGTTTTTTGTAACGATTACAAATAGGAAATAGATACTTAGATCATGGGCCATTATTATTATTACAATAGTATGAGTCTTCACTATTTAGGCGATAAAAAAAGGCGTGGTCCTCCAGTTATTGCATATCAAAAACTGGTGTTTACTTCATTCCTACCAGTAAGCTAGTCCTGCCATATGCGTTACCGGCTTCACTACTACTCGCAAACATACATTACATTCATCTTTACTTGCGAGATACGTAGCCATCGCCTATATACTACTCATAACCGCTCCGTAACAGATAGCCCATCCTTTCTTCCTCATTATCGAGGATTACAAATAATATCCAATCTACTTAAGCGATAGTTCTGATTGAGTTACTTTTGATATAATTTTCAAAAAACCCTTTTTGGACGGTGTTTATGATTCTTTTGAGCAGTTATAATTCAAAATATTGTATTTGGAATAACAATTTGAATTTCAACATTTAAGCTTTGATATAGTTATTGAACATAGGCATCTAAAGCCAATTGTAAATATAATTATAGAGATATTTAACTAAATTATAAAATGAATTAACCTTTGAATGAACGCGATTTATCGAAACTTGTTGAAGGGAATTTTTCCGTTTTCAAACAAGTTATATATATATATATATATATATATATATATATATATTATAACGTTTATATATTCATTATATCTATACGTATTATCCGATCATTCAAAGTTGTTACCAATAAGTTTATATTATGAATTATTATGACTTGCTTAAAGTTTTACTAATAATATCCTGTTTGGATAGAAGCTACAAATACTAGGTTTATATAAAATACCGATTCTACGAATCATAATAACTTGGTTTTCGCTTTGCTTTTTATGAAAGGCCTCGAAAAGTTACCCAACAACAACGATACCTCGGAATTTTGAAATTTTGATTATAAAAGTAAATTTCATTTTAATTACGTTAAGAGTTACCGGGTTTAATATAAGTTTTTAAACTAACAGTTAAAGTGTTTCAGCGTTGAATCAAATATTACTACATGGAAAGTTACGATTCCGCGTAGATGATATATGGATAAGTATTTTTTTATATACCAAAAAATTATTGTTAATTTTTTTTTGAATCACTCAAGGGAATAATTCGAATTATTATGAAAAATAATCACGTTCACAGCGAAGACGGTAGTAATACCGACTCTAATACCTTTATAGTTATCTTTCGCGTTTATTATTACGATATAAACGCGACGTGAATTGTTGTTATTAGGCTTACGAGTTTAAAATAAGGCGTTCGGAAACATTTTCATATTTTGGTTTAGTATTTGGAAAGTTTTATTAACTGAACCCAGCGGTATATTTTCTAGATTCATTATCAATGTTATCATTTTTGAAAATTTATTAATAATACGCTAGTTAATATGTTTATCTTTTCAATATATTCGAAGAATATAACTAATTCGTGACCAATGCTTAACTTATGGATAACCGGTTTTACAACTTCCGTACCTTATATAATAATAGTAGTGTTAATGAAAGTTATAATTATGGATATTACTATATATCCCTACAGCTAATATATATAGGCCAAATGGCAATGCAATATATTGCCAGGTGGATTCCTTCAGAGTGCACGATAACGTATCACGCTACAGTCTGTACTCTTGCAAGGTGTAAAGTGCATTATGCGTGGCGCGGTCTGGAAGGGGTATTTCAGAGCGCATGGCAAAAGGACTACTACCCGGATAAGAGGTTTATAACCTCCCATCCGTAGCGTGTACTCTTTGGAATGCTTCTTCCTAACCGATTATCTACCTTTTACTACAATATAACTCTTACTTTTCATTCATATTTACATAAATAGAGACCTTACCAATAATAATAGTAATAATAGTCATGGAGACGGTATTTATAACGAGAAAAACGGCGATAGTAATGATATTAGCGGTGATGGGAAGAATTTCGACCTCGTTCTTACGTATAATAACAATATGGATAACATAATAACGTATGTATACGTTTTATGAATCAGTATAAAACGACGAGTTACTTGTATTGACTAAGCTAAACTTTTAAATTATGAATAAAGATATAATTTATATTTACGATATTATTCGAATATAATTAAAGTTCAGTGAAGTCACAGATTACTGTACTGACTGCAAGTCAATCGCAGTGAAGTGCTTAATTCAATACAGGGAACGCGTCAAGAAATTGCCCATGCAGAGTACTGTATAGACAAGTTAGCAATCTATAAAACTTAGAAGTAATTATCTAACACTTGACCATACAATACTAATATTACTTCGACCGATTCAAATGGATAACGTTGCAGCATCTAAAGGTTTATAAATGCTGATTATTATTATTAAATTAAATATAAATAATCCACATAAAAGAAGAAATAAATTTTCAGTTCATTTTTATGAAATACCAAAGTAAAGGAAAGATTCTTGAGAAATATCTTTACTAACTGGGTTGGGTTTCACGGTAATAAGTAGAAAATACTTCTGGATTGCATTGGGTTTTATGGTATTTTAGAAGTGGTGATGGTATCGTTATCGATAACACTAAGAAATCTTTATTGAAGTTTTTTGAAAACCCCCCCCCCCGCGTTAAAATTAACTGTTAATAGTCACAAATCATTAAGAAAGCGATCATCAAATTGATAAAACCTCTACAATTGGCAAACAGTCAAATTACTATTGTCATTGCAAACGGCTAAGTTTCAAAACCTATAATGAATAATCACTTGAACGATAAACGACGTATAACCTTAAACATCATCTCCTATATCATTCTGTTTTATTATATATCACAAGATCGAAAATTTAACACATTAACAAACACGTCAAAATCGTTATATTAAGCGAAAACACTAAAAATGCCAACTTACCTAAAATAGTCACATTATACCGCTACTAAATCAAAAAGTCCCAAATTATCAAAAAACCTAAATTAACAGTAATTTGTTAGCTGAAACGTCTAAATAACAAGTGGTCAGGAACATATAAAGATAATTGAGGCCTTCGGACCCCTTTTTGTTAAGTATTACAAAGAAGATTTTTTGGGTAGAAGAATTAATGAAACTGTTACTAAAAATCTACCAACAAACTTTGACGGCTAATAAATTGTCGATCAAGACGCCAGCGAAGAGTTCAGCCGTGGTACCCAAGGACTTCAAGAAATCCTCATATTGTTTAACGATTATAAAATTCATATATAAAAGCGATTGAGAAAAATATTCAAGTTAATTTTGTAATAAAGGTTTGTAAATGAAGGATCTTCATCCCAGCCAAATTTACAAAAGGGTTAGTAAAAAACCTTTTTCAATTGGTATAATTAAAAGATTTTTTTAATATCGTTGATCTTAAAACATATAAGAAAAAAGAAAGGATATTTCCAACAACCAAAGCTTTTATATATTTAAGGAGATTAATATTTAATCCTTAGTTCAGTTAAACCATGAACCCTTTGTATAATAACTTGTTATATCACAACAATTAGAAATTTTTTGATATGTTAGGTAGTTAAACCTCAGTCTTCGCCTGTGGTAGCGCGTAATACGAGTTAATTTGAGGCAGAACACACGAAGCATCAGCTGTTATCATATCATAAGGAATTGATGCCAACGCTATCCAAAGTTTGATTGATTGTTGCATAGCTCAGGGGGTCGAGACCAATAAAGTAGCCAGAGACTAATGGAGTAATGGAGCAACGAATGGGGTAGTTGTATTTATGGAAAGTCAATGGTCAGGTGTTATTGATAATGCTGAGTAATGTGTAATCGTAACAGAAGAAGCCTAAGTTTATCCTGCAGGGCCAAACAAATAAGAAAGACTAAGTATATACAGTTGAGCACAGACCACTACTTGTAGGGATCCTCAATCAATTGCATTGACCCCCCAGATCAATACAACATTGATGAAGATTGTTAAAATCATTGAGGTTTTTATCAAAATGAAGTTTTGCATAGCGAAACTACGTAAAACCTGGGAAGGTATACCTATATACATAAGCTTACTACAGGTCCTATCAAATAACTTTACCCCTTAGGCTAAGCTACTAGTAACGATCCTTATCACAGCGACTTCAAATATCCAAGACTAAAGTAAATTTTAATAAATAATATCGACGATTGAGACGATTATTATAACTTAATTTCTAAGCTATTTAAGATAATCAACATTTATTATGAGCTCATTATAAACTTCGGCTTAATTTGGAACCATAAAAAAAAAGTATGATGGGAAAGGTTATAATTTGATCGATATGAAAATGATACTATTCCTCAATATTTATAAGTGGATGAAAGTTTAACTTTTACGTTTCTATTTACTGTTTTCACGAATTCTCATAAATTGAATTAATCATTACTATCTGACCTTTTTGGTTAATGTGCGTAATTTCCGTGAAATCTATAACGTAACAAAAATCAATATAAAATACGATATCCATCTTGCGTACTAGAATATAGACTGGGTTATAATACGGTGGATAATGATAATAGCTAAAAATTAAAAGGAGGAAATAATAATTATTATCTCTAATTCAATGCCTATCAAGTTCATATTATATTAATAAGCGATGTGAAATATATACGTTATAGAAGTTACACTTTATAAATAGGTCTAAACGGATATTATTAGTATTAACGAGGTTATATACATGTTATAACACAAAAATACCACTTATAAGGTTATTTGAACCAGTAATTGTTTTTGTTTAGAACTGTAATTACATATACATTGACATTAGTCAATATATACCTTTAGGTTAATAGTTTCCTTAATTTGTACGATAAAAACCTATTAACTAATTATTATGTAGATCGTAAATATTATAGGTTTTTATGTTTAAAATCTTGGTTAAAGCCTCTGAATAAAAAGCTACACTAGTGATAATAGCGCGGACAGTATTTCAATGAATTTAGTAATCATGAGTATTATTGTTGTCATGTTCATAGAAAGTGTTGGATTTGTAATAAGTTCGGCTGTTAGTTAAGCCGTTACCATATTATTAAACTTTACAGATATTAAGTTATATTTTATACCCAGTACCTGATTGATTTCATCAGGGATTATTTCAATCGTATCACTAATTATAAAGACATAATCGCGTTAAAATATGAATATAACACTTTAAAACAGGGTATATGACATCAAGAGACAATTTTAAAACAACTTAACAATGAACCGACCACGCTTTTTTATACCGCTTATTAAACGAAATTAATTACCTTCGTTATAAAACTTAAGTTTCTAACTCTTAACATATTTATTGTATCTGAAATATTTATGCGACGAATATATTTCAAGAAATTCTTCCACATATAGGGGCAATTGAAAATTTAATAAATGGGTATTCGAATATATTGTTATGAAAATTAATCGTTTAAATACTAGTAAAGCCAAATTTGACTTGAGCTTACGTAAAGAATTATTTTTACTAGAATCGACGACTATTTAAATAATTATTCAACCGATTACCTTTTATGTTTATCAGTTATTTACTGTTGTAATAGAAATCAATTAAAGTACAGTCAAGTTAACTATACTTACAATTAGTTGATTTTACTGACTGCAAATTGACTGTAGTCTGTGGGATTTGACTGCATTGACTGCAAGTCTAGTGCAGTAGGTGCCCACTTCAAAGTGGGGTATAGGCCAAAGCATTTGGTCATACAAATTAGCGTTTAGACTGGCTAGCAGTCTATAAAACCTAGAAGTAGCAACTCATCAACCAATTTCAATGCAGCACCAGTTACTTCGATTAATGTGATTCTAATCAACTACGTTATAGAGATGAAGGCCTACTAACACTAATCAGTGCTTATTAGGTTAAGCACTGATAAGCGAGGTAAAAAAAGAAGCTACTTTTTGGTTGTTACGCTTTGTTTCAGTAAGGTAGAGGAAAGATTTTTTCGAATGACCTCTATATGTTATGCAGTTGTTTTCGGTAGTATGTAGGGAAAACTTATAGGATATGAAATTGTTTGTGGTAGTCTATATGTGGCGAAAGTATCGCCAATACTATTGAAAACACTAAGAAATCTTTATTAATTTTATCTTTGAAAAAATATTAAGATTGACCGTTAAAAGTCTGAAAGATCGTTAGTTATCAAATAGCTAAGTTAGTCATACTATTACAGGTATTGTTACTACAAGTTTCAAATCCCAAAACGACGAAGTCCTATGACCTTTAAGAAATAACAGCTTGTACAATAAACTTATTATCTAACTTCCCTTTACACTACTTTTTTCCAGTTATACCTCTTAATTTTTGTTACGATAACTTTCAAACGCGTCAGAATTAAGGTCATTACTAATCCTACCAAAAAGGGAGCAATCACGTCCCTAGGTGCTATTTTCAAGAAATACTACGACGAAAATCTTTAGTTTGTGGACGCTAATGAAAACTCTTTAATTTAGCACCTCACTAATATAATCGACTCCTACATTTTATATTAATACCCTAACGAAACCATTTAAATCCTCGAAACGCTTAATACCCTTTAAAAGTAGTTTAGAAAATAGAATTTGGATATGTAAAAGATAGAAAATAAATAGGTTAAGATCATGTTAAAAGTTAAACTCGTAAATCGAAACTTTAACCTCCCTATAAATAAAGTGAAACAAAGTAACCTGGCAAACTCATTGTATTAATATGCTATCGACGAGGACTATAAATATGTTTACGAGGGTAAAAGTCAAGATATCGCTGGTGATAACATCTTTTAACGCACTTGCATGCGTTTATAATGTTATTTCCAAGCCTAGAAAAGTTTTTCAAATCTTTTTCCCTTGAATTGACGAACTAGTACCAGTAGCCGTAAAAAATTAATTAAACTACGTGTTAAAAGTCCTTAAGTCTACCAATCAATTAAATAGAAGCTTTCACAAACCTATTAACACCAAAAGAAGGATTACCAAATCGCTTGCCCAAACCCATAAATTCTCGTCCCTTAAACCTTTTAATACGATAAATTTTCATGAGTTGAATGATAAAAGTCGTTTTGGGCGTAAACCTACTATAGGTACGACCACTAACTTTTTTCTTCTAAATTTAACTAAAGGTAACTATCCTGCCCAATGATACTAATACCTTTCTTAATATCGATTGAGGGACCCAAATGGTTCTTATAACTAGTAATTCACCTTTCCTCTTCGAAATGTCCTTATAAAAGATACTAATTACGCGATAATAACTACGTTTGCTAAGATTGAGGGAAGAAAGGAGATGTATAACGGTGAATTGAATAACCTCATCAACGATAAATTACGTAAGTTCTTTAATATTTATCGCCAGATTAGGGTTAAACTGCCAAAATTTTACTCGTTATTTCCCAATATTCTTACTAATTAAGCCAAAACTATTATCTTAGGTACTTAGTGAATTACTTTTTTTCCCAAAATATCTATGATAGTCTTGAAGATTATTTTAAATATAATAACAACCTTATTCAATATTATACAAAGTGGAACATTATTAAGTCGTTTTACATATAAAAATACAAAATACAAACGGAAAATAAGATAAACCTCCTAAATTGGATGCTTAATAGTGTTATGACTCAAGAATATCGGAGGGTCAAAAAACAGGCTAGTATGGGGCTAAGCCACTAAGAACCTAATGTCCAACACATCAGGTGGGGATATCTCTTATGTCAGATACCTTAGGGTTAGGGTTACGCACTAAGGATCATTAAGATCATGTTTCGATCCAAAATAATCCAGCACTGAAGGCGTATGAAGGATTAAGGATATAAGGACACGGTCAGTACCACATAGATAGTATTTACTTCATAGCTCTTTAGTTGTCAATCTAAGTATTCATTCTCAGTATATTCTGAATAGCCCCACGGCTTTTGATTATTACTTGCACGGTTGCGATATTGTTCACTCAGTACCTTTGCTATCTTCTTGATAACATAAACCCTCTGACACCTTCTATATACTCACGGGTATTTAGGGTGATCATTACAAATGGTCTAATTCTTTCCTAACAAGTAATGAAGAATATGGGAGTAAGTGAAAGAATATTATGTAAATAAGTCCAGCAAGCTGTTACATTTAATAAAGAACTATAATACGCTTTCAAATCCCTTAATGTTACTTTTAAAGCGTTCTTTAACGAGTTTCGCTCCTCGTTTACAATTATGATAACACAGATGCCAAGTTTAACTAATATATATCCATAAGTTTTAAAGTTTGACAACGATGAAAAAAACCCTTTCTGCTAATTATATCAATTGTAATTCCGATAAGCCCCATTGATACGATGAAGAAAGGGCCCAAACCTAAAGTTCTGGTTAATATTCTATATAAAGAAAAGAATTTTTCAATTAGCTAAACAAGTTTTTTTTCCAAATATTGAAAAGTATTAAATTTATAATAAATGGGATTGTTAGTTAATGCTTTATATTATCGCTAAATACAAAGACAAATAGGTAAGGTATTATATATAATTCCCCCTTACCTTTATTTGGAAATACTTTAAACATTTGAAAATATGTAAAGGTATGAATGTTAAAGAACAGAAAAAAAAACCTAAAATTATTGTTTAATACAAAAATAACGGTGCCAATTCCAAAGTAACGTAATAACTCGTCGACTACTTCTTTTTATACCTCCTAACAGGTTAAAACTCCTATCGCCATCATAATGATAAAGATTTTAACTTTATATATTTGTTTACTAATTTGTAACAGTTACGAATAATATGGTTTTCAAGGTATTATATCAGATGCTAGGGTAATATAGTATCGAATAGGAGAATATTAGTAATACTTATTAATACAGAAGGATATTAATATTTTTACGGACTGAACTATATGGATACCGGTAAGGCCAAAGTTGATTTAAGCTTTAAAAATAATCTTTTTATTAAAATCAAAGATTACTACTACCATCGTTAATCCTATTATTTTCCATATTTTGGAATCCCTTACCTTTTCTCACCTTTAACTTGAAGATATAAAAAACATAGGTGTTAAAGTTATTGTTTAGACTAATAAATTGGTGAAAGTTAGAAGCAGCTAACGGTTTTTATTTAATTTTGAATATGGTAACCTCTAATTTTACTTTGTAAAGTCAAAGGTAGTAGTATTAAATCTAAGTAAGCTAATAGTTCATGAATTACATTATCGATTTCATCACTAGGATACTAATAAACTAAATAAACTTTTACAAACGACTGGATACGAAGATTTGGACTTACTAACACTGAAGATAATTAAATGGATTTACTATTACTGCTGAATATATGTCTAAACCCCCTTAGAATTTAAGTTTAAGTTGAAGAAAAATCAAGATTTGAACATTAAGATTTCTATATAGGTGTTTTACTTTAATGATAAGTTTGTACTTTACGTTATGAACTTCTTTACAGCGATGTAGAGCTTGAAATACCTGAAAATCATTATAAAGAAAAAAAATACGTATTTTTTGATGAATAGATACTTATAACTATTATCCATATTAATCTACGATATCGGTACTAATTTTACCAAGATTAAATTTTAAGTCAATATTATATCAATGGCAATTTAATATGATTAAGTCTTTGTTAAATTTTATTAGGATATTAATAATGTTGAAAAACCTTGCGTTTTATTATAGAAATCTTACGATGTTTTTACCTCAAAAAGTAAAAGTTTTATAGGTTACAACACACAACTTTAAATAATTATAAAGAGTTTTAAAGATATTTTTAGGCTTAACAACTTTATACCAACTTTATTGGTATTTAGGGTTTACCCACGTATAACAACCAAATCCCTATTATCGCTCAATACCCAAAAGCGTGTTATAGCATATATCAAAATCTGGAGGAATTAAGAAGGGAATTGGTATACCGTATGTGTTAGAATAGTATTGCATGCAGTGTAGTAGGTCAACTTTATTTACAGTAAAGTTGACCGTACTACAAGTGTATTGCTTTGTGGAGACTTACCACATTGGGTTTAAGTCGAGTGCAGTACGCTGTACTTCACTCTAGGGCACGGGTCAAGCAATTGGCCATACAAATTACAGTGCAGACCGGCTAGCGGTTTGCCAAACCTAGAACAATTCATCCACTATCTGACCATGCAATACTACTATTACTTCGACTAATTGAATCAACAATGTTGTAACGTCTAAGGACTATTAACACTGATCAGTACTTATTAGGTTAAGTATAGATAAGCTAATTAGAAGAAAAATCTACTTTTCGGTTACGCTTTACGACAATAACAGCGACTGGGGTAGAGTAAAGATTCTTTCGAAGGTTCTTTATTAGTATTACGCCAGTCCCCAACGGCAGGAAAATAAAAAAGACTTTTTAGTTATGTCAATCCTTAACAGCAACCTAGAAGTAAGCGATGGTATAGCTACTTAAAAATACTAAAAAACCTTTATTGACCCTTTTTAAAGACGTTAATATTAACTGTTAGAAGTCTTAAAGTTCGGAAAATTGGTAAACACCTAAGTTAATGTTACTACGGGTATTACTATCGTAAGAAAAACGATTAAGTCCTTACGCCAAAACAACAAATAACTTTCGCCCTCCACCAATAACAAACGACATTCGCCCTTACCTTTAACACCAAATCTTTGCCTTACTTTACTCTTTTTTACTCCCCACGCTACGCCGATCGCCAAGTTCGCTTCTCCAAGCGAAAACACCAAGCTGCATAAAGCAAATCACGTTGCGCGACCGTTTGCCAAGTCGCCAAGTTTCCACGCGACTTTACGCCAAAACACCAAGACTCTATGCCCGAAATTACCAAATCCTTCGCCCCAAACGCCTTATACGCCCTAAAAGTCCTACACAAACTAAAACCTTAAAATATCTATAGTAAGCGCCTATATTAAAGCTATTACCGACCCTAAAAGGAAGAATGCAATTAAAGCCCTCGTAACTTTTTTCACCAAGTTTTATAATAACGACTTATAAACCCTAAATGTCGATAAAACATACACGGAAAAACATTTTGCTAACTTTATAGGATGCTTTATTGTTAAACATAATACTAGCCATAACTCTAACCGTACTTTCTACATATATTGTGACTTTTTCAAAAACTAAATAATCAATATGTGGAAAGCAATTTAAAAAAAGATTAAGTTAAAACTTAAGTTCGAATTGGAAAAACGAAGGGTTTTCGTTTAAGTATAGAGCGCCACGACGTTAGTATAAGTCCTTTTCGACTTAGCATAGTTGGAAAAACACTCTTACAACCTACAGTCTAAGGGAAAAGCTATTAAGGAACATTACCGCCCTTATATGCGATTTAGGGGACCTCCCCTTTACTATTTTTAACTAAGTTAAACTTTTTTATGCGCTGGCGATAAGAAACTTACTAACCTGTTCGATAGTTTAGTACCTTTACGTAACAGCGTGAAGTACACCTTTAACGGCGGTAGGGTACGTAAAACAGCGGCCGCCAACGCAGAAGAAGGTGTTGATGTTAGTGCCCTACACCAGTTAAGTTAGTAAAATCGCCAGGCTTCCCAGAATCTTTAAGTACCTATCGTCCCTTAGTAATACAGTCGCTAAATCCTCTAAAACCTTTTTCTGTTTACATTCGCCTACGCGCGGGAGCTCACCATAGGTCCTAATATAGGACTTTACCTCTCGGGCCAAACGACTGGCAATTACCTCCAATACCGTACCTCGGAACCTCTAAGGCTTAAAACGCTATGAAATACCACTTATAATTAGGACGATTATTGCGACCTTTTTCCAAGACCTATTAAGATAGTTAATATTAATTACAAACTCCTTACGGATTTTGCCAAAATCTGGGATAACACGAAGAAATATAACGGGAAGCCGTACAACCTTTTCGATACTAAGATAATGCCCTTTCTGAATATCTATAAGTAGATAAAGATCCTTCTTTCTAGTTTTTACTTACTATTTCCCGGAATCTTCATAAGGTACCCTAAGGACTATAACCTAATCTTCCTAACTAGCACTACCATGTTTCGTGAAATCTACGATAATATAAAGGGTTACTTCGAATACGACGTTCACCTCATATAATACCATTCAAATTGGGCCACTACGAGGTAAATAATAATTATAATAAAGAAAAAAGAGAAGGAAATACCAATGCACGCATTTAACTAAATGATTAATAAGCTGATATTATGCCAAAAAGTAATGGGGAAAGCCCACTCTGGTGAGGCTATACTCCGCGAATAGGTAAGGACAGCAGTCATAGGCGTTAGTATATTCGAATACGCCTTACAACACCCAAATACTACCTTCAAAGTCTTCTTTAACTAGTTACACTTTTCGTTTACCACCGTAATAACACGTATATCAAACTCGCTTGCTATATACTCTCAAGCTGAAAACTTCCTTAATATAAATAAAGACCTTACGGTACTTAACTATATCGATCGTAAGTATGGGCGCCCATAATGCCTAAAGTCTGGCCTATTGACCTTAACTTCAAACTAAAGGTAACAGCCACATTGGCGCCAATAAGGCAAAGTTTTAGGCGAAACTATTAATCGCTAACACTATCGTTATGATAATGGTAAGAGATATTGGATTTATAGCAAGTCCAGCGATTAGTTGACTCGCTACTCACTCGTCGAACGAAATAACAAAAAGGAAATATATCACGTTTAATACCTTATTACTTTTAAATAAGACTACTTAAATCAAATCGTAGACTTCCAGGGCGACAAGCTAATTAACAATGCTAACGCCCCTGAGAAAATCAAGTGATATGAAGATATTGCTTCTAATACGGCCCAGTAACTAGCCGATCAAGCCTTTCTGTATCGCTTAGCTAGTAAAGACCCTTAAGTTTGCCCTAACTAAGCTCCTAACTCCTTACACATCTTTAAATTTTGTAATCACTATACAGACCATACGATTTAAGGTATAATACCAGACACAAGAGCAGTAAGATACTTAATAGGAAGCTATTTGAAATACATTGTATTATGGAGGGAGAACACTATAACCACTAAGATCGATCGTAAAGATGCTAGTAAGGTTCAAGTTAGCTTTAGCCTAGGCGAACAACTATCGTTAATAGTGATAATAGTTGTTTAAATTGTTAAAAAAACAATTACGTTTTACATCCTCAGTCCCCTACCCCTTTCCTTCTTTTCTTGGAGGATAAAAAGACCCTTGGCATCAAAATTAATATTAATATAGACGAACTGGTTAAAAACAAATAGAGGTTTTTACTCACCTTTAAGTGGGGATACCTATAATTTCATCTCTAAAGTCTGAAAACAATGGTGTTAAACCCAACGGAGCTGGAAATACGTTAACTACACCAACGCTTTAACTATCCAGCTATTAATAGTCTATATGAAGTTCTAAAGTCCATTGGGCATAATGATATGGAATATTTCACCTTGAAAGCCATTAAAAGACTGTATTACAACTGTTAAATATAAACCTAAGCCCACTGAAAAATTTAAGTTTACATTAAAAAACGATAATAACTTTAACTACAAGATCTTTATTAATATGTTTTACTTAAACAACAAGCCTGTTCTTTATATCATTAACTCTGTAACCTCTTTTCACGGAATTAAGTTCCTAAAGTCCCTTTAGGCAAAGGATACATAGGAAACATTTAGAATGTTATATATTAACACGTACTTTAGTTTACTTGACGTTTTCGTCTACATTGTCAATAACATCTTTACGGCGGTAAAGATTTAGGAAAATGCTAAGATAATAGTTATTTGGTGTAAAAAGGTGCCCGTAAAAGCCTACTAGATAATTGGGAAGGTTAAACGAGTATACGTACTACTTTGCCGAGCATATAATATCCTTACGCTAAAGATTAAAAGCTTTACAGATTCGGAGGCACGCCTATAGATAGTAGTAAAAGGCCTTAAAGATACCGTGGGACTTAATAGCTTAGTGCCAACGTTTCTAGTTTTTGGAGCGTACCCACACCTGACGAATAAATCTCCGCACTCGGTAAATTCTTAAAAACGTGCTACGGCCTATAATAAAGCCTTAAGGGAATTGCGCAGAGAATCGGTACGCCGCTATATTAATAACGCTCTTAATACTAGAAACGGCCCGTTAATAATCGGCGTGCTTGTTTGACCATTACAAAATAAAGTCCTCGTATAACGGAAGCCAGGCAAATAGGAAGGCCTATACAAAATATTAAATATCGTAAACTGTAAAGTAGTTATTAAAACTACTAACAGTCTTGTATTTTTCCGAATCACTTAGGTTAAACCATGTATTAGGGGTACTAAAGATAAAAACCCTTAGGCTCTTTAAGCTAAACAACTGAATTAATACTAATATTTTCCACTCGTTATCGATAAGCCAATAAAACGCCGCCAGCGTAGACAACCCCCGAAAAATAAGAACGTTAAAAAAAAGGAATACACACCAGGGGGCATTTACAATACTACTTAGGTAAAGAGAAAAGAAAAGAATAACAAGGACCTGGCACTAAAGCTCTAAATACAAGGGATTATCAAAACCTTTAGCAGGCTTTTTAAGGAAAGTGATAGGGTTGAAATTAACGGCCTGCTAACTCGAGGAATTACACAATTCGTGCCGAAAATCGACTTTAACCTCCAAAACCCAAACATCACGATCCTTAGGTAAAGGATTATTTACGAATTTAAAAGTAAAACCACGGGGCAGCCGTATGAAAAATCACGTTGAATCGCTTAAGAATACAGTAATAAAGGTAAAAACCAAATCCTTACATAATTGCCGACGATTTAAAAGATTAACTAACGTTTAGTAGTGGTTTTGGCAACAAGTTTACTAGTAAAAACTAAAGGTAAATTAACGCTTAATAGCCGTAATATAACGTAAACCTACACATAGTCAGTAACAAATCTATAGCGGATTGTATTGCTAGAACTGCCACAAAAACTCCGTGATATATACCCTCCAAGTACGGTAATACGTTATATTAAACCACTTGTTACTACCCAAATATAATGGCAGGTCGGGAAGCAAGCTAGTTTGTAGCTGGGCCACTTAAAGCCTGAAGTTCAACACATTAGGTGAGCAACACCTCTCCTTTGTTAGCGTAAATGACTAAGCCAATCACGTAATTAGGATCAGTAGGATCAGTACTAATCCAACTGATTCAAGATCAGCGGGCTCAGTACTGATCTAAGGAATCCAGTACTGAAGACGGTATAAAGGTATAGATATATAAGGGTACGGTAAGCACCACATATATAGTATTTCCTTCATAGCTCTTCAGTTGTCAATCTAAGTATTCAGTCTCAGTATATTCTGAATATCCTCACAGCTTTTGATCATTACTTACACGGTTGCGATATTGTTCACTCGACACCTCTGCTACCTTCTTGATAGCATAAATTCTCTGATACCTTCTATATACTCACGGGTATTTAGTGTGATCATTACACCACTATACAAATTAGCTGAAACAGGCGTCCACTAGTTACTAACCTACTAGTCGCACTTTAAATCAAGGTTGATGATAAAATCTTTAACCTATGACCCGTGTTTATTGGTAACGCAAAAGAGGGACTTCAGCGTAATAAACATGCAAATTAACGATACCCTCTTCATCGGAACGGCTGGCTTTGTAACAATATAACAGTAAAGGATTAAGAACTCCAATTTTTAAAATTACAAACCGGTAACGATACTGATGAAAAATATCTAACTGGATTTCAATAGATTATCAATCCGCATACTTGGTGTTAATACCGCCCTTGTCTTTCGTTCAAAGTGCCAAGGCGCTATCCTGGTATCAATTAACAAAACTAACGAAGCCAGGGCTTAATGGTACCTGGAACAATGTGTTTGATGTAGCTATATTACTATCTTATACCAACCGAAAGCCTCTTACAATCTATCTTTTACGGCACAAGTAGAAATACTAATAAATAAGGACTTTAACAGACTTAATAAGAGGTCTGAGTGGAAAATACGAAACTTGGACCGCAGGATCAATATAGTTCCAATCGACCTTTTAAAAGTCAAGCTAATAATCTTCACAGATTGGTCCTTTACAACAACATCGACCTGTCTTTACAAATCGGCTTCCTAATAACCCTCGTTAATAAATATAGGTAAGAAAACTAATTTAGTATTATCGGAAACTTAATTCATTCAACCTTAGTTAAATGTAAAAGGATTACGCGAAACTTATTAGCTTTAGAGGTTTACGGTATAATGGCAGGCTTTAATGTAGGTTTAGCACTATGAGAGACTCTTAACCTTATCACCAGGTAACTAAAAGATTTCTTTTATCCCGATGGTACTTGGTACCGACTTCAAGAGCCTTTTCGAATGCCTTTTAAAGCTCGAAACTACTAGCGAAAAACGCTCAATAGTCGATATAATAGCATTCCATAAAGCCTATAAACAGAGGGAAATTAAGGAGTTCTGATAAATCGATGAAAAAGATAATTATATTAACGTCATAAAGAAAGAATCGTTAAACAAAGCCCTAGAAATATTTGTAAATAGCAATAGACTAACTGTACGTATCGAGAGTTATGTGGATGATTCGCCCGGAAGGCTTAAGCCTCGTGGCGGCGGACAAGAATATACTAGCAGATTGGAAGACTGCCAGGTGATTAATAATGGTGATTTATTTGAGTGGAACAGTTAAAGAAGAGGTATAAAGGCTTATGAAAGGCTGTAAAGGGAAAACTTTTTGTAGAAGTTGATAAATTCGGACCTTGGAGCGGCGGGGAAATTAAGGCTAAATAGGGGTTAATTTGCATGCAATTAGGTTTAATGTAGTATGGAAGTTAACCAAAATTAACAGGGGTCTGGCTAGTTAACGAAATGGTAATTTAGTGGTAACCGGAAAAGATTATTTAGCTATATTGACGTGCGCGTACAAACTAAAAAGCCGCCAGTATTAGAATAGTATTGCATGCAGTGCAGTAGGTTAACTTTACTTATAGTAAAGTTAACCGTACTGCAAGTTTGTTGCTTTGTAAAGACTTACCGTGATGGATTTAAGTCGAGTGCAATACGCTGCACTTTACTTTAGAATACGAGCCAAACAATTGGCTATACAAATTAGAGTGTAAACCGGCTAGTGGTATGCCAAACCTAAAACAATTCATCCACCATCTGACCATGTAATACTATTGTTACTTCGACCAATCGAATCGACAACGTTGCAACATCTAAGGCCTACTAACAGTATGATTAATAACAACTTTAATACTAGTAACAGACAATTGATAATGAAGTATTATTTTTACCATTTTAAAGTAAAATCCTTATATAGTAAGAATTAGATAAATGGAATAAACCTTACAAAATATTAAGTATCGCTAACCTTAACGTAGTGGTTAAAACTATTAACAGACTTATCACTTTTCGTATTATATAGTTTAAATTGAAAAAGAAACAATTCAAATTTAATTACGATTCTTCCATAGAATACCTTCAAACCGAACGAATTCGCTAATATAATCTTTTCAAGCCAATCGTTAATAAACTAATAAAACTTTGATGTTATAGAAAATCACCGAAAAGAATAATACACATTCAAAAAGAGGATAGTAATGAGAATTATAAGCTTAGAAGGGTATATACAACGGCGTAGGTATTACAAAAAGATAAAAATAACGGAGAACTTACCCTTAATGTACGTATTAAAGGTATTAGTAACATACTAGGTATATCTTTTAAAGAAAACCATATGGTAAAGATTAACGGATTTTTTACATGAGAGGTAATTTAATTTATACTGTTAATACAATTTAGAACCCAAAACATTATAATGTTTAAGTTGAGGATGATTTACAGAATGCAAGGTAAAATTACAAACTATCCTTACGAAAAGTTACGATCAATCGTTTGAAAATACGGTGGTAAAGGTAAAAATCAATCAACATTTAATTGTCGTGATTACTATGAGTTTGACTATTGCAGTAAGCGGTAGGTTTACACTTAATATACGTGATATAAAGTAAACGTATACGTAATTTGTCACAAATATTTAGAGAATTATATTATTGGAATCACTGAAAAAACTAAGGGAAAAGTTTACGACCGGTATGGTAATAAATTGTATTAAACCTTTATATGAATTGGTAGAAATAAGTATTTTTAATATTGAATGTATCTAACTTATTTTAAGAATAGGTTAAATAGAAAAACCTCAATATATAATTTGTATTTATCAATAGGTAAACGAAAACTTTAATATTATAGGTATATAAACCAACAATGTATTGTTAGAGCCTTAGATCGTTGCAATATTATAGATTCGCTTGGTTGAAGTAATAGTGGTATTGCATTGGTCAAGTGGTGGATGTATTGTTCTAGGTTTAGCAGACCGCTAACTGGTCTGCATAGTAATTCGTATGGCCAATTGCTTGGCCCGTACTCTAGAGTGAAGTGCAACGTACTGCAGTCGACTTACACCCAATGCAGTAAGTCCCTACAAATAGTACACTTAACTTTCAGAAAATTTAACTTTATTGTAAGTAAAGTTGACCTACTATACTACATGTAGTACTATTCCAACAAATGTCCTTTTACTGGAAAATAATAGGTTTATAGCGGCAGAATAATATATTATGGAAAAAGTAAAACCTTAATAGTATAAGACGATTAAAATGCTATTAGAAGGCATATAATTTCATTTCAATAAATCGTTAATCCGTATCTATAATATTTAGGCATGCGATAATTTATGTGGCACGTATATCAGCCTGCGTAAAAAATAGCAAACTACGAGCTTAACGACAATTATCAAGGTTAACGAGATAAAATTACAATAATACCTAGAGTAAAAAGCCTATACGGCTTCTATTATTACGTTTTGCTAACTAGACGTATAGTACGATCTGTCGATTATGATATAAATATGAGATCTACAAAATGAACATTTTGAAAAGTTGAAAAAAAAATTTGAGTAATAAATAGATAATTTAAAATGGGATATTAACATAATGTTAGTAAATCAATGACCACGAAATTTATAATTTTTACGGATAAACTAGTTACGAATAATATTAAGTTTATATTTTAAATCGGTTTTCTTATAATTATTATTATCGATGAAAAGTTCAATAAGTAATTTACAATTACAGGAAACCTCGTATATTGGATATCCGTCAATTGGAAACGTATAGTACAAAATGTATTAACTTTAAAGGTTTATGGTATAATGGTAAGCTTTAATATCGGTATAGTAATTAACGGTAAGTTAAAGATTATCACTAAATAATTGGGATTTCCCACGATACCTATAATTATATATATGGGTTTCCAGAACCTTCATTAATACCTATTATGTTAAGGAATGACCAATGAAAAACGTTTAATCATAGACTTAATAACTTCAAAAAAATCATAGAAATCACGGAAAATTGATACTTTTAGATATATTAACGAGACAAATAACTCCGTTAACGCTATAATTGAAGCCACGCCTAATAACACCCTAAAAAGTTTTGTAAATAGTAATATGTTAACCGTACGAATCGAGGACTACGTAAATCGTCTAGTATGTAACGCGAAGAAAAAGGAATATCCTATCAAATTAGAAGACTATTAAGATAAAATTAGTGGTGGTAGTCGGTAAAACTACTGGAAAAAGGCGTATAATTCATGAAATGCGTAATACGTACAAGTTTGTAGTAAAAAGCTTATATACGGAAGTTGAAAAACGAAGGACTCGAAGATATAAGGGAAAGGGCTGTAATTAATATTAGTTTCAATACAAATTAACTAGCATTGATAGGAATTTGGCTTGTAAAATGAGGAGGTATTTTAAGAGTTGCCATCAATTGGTAACCGGCCACACTAGCATGCAGGCACAAAACAAAAAGCTGCTAGTGTTAACATAGCAGTTAATTGAAGTACAATGAAATCAACTATACTTACAGGTAGTTGATTATAATAAATGTAAATTGACTGTAATTTGTGTGATTTGACTTCATTAACTGCAAGTTTAGTGCAATAGATGTCCACTTTAATGTGGGGCACAAGCCAAAGCAGTTTACCATATAAATTAGCATGAAAACCGGCCAGCGATCTGACAAACTTAGAAGTAACAACTCATTAATCAATTTCAATGCAGCATCAATTCCTTCGGCCACAGTGATTCGAATCAACTACGTTGCAACAATCAAGGCCTATAAACATTTACTATCTTTCTTTCCTATTTAAAATATATAAAGATACTTGAAGTTAACATTGATTTCATTGTTAATAAGCTAGTTCAAAGGGGCTAAAGGTTGTTCTTTCCCCTTAAATTAGAATATTTGTAGATTTTTTTGAGCAGAAGTAATAGGGATGATTTCAACGGATTTTAAAATATATTAGTAATGATAACGCTTGAATTGACTTGCTGTTGACAAACCGTATAATAGACTTAGGTTTTCAATATATAAAAATGTGGAATACTTCGTTTGAAAGGTTATTAACATGATTTTCTATTATTTCCAAACTTAGGTTTAGGTTTTGAAAAGATTTATATTCATTTGAACAATGATGAAAACTTTCAATGTAATATTTTAGTGGATAGTTATTATTTGAATAATGAATTTATTTTTACGTTGTGGATTCAGTAATTTCTTTACGGTCTTTAATCTCTGAAGTCGTTGTGAATATAGGATATTCAGAAGGTGTTGAGGATAATGAAAATTGATACGTACTCAAAGCTACTCTTTATTACCGTTTACAACGCTGGTTCTAAATTTGTTGCGGTGGGTTCCCAAGTCAATATCAAAATAATAATTATTCGATATAAATAGGTACCTGTTAAGGATTATTGAAGTATAGAAGAGATCAAAATTGTATATGAGTTTTTTGGAATGGAAAATAATATATTGGAATTAGAGATTAAATGCTTTACGGATTAGGTGGAACGTTTTTAAATGGCGATAAAGGGCATAAATAACATCGTAAGATTCAACCGCCTGATAATAACATTATGGTTTTTTGGATCATATCCTCATTTAATGATTTAATCTCTACTTTAAGTAAATACCCAAAAGAAGGCTACGGCGTATAGCAGTATATTAAATTAACTATAAAGGGAATCTGCCAAGCGCTAATTTAATAACGTCTTTGACACCAGATATGGTCCTATGATAATCGAAGTGTTGATTCTGTCTTTTAAAAACAGAGTCCTTATTTAACAAAACCGAGACAAATATAATGACTTATTTAAAATCTTAAGTATCATTAACTTAGAAACAATTGCTAAAATCTCCAACGGTTTTACTATATTCCATATAGTAGAGGTGAAACCTTATATTAGGAAGAATATCAATAAAGATATCTGAAAAAAATATGAACTAATATCATTCTCCTTCTGTAATTGATAAACCGATCAAGAGACAGCGGCGCGGTCGACTACCAAAAAGAAGGAACACGAAAGATAGGGATAAGGAATATATACCGGGGCGTATCGACACAACTGTTGTTTTATTAAAAAAAGGAAATAATAATTAAAACTTAATAATTGAGCTCCACATATAAGGGATTATTAGAACTTCAAGTAAACTCTTTAAGGAACGCTATAAGATCTAGATTAACAAACTTCTTATACAAGAAGTTATATAATTTGTAACCAAACGCAAGTTTACCTTCTATTACCCTAATGTTATTATTTTCAAATCGAAAATATTTTATAAGTTCAAACAAAAAACCACGAATTTAACATACGAAATGTTACTTCTCATTACTATAAAATACGATTATAAAGGCAAAAACTCAGTGTTTACGTAATAGCCAACGATTCAGAATATTGGACAGAGTTTAGAAGTTATATTAGAAATAAACCTCATAGTAAATACCAATAGAAAGTTTACTCTTAGTGAACGTGATATTACTCAGGCGTACATTTAGTCAAAGACTTATTTACATAGGATTATCTTGCTAAAGGTAACTGAGAAACTGCGTAACAAATACCTATTGAAAAAATACGTTAAACCACTATACGCATTAAATGAATCAGATATCTATTAGTTTCTAACCTATTAATTGTACTTTAAGTCCAGAATAGACATAAAATCCTTAACCTACAACCTATACTTATTAATCGCATAAGTTGTTAGAACAGTAGTAAATGCAGTGTAGTTAGTCAACTATATTGTTATGTAAGTTGACTATATTAACTTCAAGTTTAGTGTATCATTTTTTTGGTTAACTGTACTGACTATAAAGTTAAGTATAGTATAAAAAAACTTTAGACTAGACCATAGGACAAGAAATTAGCTATAAAAATAGTGTGAAAACCGGCTAGCAGTCTGCCCAACTTAAAACAAAACTTCGACTAATTGACGATGCAATATTACTGTTACTTCAAACTATTCGAATCAATAATCGTTGCAACATCGAAGGTCTAATGAATAGTACAGTTATTATATCGAATTTATTTAACTTTTGAGGGTTTAGTTATCCCAGTTACAAAATCGCGTAGAAAGGTTGAGGATTATATTTAATTTATTCTTAACGTAATGAAATTATAGTAAACTTCAATAACGGTTACTTGATAAAATTTAAATGAATATGTTAATTAGTATCTCCTTTCATTCGAGGAGTTCAAGATTGTAAATAAATTTTAACTTTTTTTTTGAAAAAATCAAATAAACCAGTTTTCCAAAAAGCTAGGATGATATTATACGAAATGCCTGGTAACGCGCGTTATTAATTTTTATATAGTCGAAATTAATATCTTGCATTAAAAATATTCCCGGTTCTATATGAACTAGTTTAGTCTAATGTTTACTGACCCATTACTAAGCCAAAAGTTTTATAATTATCAATTGCTCGTTATAGATGTTGTCGATGAAGATGGTAAAGTCGAACCTGAATATTATATTGAATTTTTTTTAGAAACTCGAACTAAACTTCAATTTAGTTATACTCGACTCGAAATCCGTTTGAAATGACAAGTATTAGTTAAATATACAGGTTATATTTAACTAACTTGAAAGTCGTTTGTAAACCTTTATAATATTGTAGTTTGAAACATTGTTTTGTTGCTTTTTATAATAACATAAGAACACCTTTTGGTCAGCTTGTTGATAGGTTCGTGTTTTAACCACCTACCTCAATACTTAATTCGCTTAAATCAAATTTCTCACTGGTTTTCCAAACGGTTCATACATTGCTACTTCGTTGTTGTTAAGTATAATCAACACACGTTTTCATTCTTGTACTGGTGAAATAAATATTTTCAAAGCTTTTTAATTATGTTTTTATACTTCCAAATACCGTTCTAGTTAGTGTCCAAGTTCACGCCTTTTTCTGTAAACAATTCCTAATTCATTTTAACCAGCTTATCTAACTTTTTGTCGATGCGACACATAACTTTAATAAATTCCTCTATATATTTTAAGTAGGGCTTTCCATAAATTGTAACTGGTTCTTTTACGTTCCAGGATATGAATAATTTTACTTACCCAAATTTTACATTTTTTCTTCAATAATAGGATATTGTAACGGTTGTCTCATAGTGTAAGTATTGAATTGTTTGTAGTGTTTTCACTACATATGTTAGTATTATATTATGTTACGCAACGAATTTTCATCTCTATTTTAATTATCAAATACAAATAGTTTTAACCGTTTGTTAATAGAAAGTGAGTAGTTTGAGAACGTAGTTATCTCTTTCTATGTTGGATATGGAGCATGAGGTCAGTTGTAAACAGCTGTTTAAAGCCTTCTTAGTATATTAGGATAAGTGTGGATACGTGTAAATATACCTCAAGTTTATATTAGTTTTTCTAAAAACATACAACTGACCTTTTATATTAGTATTTACGTCGTTTGTAAGAAGGTTGTTAATAGTTATGGAATATATACGGTTTATTTACTTTCGGTTTTATGTAGAACTTATATGAACTATGAGTTATACGAAGAATGAATTTAAAATAGGTTGATTTTCCAATATTGTTTGCATAGTTATGTATGGTTTGATCAATAGAAATTATTTATTCGTTAATAAGTCTACAGTAATTCAAAAACCCTAGCCTATATGAAACAGGATCTTATTAACTGCGGAAGTTATTTTGATGTTTATAGTTGTAAATATTTGATATAACAAGGGGCTAGAATAAGAGGAAAGAAGGCTAGGAAAGAGGAGGAAGTAAACCTGTGAATAAAGGGTTATTACTAATTAACAAAAATAACTAAAAGTTGGATGTAAGTGGAGGAGGTTATTTATAAGGGGAGGAGACGGCGTTAATTTTATTACTGGTGTTAACGTTATTACCGCTCATGCCCTTATATTTAATCATGAATAGCTGGAGTATCGGTAACAATGACGGGTAGGTTGATGATAATTTTATGTGCTAATACTTTCCTGATTCCTATTATGGAGTTAACCTCATTATACACGTTACCGGCTTTGTCAATGCTTTCAAACATGTATTATATTCGTCTATACTTTCAAGTTACTTAGCTATCACGTATATACTACTCATTATCTTTCTATAATAGAAAACTCTTCTCTTCTTCCTTTTTATCAAGGATTATAAAAAGTATCCGACCTCTTTGAGCGATAGTCTTAGATTATTCCCTTCACATTGCGAGACTTCAAGGTTGAGGCCAGTATATCTATGCCAGCTAATAGCTTTGAACGGTTTTTTTTAGTTTTATCTTCATATCTTAAAGGTTCACAACGTATTTAATATCATTTTATTTCAATATAGAGGGTTATTCAGTACAATATATCACTTGTCTCCATTGAAATTTAGAATTAGTATAAAATATTAACTAATATTTTTTCCCCCACAAATCTAGTATCGCTTAACATTGTTTTGATACGGAAACTTATGTAATTTACTTTGTTTTGTGCTAAAGTATTGTCCCTCAACATGTTATTGTTTAAGATTATAATTTGAATGAGTTTTGAAGCTGAACTGTTCAAGTCTATTATATTTAGGTAACATGTAATATGTAAATGCAAAATCTTTATCTTTGACGTAATTAGTGAATTTATAAGTGTAATGGAATATCGTTGTTTAACTTGGTATTTATACTATTACAGTTGTAAGCGAAGAACAAAATTAGCCAAAAAAGCCGTAATAGGTAACATCAAGATATTGTAGAGCGTATTAAAACTCTTTATACCCCACAATAGCCTAACAAACTTGCTATCAAAACATAGTCTTTTCAGCCTCCACATTCCATATTATTTACTAAAATAACTCAGTTTATCTAGTATTTAATCAAGGGAATCGATTTTAGTTTCCATTTTTTTTATATTTTAGCATATTTAACTATTTAATGTTATTCAAACTTTTTTAGTATTAGGTAAAGTTCTCATTGTATTCGGAATAACCTTTAAAATCGTTATAAGTCTCTTGAAAAAACACGTAATTCGTCAAGTAATGTGTATGAAAATATTCATTTTGTATAGTAAGAATATTGATAATATTAAGTATAAAAATCTGAATTTCATCTTAATTTGACGACAAATATTGAAAAATAATCGCAACTTCATATTTAAAAGATTATATTGTTTACTGTTATATTTCTCCTTATTTCCCCGGATTCTCATCAAAGCCATAATTATTAAACAATCCTCATCCATTATAAGTACGTCTGAAGGGGAAAGAGTGTTCTATTAATCCTATAGTTCCTTTGAATCTTTGAATCGAGAGTACTGGTGTTGATAGATAAGGTAATTGTTGGTAGGGCTTTAGATGTTGAAATATTGTCGATTCGATTGGTTGAAGTAACAGTAGTATTGCAGTAGTTAAGTAGTAGATGTATTGTTTTAGGTTTGGTAGACTGCTGGCCGGTTTACGAACTAATTTGTACAGCCAATTGCTTGGCCTATGCCCTACCATAAAGTAGGCATATACTGTACTTAACTTGTAGTCAATACAATAGGTCTACAAACAATGTACTTAGCTTGCAATTAGTATGATCAACTTTAATTACATTAAAATTGATTTACTGTATTGTAATTATTATTATTCTAATACTGGCGGATTTTTGTTTTATACATGTACACCAGTGTACTCGACCAAACATTTCTGGTTGTCACTGAATTATATCCTTGTTGACTGGTTAAACTCCTGTTAATTCCAGTTGACTTTCGTATCCAAATTGACTCCAATTACCTTTATTTGCCCTACAGCTCCAAGTTTCAGTTTTACTACTTCCCATATACAAGTCTTTTACCACATATTGCGTGTTTTAGTCAGTTCGTATAATGGTTTAATATATCGTATTACTGTTTCTAAGTTTCCAAAGGGTATGTAATACATATTTCCTAAAATAGCTTTGATAACACGATCCGTTATAAATAGGTTGTCAATTACGTGTATACTTACATTATATTAGGGCTATTAAAGACAAACTTCCTTTTACTTTCAATTAGAAAACTTTTTATCAAAACGACTATTAATCGTTGGCTAATTTTTCAAATCGTTAACGATTATGTAAGGATTCAGGTTTCGCTTTCATTACCATATCTTGAAGCAATTAGACGTAAAGTTTCATACAGACACCCTGTATTTTTGCTTTTAATCTTATATATGATTTTCGACCTAAAGATTTTAATATTCTGGTTGTAAAAGTTTAAATTGTGTTTAGGAATAAATTTTATAACCTTTCTTGTCAGGAGGCCGTTAATTTGGACTTCTTTATTTCAAGGTTTGTTGAAAGTTTTGATGATGGTTTGTACCTGAAGCTTTAATGCCAAGTTTTTATTTTTTTTATTTTTTTTGTTTACCTAAGAAATATTGTAAATACGGCCCGATGTATATTTTTCGTTTTTAAAATTCTTCCCCTTTAATAATCGTCCGCATTGGGGAAGCTTCATTAATTTATCGATAGAAAATAGAAGAAGGTTGTATTAAGTTATTCGTTTAGTTGAACGGTTTTTACGGTTATCTTCAATTGTTTTAATATATGGGTTGACCTGGATGGTACGAAACTTTGCGGAACTGTTAATTGTTTTTGTCGGTAAGGTTTTCAATATGTTAACGTAACATAAGAGTAATCCAAGATTAGTATTATAGTGGGAAAGATAAGATGTCAAAGGGTGAAGTGGCATTCAGAGAGTGCACGCCACAGGTGAAAGGTTATAAACCTCTCACCTAGGCAGTAGCACTCTATCATGCACTCTGATAATATCCATTTTAGGCCGTGCTACAAATACACTCTGCAAGAGTACAATGTACAGCGTGACACATTATCTTACACTCTGCAGGAGTACACCTTGCAGCGTGATGCACTGCCACTTGATTTACATATACTAACTATAGTGATATATAATAATATCCACAGTTTTAATGATTCTTTTAGGGTTAGCGATAATTAAGATCTTATATGGGCTGTTCCATTTACCTGGTTCCCTTTGCATGAGGATTTTACTCGGTAACAGTAAAGTAAGTATGTCGATTATCGTGGTGCCATTTTTGTTATATATGGTATCATTAACTTGATGTTTTATTAATTCTTTTCGTAATTTTTTAATACTTTGCTATAGGTTATAACTCTTATTAGGTAGTTGTGAATGGAAGAGATTCACTTGTTAGAAATAAATACACTTTGAAGATTAATAGTGTTAGTACCAGACCATCAGGGTTTCTATTATTATTTAAGCCCTTGACCGCTATTTAGAAACGTTCCTTTAGATCTATAAAGCTTTTAATTTCCAAAGTAAAGATATCGTACATTTGAAGAAGTAACGCGCATGCCCTTTCAACCTTCTTAATATTTTACTAAGCCTTAATAGACAAATATTTATATTTAATTCCTATTTTTTTGGTATTCGCTCAAAACTTCGCCACCCCAAAATTGGTACCGTTATCGTGAAAGATGACGTTAGGTATATCTAAGTACGTGTTAATTCATAGTATTTTAACGTTTTATACATATTTTTTACCGATAGGGATTTTAGAAACTTGGCTTTGTAAAAAGAGGCTATAGAGCTTATAATGTGAAGAATTGACTTATTATTTAAGTAAAACAATTTAATAAAGATTTTGTAATGACAGTTTTTATAGTATTTTAGTGTAAATTTAAATTTTCGTGGGGTTTAAGTAAATATTTTTCAGTAATAGCAGAGCTTTTTGATAGGTTTAAAAACTAAGTATTCCATTTTTTAAGCTTTGCCGACTTTATGACTCAATATATTTTATCAATATTTGAATGGTTGAAGTGCAAGTATAGTTGGCGTATCTTTAACTTTATTAGATTCAACACTGTTATCTTTGGGCTTTGGAAATTTAATTATAAATGCTTTTATATGGAGGCAAGGGTAAATCTCTAGGAGTTTTGGATTAGCTTATTATTATTAACGTTAAAGTTAACGCAGAGGGTTTTCATTCCTTCCAAATAAAGGATACCAATAGGTAGGGGATTGAACATATAAAAAGTAATCGATATAATAACAATTTAAATTAACATTATCCCTAGTGACGATAGTTATTTGCCAGTGCCGAAGTCAATTCTGGTTCTAATAACACCTGTCAATTAATTTCCGTAATAGTAGTCTTTTCCTTCCATAATACCATGTATTGCGAATTATCTTTTATTAAGTACCTTGTTGCACTTGTGTTTAATATAATACTTTAAAACGTATAGTTCGTGTAAGAATCGCGAAAGTTAAAGGGATATAAGGGGTTCGAGGCTTGGTTAGGGTAAAGGTAAAGGCTTTTGATACTTAAACGGTATAGAAAGACATAGTAGGCTAGTTACTGGGCCGTGTTAGGAGTAATATAGTTATGTTACGTAACCTGTTTGGGTGCTTCGTCGTCGTTAGAGTCCTCTTTTACTTCGAAATCTGCGATACAGTTAAAATAGTTTTGTTTAAATATGATGGGGTCTTTAGAGTAATATATCGCCTGATTTTTGTACCTTTGAGCCAGCGGGTAGCTAGTCAATTAATAATTGAACTTATTGTAAATATAATACCTTTTACTACTATTACGACAATAATTTTTACGGTTAATGAGTCTATTTAAGTTTTAATTTTCCGTAACCTTAAGATGATTATAACTTTTAGTTTGAAAGTGTTAAACCAGATTCTAATCGTTAACATCGCCTATACTTTCAATATACTTAGTATATTAATACACGGCTTTCTTTTTTTATATTGCGGAAGTTATTAATTTAGGAGTATATATTAAGTGCGTTTAGAGTACGTGTTAATACAGTTGTTAGCAGGAACCTTAATTGGGCAAAAAAGCTTTTATAAGTGCTATTTCAATATTATAAAGCGTGTTCAAACTCGTTAATGCCTGTGATAGGTTGGTTGTATTTGTTTGCGGAACGTGGCTTCGCTAAAGTTAGCCTTCCTTATTATTTACTCGTATAATATTTGTTTATTAAGTATTTGATTTAGCATATTTATCTGTAGATATTACTATATACCCCCATGGATAATATATATAGCCCTAGTCACAGTGCACTGTATTGCAGGGTGTACTCCTGCAGAGTGCACGATAATGTGTCATACTACAGGCTACACTCTTGCAAGACGCAAAGTGCATCATGCATAGATCGGTCTAGAGTGGTATGCTCTAGACGAGGGCTTATAAGCCCTCACTCGTATCGTGCACCTCTGGATGCTTTTTCTTTGCATTTATCATCTTTACTACAACTACAACCAATCTGCGGAACAGCTCAAACGACGAATCTACACTGGCATATCAAAAGACCTCAGGAACCACCACCCGCCCAGAATGATCTTATGTATTATGAAACCACTTTACGGCTTAGCTGAAGCCGATGTTTACTGGTATGACACCTACTAGAGACACTATAAGGAAAGGCTCGAAATGAATAACTTCACCTTCGACCCATGCCTATTGGTATCGATAGCCCGCTTGAAAGGTTTTGTACTAACGAGTATATAGATGGACGACATCCTAACGTTGTGTAACACCCCATTTTCCGCTTCTAAAAAGAGGAAACTTCTGGAGGCCGGCTTAAAAGCGAAACCCAAGACGTACCTAATAGAAGTCTATATAATCAACTTTAATGGCGTCACCATCACTCTCCGAAACGGAATTTTGGGCCTTACGCAAAAAGAACAGCTGGATAAAGTCGCCCTTCTCATTTTGGATAGCGAAAAAAGAGCCGACGAATACAAATACCAATGCGCATGTAACGCTTAGGTTGTTTTTATAACACAACTAAAGGTAGTATTTAACCTTTCTATCGGCGCGCAATGCTAAACCAAACCGACAAACAATGCATATAAAGCGCTTAATAAGCGTCTTTTATTGTAAATATATAGCTTACCGCGTGGTTTACAATTTATGCAGCTAAATATACGTATTGTAAAACTATTTATTTTTATTAACGGATTATTCGCTAATAATAGCTACTATAACTTATTTTTAGGCTTCGTTTTAGTCATCGGTAACGAAACACCGGTTCGAAACAACTTTATGCTTCGAGGAAACAATATCTATTAAAGCTTTAAAAAGTGTAAAGAGATTACGAAAAGCGTTCTAGTTTACGAAATATATAATATAGTTAAAGGATTCGACTTAAGTATTACTATGGCGATAATGGCTCAAAGAATTATTTTAACCTTAATTTATGTTTTATCCTTTTTATCATTTATACTAACTTTTTTTTAGCTTTATAAATACCTGGTTAAACTAGGTAATATAAACGAAAAGTGCTTAATAATCGATATTTTAACTTTACGCGAGTCGTATAAACGCCGTAGAATCGAAGAAACAAGGTAAATCGACGGAAAATTCAATCCAGCGGATACGATAACCAAAGCTACACCAAACGAAGTATTAAAAACACTTATATCGACAATTATACTATTCATTAGGGATACTAGGGAATTTTCACGATCTTAATAGGCCACTACACCACTTTTCGCTAATTTAAATCAGCCTATATCACAGTATTTACTTTAAAAACCGATTTTACTTTTATTTAACCTTATCATTTTGCATCGCTTTTAATATTTTACCACTTTTTATTTTATACGCCTCGACCCAACGAAATGTCCTATTCGTTTCTTTTTCTATTCAACCCTATTATTCTCGCCGACCCCCGATTTTACCTCTATTTCAATTTATAATATAACACTAGTTTTAATATATTATCCTTTTTATTTTATATACTTTAAAGTTACTTATAAACGATTGTTTTATAAAGATCTATAACATTACTCTATATCGTATTGTATTATAACCAGGCACACCAGCCTGACCCGGGAGCATTTATCCTTTAATAAAGGGAAAAGGCGACGTTGTCACGTCTTCACCGTCCTTTCCGTCGCTTTCCCCTTTTATACTAATGTTACCACCATTACCACCATTACCATTATCAGCGCTAATAAGGATGTGGCCCTACACCTTATTAGTTATAACCTTAGGCAGAGGCGTAAAAGGGGGATTACCCTTTTTACGAAGACGTATAATAATGTCGTTGAACTCGCTAATGTAATATATATATAAGCCTCGTTTCCAAGCGTTAATGGCGGCTACCATCTCCCTAAACCGCCGATTAACGTTTATTACTAATTATCATCAGCTTATTTTTGTTATTTGCGACCGCGATTGTTTTTCAGACCCCCTAGAAAGGTATATTTTAAGTAAAGGAAAGTTTTTAAATTCGGTTAAAACTTACCAAAAAGTCGGCAGGTACGTAACACGGCCTTAGCCTACGGCCCTAAGACTATCGAAACGGAGGCGTACGAGTTACTAGTCCGTTCGTAATGATAATAACGGGTCGAACGACCCTTTCTTTCGTGTTCATCGTTAACGGATTTATCCGAGGCCGCAAACGCAACATATGACACGTAAAAAGTATTTATTAGCGGCTTGAAACTATGGATCCGGGTACGCCATTCTAACGCTTTACGCGTTAGAAAGGCCTTATAGCGTACGATATAGAGCTCAAGGCGGTGGAGGAGATCCGCTTCGTATTCCTTATTTATAAGGGGAGGTTAAAGATTTATATGCGAATAAACTTAAAATATACGTACCTTGGCGCAATTGCGTTAAGTTACGTTTGCGGTGTAAAAGAGTTCCTACGGGTAATGACGTTTTTACCTGTAAATAGAGGGTAAGGTTTATAACCTTAAAGATCTTCTGTTACTCTCCTTAGGAGATGTGGAAGGGGGAAAGAGAGGAAAAAGAGGAGGGGATTATAACGGCGGCGGCCGAAGGAGATAAGGCGGCGGCAGTGGGGCTAGGTGGCATAACAGTGGCGGGGTTGAGCGGCGTGACGATGACGGGCAGAGTAACCGTAATTAACGAGATTATACTCGACGAAGGCGAACTGATAAGGGCAGCAGCGGTGGCGGCAGCAATGATGCGCCGACACTCTCGTACCAAATGGCGCTTTACTATCCTATTTTTACGCGGCATTTATTCGAAAAATAGGTTAGTAAATAGGTGTTGTATAAATAATCTACCTATTAGAACGGTTTGTTTAACTAGGGGAAATAAAGGTTAAATTGTCATAAAAACTTATATTGGCTTTAATTATAGGCCTATAAAAGAAAAAAAAACCGTTTTACCAAAACCAGTAACAATCTTTCTTTATATTAACCTAATACGTAAATACGCAATGACTCTTACGTAATTACTTATACGTAGTCGCCCCTACATAATTACCCCCATCAAAAACTACGAAAAGTGTTATTACCAACTATATCGCCCCTATTTGGCTATACTAACTAAGGACGAACTATAATTATCACTACGGCCAAACCTTACTGATTCCAGTCGAACCACAATTACTACCGCGGCTAAATCTTACTAATCCTAACCAAACTTACTAATTCGATCACATTATCGTTATGGAAATTACTGGCTTAAACTCTTTGTAATTAATACTATAATAATACTGTCATTACAAAACCTACTAATTGAAACCTTTGTAACTAAAACAACACTATGATTATGAAGCTATAGGTACGGAGTATTTAAAAAAAAGTTTACCCGTAAAGATATTACTATATACCCTTATAAATAATATACATAGGCCTGGTAACAATACACTATATTATAGGGTGCACTTCTGCAGAGTACATGATAACTTATTACGCTTTAAGCTATACTCTTATAATATGCAAAGTGAATTATACATGGATCGGTCTGGAATAGCTATACCAAACCGAACGGTAATGCGTGAAGCGGTCTAGAGTGGTACGCTTTGGTCGAGGGGTTATAAGCCTTTACTCATGGCTTACACCTCTAGATGCTTTTTCTTTGCATCTATCATCTTTAATACAACCATACCAATCTAACGATTATTCTTAATACCTTATTTCACATGAATAGGTTTTAGAATTTACCGACATTATCGGTGTTTCCTCCTTTTTTTTCTTTATCATTATTGTTGTTTACCTCTTAGTAGCCTCATCCTTATAATGCTGTACGAGATATATATTGTATTTAAAGTGATTTTTCATTCTGTCATAATTTCGAGAAAGGTTTTTGCCTATGTTAAAGAGGTTAGGTATTATTTTTTGCGTGTTTCATAACAATTCTGGGGAATAATAAGTTAAAATGAAATATGGAGACCTCTATTCATTTTAAAATGTTTAAGAAAAGTATTATTTTTGTATTAAGAAGGCTATAAAGCTTTCCATCATACTTTTCTACATTGTTTCAGATTTTATCGAAGTTCGTGAGAAGTTTGTAGTTAATATTAACCATTTTAATAGGTTTGGGAGAAAAGTTTCTGTTGTTTTCTTAGTCTTCATTGGTATTTTTTGTGAATTTAAGCTTTAAAGCCTTCGACTTACAGTATTTAAGGTAAGTACTAATTGTCTGACCCGAAAGGTAAAGTTTTCTAATAGAATCTGTAATAAACTTGCGCTTATAGGCATATTTATTGTAGGGAATATCGTTCTAAGGGATTAAGCTATTTTGGGTAAATGATTAAGGGGTAATAGAGATTGGGTCTTATGGAGGATTTTAGGGAATTTGAAAATTATGTTTGATTGACCAAATAGCGCAGATGTTAATTCTTTTTGCCACATTAGCAGCCGTTTCTTTACACGCTTTGCTGCCGTTAAAGGTGCAATCCATGTTGTTATGTGAAAGTTCTGGGCTATCAAGTAAATTAATAGATTTTCTATCATTAGCACGTAAAGAAGCTCAACTCAATTTGATAGGATGATTTTTGACTGTATGTGAGAGCGTTAAGGATTCTCAATGCCTTTTCCTTTTGGGTGTGGGATTTAAGGGCACTTTTTCAGTTAGGTTACGTCAAATAGAGTTTGTGTTAATTTAATTAAGTTTTTTTGTTTGGCATGTAAACTCCTTGTCGTTCGAATTATAATTTCAATTTCAACCTACTGGTTTTTTGAAATACTTTTTCCTTGTTAATTATCTAATCGTTAAAAAACTTACGATACTTGCAGAAGGCATGATCGCTTCGGTTGAGGTTTTCGCCGCTGTTTTTCTATATAATATAGTTGCTGACAAAATTAGTTAAATATTCTTTGGTTAAGTCTTTGTTAACATTTTTCCTACATAAGTCATCGTTATAATTCTTAGAAAAGAGATATACGAGGGATTTCATTACCTTATTTCTAGTGGGGTCGGTGATGAATTTAATGAAAGAGTTTATAGTAATTATTTCGACGTTTTGGCGTAAAGAATCTTGATGATTTAGCGTAAAGTTGCACGACGTGGCATTTTTTGATGCGACTTAACAGTTTCGCTCGTTGTAACTATTTTGATGATTAAATTGATGTAGGGGAAGTGAAAAGAGTAAAGTAAACGGAAAAACTTGGTGTTTAGAGTAAAGACTTGATGTGAAAGATAAAGTCGAAAGTTGTTCATTGATAGAGGTTTAAGGTTGAAAGTTGTAGGCTATAGGACTTAGTCGTTTCTGTAATAGTAGCACCTGTAGTAGTATTAACTTAACCGTTTGCTAATTTGTCGATTTAAGACTTTTGGTGGTTAATTTCAACTTTATTTAAAAATTATCTATGAAGATTTCTCAGTATTTACAATAGCGATAACTTTCCTACCTCTAAGTTTCCGTAAAAACCGAAGTAACCTACAAGTCTTTTTTACTTACTGCCATGAGAACCAATGTAGCAGTAGAGGTCTTTGCAATAATCTTTCCTTTACCTTAGCCGCCTTTTGGTGTAAAGAGTAATCAGAAAGTAGCTTTTCTGTTTAGTTAGTTTATTTGCTTAATAATTAATGATTGATATTGGTAGGACTTAAGACGTTGTAACGTTGTCTATTAGATTGGTTGAAAAAAATGTAGTATTGCAGTTGTCAAGTGGTAGATGTATTGTTCTAGGTTTGGCAGACCGCTAGCTGGTCTGCACACTAATTTGTATGGTCAATTGCCTAGATTGTGCTCTAGCGTGAAGTGGGCGCATACTGTACTTGACTTGTACCTAATGCAGTAGCCTCATGAACAATATATTCAACTTGCAATTCGTATAGTTAACTTTAATTACAGTAAAGTTGACCTACTTCACTGAAATTACTACTATTAAAATAGCAATTAACTTTATTAAAGTTGAAAATAAAAGGCTAGTAATTATACTCACCGTGAATTCCTATATAGAGCCGCTCTTTTCCTATTATTAGGTTTAGTACTAATAGCGAGTTTATGAGAACTAAATATGTTAAAGGATGCGTTAATGGTTTTTAAAAGCTTAGTAATGCTTTTACAAGTATCAAAGGGGTTTTTGGTAAGGGTTTTATTTAACTAATCAAATGACTTAAGTGTTTACTACATTCACATTAATTGAATTATTTTAGTTATTAAGTATGTTAACACGTCTTAATGCCTGAATAAAACGGGTTGAAGAATTTATTTCGGCTGGATTTGAAATATGAACTTACAATTTTACATAGAGGAATTAACAGCCGTTATTTTTATTATTAAAGATACTTTTACCTTTTCCTTCATTTAGCTACTCTGAAGTTATCTTTATATAGGTAAAAGTTTCAAGCGTTTTAGTAAGGTTTTTTTCATCGCCAGGAAAAAAAGATATCGCCTTTACGAAAATTAATCTTGGACTATTGGTAGACCTTAGAAGTTGCAACGTTGTCGATTCGATTGGTCGAAGTAATAGTAGTATTGCAGTAGTTAGATGGTGGATGTATTATTTTAGGTTTGGAAGACTGCTAGCTGGTTTGAACTGTAATTTTTATGGCCAAGTGCTTAGCCCGTGCCCTAAAGTAAAGTGCAGCATACTATATTCGACTTATACCCAATATGGTAAGTCCGTACAAAGCAATACACTTGTAGTACGGTCAACTTTACTTATAGTAAAGTTGACCTATTGCACTGGATGCAATAATATTGCAATACAATTCCAATACTGACGGCTTTTTATTTTTGTGCCTGTACGCTAGCTTGGCTTGCTATCAATTGGTAGCAATCTCTGAAATCTTTCTTTCATTCATAAACTAATAATAAGCTAGACCTCTGTCAATTAAAATCAATCTGTACTGAAATTGACATTAATTACAGCCCTTCGTAGCTCTATTGCTTTACCCCTCTGAGGCCTTTGTTCCTCAATTTCTGTGTACAAATCTTTCGCCACAGACTTATGCAGACCTGTGTAATTCAGGTACGTCACTACCACTTACGTACCTTTTGCCAGTAGTTTGAACTACTACCATTACCACTATTGTCATTGCTACCTTGGCAGTCTTCCAGTTTGCCGGAGCGACCCTATTTCTTTACGTCACGTGTCGAGTGATCCATGTATCCCTCGATTCGTATAGTCAGCTTATTGCTGTTTACAAACCTTTCCAGGGCGCCATTAGGCTTAGACTTAGTTATAATATATTTAGGGTTATCTTTGACATTAATTTACCGGAACTTATCGATTTCCCGGGCTTCGAATGCCTCCCTTAGCGCCATTACGTTTATTATCAGGCGTTTTTTATTGGTCGTGCCTAGTTTGGATAGAGTTTAGTAAAGGCTATGAGAATCGGTACATATTACTATAGCTATCAGTAACAGGCCTAGTTATTTAGTGATAATCCTCAATATACCGTTAGTTACCATGCCAATATTAAAGCTTTCCATTATGCCGTAGACTTTCAAGGTTAGTACACTTCGAATTACACGTTTGTACTTAATAAATATCTAGTACATAAGGTTCCTAGTGATTGTAAATTTCTCTTTAAACCTATCTTCATTGACGAGTATTATTAGGAAGCAGATTTGCAATGTAAGGTTAGTATTATTAGAAAATAACCTATATGTAAAGATTATTAGCTTCGTCTTTATTAAATTTATAAAGACTATATTAATTCTTTTTTCCACATAATTAATTTGTTACTCAACCCGATTCTTTAACTTATTAAAGTCTTTGTTTTGCAGGTCATGTATCTGTGCTATAATTGAAAGATCGTACGATGCCTTCGGTTGGCATAACGTGGCGATGTAGGCGGTACGGGCCTTTTTCTCCAAATATATTTGTACACTTTCCTCGTTAGCTTTGTCGATAATTATTAGGCTCGTTACTTGCCCCCTTTAGTGTAGGTTAATATAAGTATCGCCTTTAGTCTTAATACCATAGATATGAAATAATGATCCATTAAAGTTAAGTTATATACCTTTAGCCAAAGTTTTAATTAACTTATACTTTTAAAGGCCTGCATTTTCCATAATACTCTGTTTTGCCGCTACTAATTTAATATTGTTAAGGAAAAGGGTATCGTTAATTTACATATTCATGTTACCAAAGTTTTTACACTTTGTAATAAATAGGTACGAATTAAATATTAAAGTCTTTATATCTAGCTTATTTATAAAATATACCTAGTATGTTAAGAACCAGTAAACGCTAGCCTCATTCAATCCGTATGAAGGCTTGATATAATGTATTATCGTGTTATTCGGAAACTTATCCTTTAGTTTTTGTAGTAGTTTTAATAGTATAATCCGTTAAAAATTGGTGGTAGATTACGTATACTCTTATATAATGTTCCGGTTATAAAATGTAAACTAACTCTTTATACTAATAGTTAAATTAGTAATAATAACGCCGATTAAACTTTAACTTATTTTTTGGATTATAGACGATTAAGTAAGAATCCAATCTTTACCTTTATTATCGTATTTTTAGGCGATTAGCCGTAACTTTTCGTATGGCCGGTCAGTGGTTTTGCCTTTAACCTTATTAATTATCCTTAACTTAAAAATAATGATATATTGACCTTTAAATCAAGTTAATAGCATAAACTATATAACCTTTCGTAATAGAAGACCGTTAATTTACATTTAGTTACTTTTCTGAAAGGGTTTATCTAGTTCGTTAATAATACCTTCGGTACGTAGTTTAAGAGTAAGTTTTCCTTTAGAATTTTTCTTTTAAGACACTCATATCGTTGTATATACCCTATTAGGCTTATAGTTCCTATTTTCTTCCTTTTTAATGTGTATCCCCCTTTTAGGTGGTTTTTTACGCCGTCAACGTTCTATTAGCTTATTAACAGTTGATTCGGAAAGGTTATATTGGCTAATTATTTCGGCTCGGGGGTTATCGACATCAGGATCTTTATTAGACTTAAATGGTTTAATAAGTTTTTAGTATAGGTTGATTTATATAGTTTGGAAAGTTATGCGACTGTTAATAGTTTTAAGTATTACGTTTAAATTGGTAATACTTGAGATTTTGTATGGCCTATCCTATTTGCCTAGCTTGTATAACGTAAGGAATTTACGTTAAAGGGAGAGTAAAAACATATATTTTATTGAAGGTCCGTTTCTGGTATTAAGGGTATTATTAACTTAACAACGTACCGATTCCTTCCTCAGTTCTTTTAGTATCTTATTGTATATTATAATACTTTTTGGGGCATTTGAAGAAGGTAACGACTTAGTTGTCATGAATGAATAATCTCCAAATACTAATTTAAAGTTGGTATAAGTCTGTTAGGGCTAATAATATCGTTAAATCCTTTTACCGCTATTTAAAGCCATGCCTTTTGGTTTATAAAGCTTCCAATTTCTAGTGTAGGGATATTGTAGGCTTTTAGTAGGAGGTTGTATACCTTTTTAACCTTGACAATACATTAATGAGCTTTTAAAGGATCCTGTTTACAATAAATTCCTATTAACTTTACATTAGCTTGAAATTTTATCGTAGTAAACTTGGTGCCAATATCGTAAATTAACACGTTTTATGGGTTAAGGTACATATTAATCTACAAAATACGTAATTATTCTCATATTTTCTTTGTCGTAATGATTTTAAGGAACTTAACGCTGTAAAAAGCTGTGGCAGAGTCTATAACGTATAATAATGGCTTACCATTTAAGTAAAACACACCTACAAAGATTTTCGAATTAAAGTCTTAGTTTTTTTTCAACGTAAACTTAAACTTTAAAAGGGCTTGGAAGTGTATTTGATAGTAATGGCACAAATATTTGATTGCTTTTAGTGTTGGAAAATTTATATCTTCGTGGCCAACTACCTTTAAGACCTTATAAAGCCTGTTAGTTGCTGGGTGGTTAAACCTACGATGTAGTTAACGAAGTTTTACCTATGTTAGGTTTAACACTACTGTCTCTGCTCCTTAAAGATGGAACCAGAAATACCCTTATTTAAGGGTAAGTAGAAACCTCTTGCTAGCCTTAATATGTATTAACTTATTAATATAAATATCAACGTTAACGTCGAGGTTCTTTATATCTTTTAAGTAAAAGAGGAAGGACGTAAAGGATTCCAAGATGTTGAAAATAATAAAGTTAACAATAGTTTTTAGTATCGTCGATCTCTATAAAAATATCTCTTTTTTAAGGTTAAAACTAACTTTGGCCTTATTAGCATCCATGTGGTCAAGTTTCGTAACAATATTAGTTTCCTTTTATAACGCAATATACTGCGAATAGCCTCCTATTAAGTACTGTATTACCCCTGTATCCGGTATAATCCCTTAAAAGTATTGTTTCGCGTATCGATTTCGAATAGTAAAGAGGTATATAGGGCCAGTGTTTCTATCGTTATGGCGGCGGTAAGAGTCTTCGCCTATAAGGCGGTATAAAAAGGCGTGGTTACCTAGTTATTATATTATTTTTAAGTTAGTACCAGTACCAATAACAATGCTAATATCCTTATACTAGTCGATAAACTTCGGCTTGTTTTCCTCCTCTTTACTTTCACCTCCTTCAAATTAAGTAATACTTTCCATGTAATTTTATTTAGAGGCGGAAATGTATTGCGTATGGTATATCACTTACTTTACGTTGCATTTAGCGGCAATGTAACGTGTTAATTAATAGCCTTATTTTTCGTAAATCCAATATCTTTTGGAGTTTAAGTTAAATTTGTTTAGCCGACTTGAAAACCTTGAAGAGGGTGAATACCTTTTTTCGTAGTTAAAGGTTCAGACCCTTTGTTTACCATATTTACTGGGTCTTTCGTACCATCTATTAATGTAATACGAATTAAAAAGGTCTTTTTTTTTCGTTACTAAATTCTGGAGCTTAAAAGTATACACTAGTTGAACCGGAAACTCGAGCTATTACAGTCGCTAACGAAAAACGAAATTAGTCAAAAAACCATTTGTAAGTGGCATCAGGGCATTACAAAGTGTATTAAAACTTTTTATAACCCGTAGATACCTGCTGGACCTACTGGCGTAAAATTTCTTCGCCAGATTCCACATTCCTTATTAATTATTGGCAAAGCATTAGCCTATTAAGTATCTAATTTAAAAGGTCCATCTTATTTTCCGACTCTTTTTTATAATCTTATATATAGGACTACTAAATAGTATTTCAGTCCTTATAGTACTAAATAAAGTTAATATTGTATTCGAAATAACCCTTCATATTATCGTAGATTTCTCGGAAAAAGCTATAATTCGTTAGGTATCGGAGGTAGTAGTTTTTAGTTTAGCCGGTGAAAATGTTGAGAAATAACGAGTGAAAACCTAGCAATTTAACTTTTATTTGAAGGCAAATATTAAAAAATAAGCTTAACTTGACGTTGACGAAGTTATACGGCTTACCTTTATACTTTTTTTTCTTTTTAGGTTTTAACGAACGTTGTAATTACCATATAGTCCGTATATTTCATTGGGATACGACGAGGGGGAAGTATGATGTATTGGTCGTATAAACCTTTTATATATTTTAGCTAAGGGAAGGATTAAGGTTGCTATTAGTGTTAATAAGTAAGATAGTTACCTTTGGTCGAGTTTAAAAGGAAAAAAACTAGTAATCGTGCTTACAATGAGCTTGTATATGAAGCCAGTCCTTCCTTCATTTAGTTGCTGAAATTGAATGTATTAAGAAACTTAGGGGAAGTGAGCCTAGGGGTTTTTATCGCAGGAGACTTAGCGATAATCCTCTTAGTATTAAGGGGTTAGGCGAGGTTCCTGCTTAATAAACCGATAAATCTGGGGGCTTACGGGGTGTAAGTTGACTGATTTTTCACATCTATTTATTTGGGTTTAGGGAGGTCCTTACGAGCGTATATATAGGCGTTAAAGGTTACTATTGTTAATAACCTCTTTAGCTGTGACTAAGGTCTATTAAGAGTCTTTATCCGTGGCATATTCGTAAAGTAGTTTAGTTAAGCTACCTTCTTTCCTTTTTTTCGCATATAGTTTGATTTCTCGATCTAACAGGTTAATCTTTAATTTTATCTTTACCTAATTTTCTGCTTTTTTCCATATATCTAAATTCTAGTCTCGAAACTATTCTTAAAAATCGTCGAAGGCTACAGGTTTACGATAGGTTTTACTAATATTTATATCGAAAATGAATTATCTGATAACGTTAGTCAAATATTTTAGGATAAAATCTTTAGTAGCTTTGGTATACTAGAGCCCCTTGTTGTAGTACCTTTCAAAGATGTTGCCGAAGGCAATAATTGCTTTCTTTCTGACGATATTAGTAACGGCATCGATTCCAGTGCGTTTTAAAGCCATCGTGATGATTTGGCTAGTGTAAGGCTTGATGGTGGACTTAACGATTTAAAAGCGTAAGAACTTGGCGATTTGGAGCATGTAGACTTGGCGATTTAATGTAAAGCTATGAGACATAGCTTTCTTAGCACAACTTGGTAATTCTTCGTATATTAGCTCGAAATAACGATCTTAACGATTAAAGGAATATAGGGAGAAAAAAGAGTAAATTAAGGCAAAGATTTAGTATAAAGGGTAGAGTTGAAAGTTGTTATTAGTAGTGGAGGTTGTTTGTTATTTGGCATAGGAACTTAGTCGTTTTTCTTATAGTAGTAGCATCCGTAATAATATTGACTTAACCGTTTACACAACTTGTCGAACTTTAAGACTTCTAACAGTTAATCTCAAAGTTTTTCAAAATAATTAATAAAGATTTCTTGGAGTTTTCGAGTAACGATACCGTTGCTTACTTATAGACTGCCGCGAACGACTACACAGCTTATAAGTCTTCCCTACTTGTTACTGAAAATAACTGCATAATACATAAAAGTCTTTCGCAAAAACCTTTCCTCTACCTTGCTGAACAAAGTGTAATCGGAAAGTAGCTTCTTCTTTTACTTAGCTAATTTGTGCTTAAACTAATAAGCACTAATCAGTATTGGTAGGCCTTAAACGTTACGATGTTATCGATTCGATTAGTCGAAATAATAGTAGTATTGTATTGGTTAGATGATGGATATATTGTTCTGGGTTTGGCAGACCGCTAGCCGGTCTGTACTATAATTTGTATAGCCAAGTGCTTGGTCTGTGCCCTAGAGTGAATTGCAGCGTACTACACTCGACTTATACCTAATGTGGTAAGTTCACACAAAGCAATACACTTGCAGTACGGTCAACTTTACTTACAGTAAAGTTAACCTACTGCACTGCATGCAATACCATTGCAACACCATTCCAACATCAACTTCATCTTCGCTGCTTTAATAGCTTTAAACTATATGCCTAGCGATTAATTGCCGAAATATTTAGGAAAGAAAAGGTAAGTATTAAGACTACTATAATTTAGCTTGTTAACATCGAACCCTAAGATAAATTATCTAACATTAATTATTGGGTATTCCAGTGTTATTTTTTAATAGGAATGTCATACTATAACTCGTTATTATAATACTTGAAGAATATAAGTTCGAGGCTTTTGAACATTGATTTGGTATTTTTATCCGCTATTTTATTATTTTGTTCCATTGAAATGAAAAAAAAATGTTAAGGAGTATAATTTAATGCGAAGGAAAAAAATCATATAAGAGCTATATATTAAATAGTTTGCAGTTTAGTGTTTTAACTCAATGTGTTTCAATTGGAATTTCGGCGTTTATTAAATTTAGAGGTTTTGATAAATTGGTAATTTGTATTCTATATAAAAACTTTTAGCGGTAACTTTGTAATATTTAAGTTTTGAAATGGGTTTAATAAAGATTATTCGATGGTTTGATAATACCGTCGCTACTTTTTAGTATGTATAAATAGTAGTATACTTAGAAGCTCTTCCTTTTGTTACCTGTAAACAGCAGTGTAATTACCGGAACACTTGACTATAATCTTTCCTTTACCTAAACGCTTTCGTAAAATATAACGACCGAAAATAAGGTTTTTTTTTTAAAAAAAAAACCCTTAACTTATTTGTGCTTAACCTAACAAGTACTAATTAGTATTCCCAGGTCTGTATCGTTACAACGTAGTCGATTCGAATCGTAGTTAAAATAACCGATGTATTACATTGAAACTGGCACTATGGTCCCTTCCTTCTAAGTTTGGCAAACCGCTAGCCGGTCTGCACACTGATTATATAGGCTACTGATTAGCCCGTGGCCCACATTGAATTGGGCACTCCAATGCAATTGACTTGCAGTCAAAACAGTTAACTTGCCGTCTGTACAGTCAACTTGCAATTAGTACAGTCACTTGACTGTACTGCATTTGACTGCTATTCCAACCAATGCAGTAGTCGGGGTATTTCGTAAGAATTCTTCTTTTACCTTACGCAATTGCAAAGCGTAACCGGAAAGTAGCCTTTTTTTTAGTGTAGCTTATCTGTGCTTAGCGTAATAAACACTGATTAGTGTCGGTAGGCTTTTATCGTTGCAACGAAGTCGATTCGAATCTCTGGTCGAAGTAATTAGTGTATTGTATTGAATGTGGTGATGTGGTACTTCTAAGTTTGGCAGACCTTTGGCCGGTTTGCACACTAATTTGTATGCACATTGAATTGGGCAACACACTGCAATTGGCTTGTTGGCAACACACTGCAATTGACTCGTTGTCAATACAGTCAGTCAACTTGCAGTCAGTACAGTCAACTTGATTGTACTGCAATTGACTGCTATTCCGACATGTGTTGTTTACTTGAAGTATTTGTATAGCACATTATCGCCATCGGGAAAGGAGCACAGGCCTCTCACGGCCGGCTCAACATGTTGTCCCTTGCTTACTACAGGCGCCTCCAGTTGGTATCATTACATGGCACCCACACGTGACACCCATGCCAAGAAAACTCCCAAAAGCACCGTGGTATACCGTGTCCCCCCCCCCCACCAACCCAAAAATTAAGCCAAGTCCAGCAAGCAAAAACTCCCCGCTCGCCGTACAAACACAATGAAATCAACTACTGCCAGGCTAAGCCCAGCAGGCAGCATCGCCGCCTACTCGTCGTCCGTCGTCCACCCGCGGCTCATCTCGACGGCCTTGCTCCACTTCTTGAAGCGCCGCTCGGCCTGCTCGCGGCTCTGGCGCGGCGTGAAGACCGTGCGGCCCTTGCGGTTCATCTCCTTCAGGTCGTCGAACGTGCGCCACACCCCCGTGGCCAGTCCGGCGGCGATGGCGGCGCCGAGCGCCGTCGTCTCGCGCATCGCGGGGCGGTCGACGGGGATCCCGCTCGTGTCCGCCTGCGTCTGCATGCACAGGTCCGAGTTGGACAGCCCACCGTCGACGGCGAGGACCCGCAGCGGCGTGCCCGAGTCGCGCTCCATCGCGTCGAGGACGGCCTTGGCCTGGAAGCACGTCGCCTCCAGCGTCGCGCGCGCCACGTGGCCCTTGGTCGTGTGCTGCGTCACGCCGAAGAGCGTGCCCCGTGCGTCGCCGATCCAGTACGGCGCGAAGAGGCCCGAGAAGGCCGTGACGAAGACGACGCCGCCGCTGTCGGGCACCGACGCGGCGACCGCGTCGATTTGGTCCGCCCGCTCGCAGAAGCCGAGGTTGTTGACGAGGAACTTGACGCCGGCGCCGGCGACGGCGATGCTGCCCTCGAGCGCGTAGACGGGCTTGCGACCGGCGCCAAAGTCGTAGGCCACCGTGGCGAGCAGGCCGTGCGAGGAGATGATGGGCTCCTCGCCGACGTTGTAGAGGATGAAGCCTCCGGTGCCGTATGTGTTCTTGGCTTGGCCGGGCTGGAAGGCACACTGGCCGACGAGGGCGCTGGATTGGTCGCCCAGACAGCCGGCAATGCGGGTGCCCTTGAGGGGGCCGCGGTAGAGCCTGCCGAATGCTTCTGGATCGGAGGAGGGGACGATGCGAGGAAGGGCACATCTCGCGGGGTCGATCCCAAAGAAGCCCAATAGCTTCTGGTCGTATTTCAGGGTGCGCAGGTCCATGAACATGGTCCGGGACGCGTTGGTGCTGTCGGTGACGTGCACAGGCCTGTCCGCGTCCACCCCGCCATTGAGTCTGAAGATAAGCCACGAGTCGACGGTGCCAAAGGCCAGACGACTTTGATTGTAGGCCTCCTTGACGGCGGGGACATTGTTGACGAGCCACATGAGCTTGACGCTGCTGGGGTAGGTGCTGAGCGGCATTCCACACAACTCGGCCAGCTCATCAGCGCCAGGGCGGCCCTTGAGCTCGCGGACGAGGTCGTGGGTGCGGGTGTCGGGCCATACAATGGCGTTGTAGAGGGGCTCGCCGGTGGTCTTGTCCCAGACGACGGTGGTTTCGCGCTGGTTGGTAATGCCTATGGAGCGGATGGCCTTGGCTGAGTAGCCCTTTCCCTCGAACTCGGCAACGGCGCCTTCGATACACGCCTCGACGGAGCTGAGCAGCTCGAGTGGGTCATGCTCGTGCCATCTATGTTTGTGTTAGCAGTGGTCTCGTACACTTGAGCGGTGGGAGGTAGGCTTACCCCGACGCCGGGTAGAAGTTGTCGAACTCTATCTGGTAGTTTGCAACAGGCTCGCCGCGGACGTTAAAGATCAGGAAGCGCGAGGAGGTGGTGCCTTGATCGATGCTGCCCACGAAGAAGTGTTCGCACTCGTCGTCCTTCGGAAGGGCTTGATCACCAAGGTCGGACTCGGGCTCGGGTGTGAGCGGCTCGGTGACGCAGTAACGGCGGTCCTCGACGAACTCCATGTCGAAGGCATCTGACTTCTCTTCCAGGGGAGTCATCAGGCTAATGGTGCCCAGCTCCTCTTCGAGGCGGGCGCGTTTGTTGTCCCGTAGACTGGCCATGTAGGAAGCAGGCCTTCTGGCGTGGGTTATGGTTGTAGAGATCATGTTGGCGGAGAAGCCGAGCGGGCTGCGGGAGTAGCACGGGTTGGAGAGCTCGGAGCACAAAGGAGCGGACGCTAGTGGAGGGGGGTTGGTTGCGGGGTGTCGGGCGGCTTGCGCAGTAGGGGCGGTCCTCCCGTACTCGTACTACAAAATAGAATGTGGCGAGGTAGTGCAAGCGCCCTGGTCACGACTCTGGTATTGATGTTGGTGGACGAGAAGGATTGCGATATGGCCGGGGGCGGTGATCTGCAGTTGTGGCGAGGAACGAGGTGGCTGTCCTTGCTGCGAAAAGGCTCTGTTGGAAGTGGTGGAGAGAGGAAGCCTGGTTGGTCGTGACGAAGGGGCACAACCTTGGCTTTAGGACAGACGAGGTCAGGCAGGCCTATTTGAACTACATACAGTACGTCGGTAGTCAGTTGGAAAGCAGAAGTGGGTCCGGGGTACGATACCGGCTACCAAGAGCGGCCAAGATCTGGTCCCAGAGCGCTCGTATGCGTGGGCGTGCGCTTGTTCATGGGCTCGGGCTCACGACCAGTCGGAGTTGGTGTTTGGTGGGCGACAGCCACCCGAAGGAGGCGGCCCCAGGTCATGCCTGCAAAGTCGCTTGGAATGTTCTAGTCGATACTGCTGCTGCTACCACCGGCTTCCTACTTTCGGCACTCCCTAAGGACGTACGTACTATGCAGTAGAGTCAACGTGCAGGGTCCCCGGCAGGGCTGGGCATCCCTGGCGGCATGGTGGCCTCTGTCATGTGAACACCTCACCATTGGCGAAAGGCTGAGGATAGCATCGTGAACCTTGCTGCCACCAACTACAGGACCACCACAACAAGTGCCCAGTCCCCAGTCCCCGATAGTTTCACTCATTCATATACCTGCGTGATCAGGCACAATTCAAACTTGTATGTTTTGCTGTATTCTCGAAGCACTTCCTCGCGTCTGTGATGTGCCACCCATCTTGCGCGGTTTTTGCCTGGGCAACCAGACCCTTAGCAATCACCCGCCGTCCGGACACTCTCACCCCGTCCCGCCTTGCTCTGGAACTCTTGCTTTGCCGACTCAGTCAGCACGACTCTCAACGCAACGACTGTTCTGGCTCGCCGCATGTGCACAGGACTGATGGCATCCTGCTGAGTCTCGCATTATGCACGCCTGTCACCTGCTCGCCCTTTCTCTACACAGCCCCAATCTCATCATTTCTCAACCCAGCCGCTTGGCGCTACTCGAGTCACGCCTTTTCACTCCATGGCAAGATGCAATTTGCGCCGCTTTACGATATGGATCTGACACGAGGGAGAGCAGTGGTCTAGACTGCCTTCGCCTCCACGGCCGGTGTGCCACATAAGTTCGGCTCTGCGCATTCCCTTGGCGGATCCACACGATCATCCCTTTCCCTCTCGGTCCGTGGCCGCATTTCTTTGCTATTCCCGGAAGCATATCCATACACAGTAGATGGCAATTCTGGCTTGCTTGTGTGGTACCCGGTACAGCATAGAGGCTCTCTGGTCCAGGCGCTGCCACGGGCCGGAGCCCCAGACCCACGGTCTCGCATGAGTGCATGCAAGGGCCCGGGGCTGCCCCGCTGGCACTGGGAATGTAGGTACTAGTAGGAGTTTGGAGATGTCAGGCGCAGTTTGGTGTGGAGGGGTCGAGGGGTCACTGTGTCCGGAGCTTTACAACGTAGTCTCGGAATCAGACGACCTGAGCTGGTAGCCTGTGGAGAGGTTGACATATCTAAAGCTGGGATAGCGACACGTAAGCCGACATCAGGCTGACATAAGCAAGCGCCTCAACTTAATTCCAACCCTCAATTTCTGCCGAGTTTTTGGATAATTAAAGTGGAGGTTCACCGTCTCTTCATGCCAGCTTCTTATTTCCTACCATCCACCAGCCTCCAGCCCCCCTCCGCATCCTGACATGCTTTCAATTCATCGACCTTCATGTCATCGGCGCAACAGGAGGTGAACTGTCCATCACAAACCCTCTCAGCTTCTGCGCGCGCTCTCCTAATACACAGGGGGAAAATGGCGATGACGACGTACCCACCAATGCCTGCTACACTCAGACCATCCGGCACCGCAAGGCTCGGAGACGTCGCAGGCTATGCAACCGGGCATGCAGCACAGGGAGGAGTGGTCGGCGAGTTGTGGGAGCTGTGATGTGTTGCGGTGTACTTGTAGGTGTCTAGGTGTCGAAAGCGTTTCGGTCGGTCAGGTCGGTGATGCATCACGGCTATGGAGTCTTTGCTTCGGGGCCGCTTACCAGCCGCTTCCGGGGCTGGGTGCAAGCGAGAGACTCTTCAAGTGGAGATGGCTCGGGCTTGGTTGTGAAGCACCGACATTCCATGACAACACATTTGAAACAAGAACGTTCTCTTGCGACAAGACAACCTCACAAGCGCCCACGTTACGCCAGCGTCACCCGCCGCCATCGGAGTCAGTCCACGGCCAAAAATGCTTGTCAACTCGGGCCTGACGATGACATGCTCTCCAGACCGCTGTCAGCCTTCAGCCCGGATGCCCATGGTATGTGTCACCTTCACAGCAGCATCTTCGCTGACCTGCCCTGCTGCCTTTCACCCATGTTCTCCTTTGCCTCCCAGTCCTTGATGAGAAAATAGTCAGTCAAACCAGACAACGCCATGGTGGGATTATTTTAATTAGACTCTGAGACTACCCTTCTTTTGCCTTGATGTGAACTTAGCCTCTCTGCGAGAATATAGTTGCTGATGGAACTACAGTCTATACAAGACCAGGCTCTGGCGTTGCAGCTGCGATAGCTGGACCAGAAACACTCCACTGCTCCAATGGCCGACTGGCCGAACCTGTGCACTGCCGTGTGGTTGGCTGGGTTGGCTGGATTGGTCCAGAAACCTGCCCAATGTGGAGCCTGTCATTGGATGCTCGACCTCGCGAGTCGAAGCGCGTGCTGGAGATGGATGCATGTGCCATGTGCATCCATGTGACGCACATTGGGTGTGCACAGATACAAACACCAGCATAATCACCTGTTGCGCCATATCCCTGGTGAGAAATCAGAAGTCATTTCTTTTTACGTCCCAGCCTGTGGATTGATTTCGGCCTGCCTGGATTGTGATCCGGTAACACGCCAGGCCAAAGATACCCGCCGTGTGAGGTCCGCTGGAGCGGAACTTTGCCCTTCGAAACCCTTTGGTACAACAAGTGCAACTCGGCACTCCGCAGAGAAGATTACGATGACAGAAGCTTTTGCTAGACATTCCTTAGCCACCTTGAAGCCCAGCGGAGTGGAGAGTGCTTGAAGCGCTGCGTGGTCTTTCACGGCCGTTCTGCTTATCACACAAAACACGACAAGGACAACGTTGCGACGCACTTTTTTTTTTTTTTTTTTTTTTTTTTTTGTCGGGATGTAGAGAAGACCCTGTGATATTACCTCCGCAAATTTGGAGGACCGACAACCGTATTGAGGTGAACATGCTGGACGAGATCCACGCGACGCCTGTGCCATCGCCAGTTGTAACACCCGGAACAGTACCAAGATGGGCAAAACCACAACATGTGTCACCATCATACATTTTGCGCACGGTCAAGCATTAACCAGTGTGGCATGGGCTCACAGTTCAATGGTCTCACACAGATGTGGACATGTCTACTCCCGGGGCTACACCCCCAGCTGCGTGTAACGAGGTCAGCCACTGTGGGGCCACAAGGGCAAACATTGCTGCGAGAGGGCGCTCCTCGGGCAGGCAATGAGTCCCCGTTGCGAAGCTCACTGCCGCGAGGGCACGGCATGTGTGTATTGTGTTGCTTCGGATGCGACCGCGGGGCGTCATCGAATCCTTGACTGCTTCTGGGCAGGACCCTTCGAAGAGGGCCTGCAGAGCAGGTATGTGTGTGAGTATGTGTACGATGGCGAGTAGAGTATGCTGACCCTGTGCATTCGCCATGGAAAAAAAAAAAAGGGGCCAGATCCGTTCTCCTCTCCATGCTCGTCTTACCATCACGTCCGCAGCGGCCTCACCGCCATCAATCCATGCCACTGCGCTCGAAGGATATTCGACTTCCGGAAACTTGACCTATGCACATCGCCAACTCACAGCTGCCCACTGACCCACCACGCCTGAGCCCCGCGCTCCCAGGCTGACGCCCATCGACGGGCAGGCCAACAAGGCCACGCACGCTCCAGGCCGAGGCAGGCCCAGAAAAAAAGCTGGAACTCTCGACCGAGGACCAGCCCCTGATGCGGGGGGGCCGCGAGCACGCCAACCCCCAACGGCAAGCCACCACGTCATCATCATCATCGGCGCCAGCGTCAGCGGCCTCGTGCCGCGCCTGGATGCCGCTCGACACGGGCTGCCGCGTCACCATCGTCGCCGAGCACCGGGCGACGACGCGGGACTTGGAGCGCGCATCGCCTCTCAGATGGAAGCAGCTCAACCAAAGGAGTATACAGCAGATCTACCAGAGATTTGTGATAATGTTTGAGAAGTGTGAGGTGGGACAAGGCTATGCTGTCGAACCAGTCCCTCTACTCTACTACATTACAGCTGATTTAACCAATAGGCATGTGTTATTACTCCATGGTGGTGTCTGGAAAGGCTTTTTTGTCTTTTGTCATTGGATAATGGTACATGTCAGAAATAAATCTTGCAGTAATTCTTCTCCATCATGTATTAATCGAAATGATGATGCACTCTGCAGGAATAGGTTGTACATCATGCATAGAGGGATAGATCGATACAAACCATGAGCAAGCCCGGTACCGACGCTACTCCCAGCAATCCAAGGCGCACAAGCTCCCAAATTCGCATGTCCTAGCCATTAGTGTCCCTGTCCAGTGGTGAAGCGAACACGTAGTTGCAGAACGTAGCTTTTGCTATTGATGACGCAATTTTTGAGGACATGATTCCAGGATGGACAGCGAAAAATCCAGTATTCGATTTTGGCGGACACACCATCAGCGATTGCGGAAGCTCAAGCCCACTGGCCAAGTAGCGCGCATCTTTCTCGTCTTCTCGCCCAGCCTCGCCGCCAGACCTCCATCATCAGTCCAGTCGCCCTGCTCGCGCCCGACGCCCGCCCATCCATCCTACCCAGAGTCAGCCCCGCACACCGGAACAGACTCGTCTCGTCGCGGGGTCCCATGGCCATCGCAGTCCCAGCGGCAATTTTTTTTTTTCTTTCTTTTTTTTTCTTTTCTTCGCCGGAGACCCCCGGCGGGGGGGCGCCGGCGGAGGGGGCAAGGGCCACTCACTCATGGCTCCGGGGCGTCGGATGTATCCCAGGGTCTTCCTTTGAGCTTTCTATGCCTCGCCATCCACTGGTCCAGGTAGAGCCGCGCGCTCCGGGGGCCCTCCATGCCGTAGGCCTTGTACGACTCGGCCCCCGTCTGCTCGAGCACGTTCCGTGACACGAACGGGGTGAGCTGCGCCCAGAGAAAAAAACACGCACGCATGCACGCAGGGTCAGCGCAGGAAAGACAAGCTCAGCCATGTGGGTGTTCCGGGGGCCGGGGGGGGGGGGGAAGGTCGTACGTAGAACTTGTCGAGGTCCTTGGGCACGACGTAGGTCCGCACCAGGCTGTAGTCGATGTTGTAGCGGCCCCGGCTGTCGTGGGTGCCCATGCGGCCGGTCCGCGTGCCCTTGTAGAAGCCCTTATTGATGTCCTTGGTCGTGAGCCGCAGCTTGCGGAAGCGCCTGCACAGCGCTTGGGTGGGGAACATGGCGGTGGTCAGGGCGGTTGCGCCGGATCTTGGCTGGGTGGCGGGAAGGGCTGGAGGCGGTCTGACTTTGTGACCTTGTCCGGTGAGGTGAGGGGGTCGAAGAATTCGAGTTCTGGTAGTCGTGAAGTTGGAGTTGTTGCAGTTGTTGATGCGGCTTAAATTGTGGTACCGCGATGTCTGGCAGGGTAAGCCTGGACAGCAAGTCTTCCTAGCTTATCGATAAGCGAAAAACCAGTAGCTACGGCCCTCTTTTTTGCCCGTCTTCGTCACATCTTTCTCTTATCTCCAACACTCCGATTTTTCAAGTCACAAACCCACATCACCATGCCGGGACGCCAATCTCATGGTCGGTCCCTATTGGGCAACGCCCCACCATCCACAAAGAAAGGCAAGGGCAAGAACCAAAAGTCAAAGCTCAAAGCGCAAGCCCACGCCAAGGACGCATACGCCATCGCGGCGAAACAAACCGAGCCGGAGCGACTCACGCGCCGTGGTGGACGAGACCTTGAGCTGGACCCCGAGCGACACGCGCGGGGCGGGAAACACGGCCGCGAAGATGACGAGGCCGAGGACGGGGACGAGGAAGATGAGCGACCTCAGAAGAAACGCGTGCGACAAGACAGCGGCGACGACGGCGACGGGAGCGATGCAGACGGTGGCAGCGATAGCGACGGAAATGCATGGCATGTCGGTGTTGATGGCGACGATGAAGACTCGGAGCTGGACAGTGACGAAGCCTTTGGCGACAGCGACGAAGAGCGGTTCGAGGGCTACACATTTGGAGGCAGTCGCTCGCAGAAAAAGAAGAACAAGGCAGGCGAGTCCGATGGCGAGGACGAGGACGGAAATGACGGCGCATCGCTTGGCTCGGACGCCATCGAACTTGCGGACGCACTGGACCAGTCTTCGGATGACGGCACGGAAGGCGACACCGAATCAGAATCCGAAGAAGGGGCTGGGTCAGACTCAGAGTCAGATGATGACGACGATGTCGACCCATCGAGAGTGGACGAGCTTCGCAAGCACATTATGAATGAATATGCGAACAATGCGGATGCAGATGCGGACATCGGGCCGGCCACAAAACAAATGGTCACCTTGGAAGACGTAGGCTTGTCTGGTGAAAAGGACCCCTTGATCAAGCAGGGTCTCAAGTTGATGAAGAAAGAGCTTGATCCCGACACTTCGAAAAAGGGCTCGTCCAAGAAGCTCGATGTTCCTCTCCCAAGACGACAGCAGAGCCAGCACCTCCGAGTCGCAGCCTACGAGAAGACGAAGGAGACCCTCGACCGGTGGAACGAGACTGTCAAGCATAACCGCCGCGCCGACCACCTCATGTTCCCTCTCCCGCAGAATGCTCACGACGCCGGCCTTGACAACCAAGAGTTGCTTCCCCTGACGACGAAGACCGCGGGTACCGACCTGGAGCAGACCATCATGTCCATCATGGAAGAATCCGGGCTGGGCCCAAGTACGAAGACCAAAGATCAACAAGAGAGCAAGACCAATGTCAACGGCGAAGAGCAGACCATCTCCCGCTTTGCATTAAAGGAATTGTGGGCCCAACGGCGCAAGGAGCGAGAGCTCCAGTCGCGCGAACAGAAGCGCGCAAAGCGCATCAAGAAGATCAAGTCCAAAACGTATCGCAGAGTGCACAGAAAAGAGCGGCTAGGCAATGAAGCTAACCAGCTGGAGGAGATGCGAGCCAATGGAGAGATCAACTCCGACGAAGAGCGCGAGGCAGCACACAGGCGGAGAGCTCTCGAGCGAGTTGGTGCGAAGCACAAGGAGAGCAAGTGGGCCAAGATGGGCTCCAAGATTGGCCGGGCTGTCTGGGACGACGACTACCGCGCCGGTCTTACGGACATGGCAAGGAGGAACGAGGAGCTGCGGAAGCGCGTGGAGGGCAAGGCAGACGGTGGAAGTGACGACGAGGAAGAATCGGATGGTGCGAGCGACTCAGGGAACGAAGACGGAACCGGCAGACTCCTGAAAGAGCTCGACGCAGCTGATGAGGCAGAGGATGATGATGGTCACCCACACTCCGGTCTCATGAGTCTCAAGTTCATGCAACGGGCCGAGGCGCAGCGGAAGAAGGACAACGATGAGCTTGTCGCAGAGATACGCCGCGACCTTGGGTCAGGGTCCGAACAAGACGAAGACGACATCGAGGTCCAAGTTGGACGGAAGACATTCGGCATGGGCCAGAGGAAGAAAGCTGCGAAGCCACTCAAGTCAAGCACAATATCAAACGGTACCATCAGCAATGGAAGCAAGGGCACGACGCCCAAGTACGACCTGCTTTCCACGGCAGCCTCGGCCGCAGACTGGACACCAAGCAGCACAGGAGAGTGGGCGAAGGACAAATCAGCTGTATCTGAGCGGAGAAAAGGCAGAAAGGCCGTTGCTCACGCTGAGGTGGCTGAAATGGATATCACTGGTGCTGCGCAATTGGCCATTGTGCCAGCACCAAAGTTGAAGACTGCCACGAAGAAGGCGCTCGCACTGCCAACGGCCGACGGCGCTGATGTCCAGGACTCTTCGGATGACGAGTTCCATCTGCCGCTTGCCTTCCGCGACCACGGGCTCCTCGACCGCGCCTTCGCAGGCGAGGACGTGACTGCGGAGTTCGAAGCAGAGAAGGCGGCCATCATGTCCGAGGACGACGAGAAGGAGATCAAGACAACCTTGCCAGGCTGGGGCAGCTGGACAGGCGATGGCATCAGCAAGCGCGCGCAGAAGCGCAACAAGGGCAAGGTCACGACGATCAAGAAGGATGGCATCAAGAAGAAGGACCGGAAGGATGCGAAGTTGAGCAAGGTCATCGTGAGCGAGAAGCGAAACCGCAAGGTACGTTGGCATTCCCTCCAGTCGACTTTGGGTCCATGCCACTAACGAGATCATGAACAGAACGAAAAGTACCTGGCCACACAGTTGCCGCATCCCTTTGAGTCCAGACAGCAATACGAGCGATCGCTCCGTCTGCCTGTTGGTCCGGAGTGGATGACCAAACAATCCTTCCAACAAGCGACGAAGCCGAGGGTCCTTATCAAGCAAGGCATTATTGCGCCCATGGCGAAACCGATGATATAGATTCGACAGCAGTGGTGTGTTTTGTTGCCACCACAACTGGAGACTAGAATGTACAGACCACAAGTTCACCTTGTACTGGCGATTTTCCGGAATGGATCCAGACTTCACTATAAAAAATCTCACGCTAGCTTCCATCTTCCATATCCTGCCGTTTGATCTTACACCTCCCTCCGTTCTTGCTGGATAGATTCCGGATCCCCACCGGGCATGATTCTACGCTGAGCTCAGTTCCCAGGCCTCCATTGCGTCCATCCGGGGTCGTCTGTGGGGCCGTGGCCCAACCGCTGGAGAATCGTAAATGGGCTGTCAAATATAGGTGGTCCCACGAGAAATATGTATGCAGGACGCGCTTCGCAAAAGGGAAAGGCATGGTAAATGACTGGAAGTCTTGATTGACTGGGAGACAACCAAGGCTTGATGGCCATCTCACATCCTGTTCCCCTTGGGTCCCCTTAGGGGGAAAGGTTCTAAAAGTGAAGCGCAGACAACATCATGTTGAGACCTACGCTTCACACCCTCCGGGTGGTTCCCACAGCCGCATGCCTACCTTCAACTTGGACGAGGTGGACGAGGTGGTCTCGTTTCGACAACTCGATTGCCAAGCTCTCACACGATCCATACACAGTACTGCCGGGGTGGAAGCAGGATGATATCGGCTCTCCACACCAAAGGGGAAAAAAAAAAAAAAAAAAAACACCTACCTGGCTCAACGATGCGTCAGTCCACTGCTTTCTACAGTGCCCTCGCCGCTAACAAGACATATCCAAAGTGAACTAGCTCCCTAGGCTTGCATCCGGGAGCAAGCAGCGCCACACATCAAAGCTGCCAGATCCAGGCCATTGCTCGAGTTTTCCGGGCAGCCTGTGGGCAACGAATCCACCATCTCCACAAGGTAGGTAGGTAGGTGGGGTACCGTACCGGGTCCGCTCTACACGTCGGTATGCGCCAGCGGGAACCACATGCATGCAATGTTACAGGCAACACCACCACACCCACACCGCACAACACAGACCAGTCCTCCGGCCCGTGCGCTTTTCAATGCGTGCGGGGGAGGGGTGGGGGGGGGTGGGTCTGCTCCAGAAGCACTCCGCCCAACGTGCCTCCCCGCCTCCTCTCCCAACCCCGCTTGTTCCGGGCCCCGAGGTCTCGACGTCGGGAAGGTGGCCTTGTACCTTGCCACAGTCCCGCGGCAAGGCAGGCAGTGAGTGAGTGAGTGAGTGCGTGCACGGCGTGCCGCGGCGACACCAGCCCGGCGCCGTCCTGGCGGCGGCTGTTGTCCTTTTCCTCCACGGCTGAGCGGAGCAAGGGAAGTCGTCGCGTGTGTGTGTGTGGCCACGGCCGCTCCTCAGCACCTGTTGGTGTGCGTCGCGCCGTGCTCCTGGGTGCTTGTGGGGATGTGCGCGGCACTGTGCCGGGGAAGAGAGTCGTTGCTCCGGGACGTGGCGGTGGAGAGGAGCGGCGCGTGGTACGGTACAGTCGCACCAGCGGATGCCGCTGTATATGTATATATATATATATATATATATATTTGCAAGGGAGTCAGGCTCATGTACGGCGGGCGTTGCTTTGCTCTGCTTTGGCTTTGCTCTGGTCGAATCCACATCCCTCCTCCTAGGTTCAATGAGCGTCGTAACGTTCGGACGTGCAACGGTGGAACGTGCGCTCGCTGTGATCTCTCCCCGGGGGTGTCCCCTCGAAAGCGTCTTGGGGGGCAAAAGCAAGACGACGGACGCCCGCAACATCGCAACCCTTCCCGCCCCTCGACAGAATCGATCAATAGGAAAATTTGCTGGCCTGGTCAGTGACGAAGGATGCGCTGGGTGATGGCAACATGAGCGCTGCTGTGCGCCAATGGGAGCGCGCGAAGCGAGCGACCGGAACGGAAGGCGAGTGAGTTGGTTTGGTGGAGGTGGGCTGTCCAACGAATCCAAACGAATCAGGGCCACCTACCATAGTACAATACTCACCACGTCCTGTAGCACAGCAACTGGCAAGAACAAGAGTACACTACATCAGGCAAGTGGAGTACACGAGTGGCGGCTGGCTACTCATGCAAACCGGTTCCACTTCCTGGGCCCGCCCACCAGCAGAAAGATGGCCGTTCACTGGAGCGCCTCCTCCCTGCAAACCAATCGGTGGGACGGAGAAGGAGTGCGTTGAGCATACTTAGCTTGTTGAGGTCGTACATAGCGTTTCGCCAGGTCCCGCCAGATGGATGTTCCAGACATTCGTTATTGCACCAGATACATAGCAGACAACCTGACATCAATCCTTCCTTGAAAGCAACTATCAGCGGCTTCGCACGTCGACACCACACTTCCGCTGCCCATTCCCTGATCACGCAAATTGAGGCAGCCCAGTGTAAACGAAGACTTTGTCCATCTCATGCTGGCGGCCAAGCAGACCAGTTGCTGGCTAAAATCAAACAATCCATGCTGAAAATAATCAGTCTGTACTTTCTCCGTAGATCCAAAGCGTAGACCCCATTTTTGGTATTGCCTTTGGTTTGAAAGCCCTTGTTCAGTGCTGACCCATGAAAATTGGAGGTTTCCATTGCGCCGTGTTGGCGGGAAGCCGTGCTCCGATCCGACCCGATGTTCCGATGTTCCCGTCCGGTGCCAAGAGATGCGTTTTGCGCAGGAGGTGTTGGTTTGGGTCGGTCACCTCATTCCAAGGATGTCCGAGCCTGCGCCTGGGCAGCCTGCAGCACCTCCCGAGGCTTCTCGCCTGTGCAACTGGCTCCCTCCTTGCCGAGATATTTCTTCATGACGTCCTTGAAAGTTCTCTCGTCGACCACGGCCCCGGACCCAGAGCACTTGGCCTTCTTTTGCAGGTCGGAGCAGAGGCCATCCAGATCGAAGTCACCGCTCTGGACCTTAGGACAGCTCTGCAATTTCTCCCTGCGGCAGTTAGAAGTTGATTCAGGGCCAGACGGAGGGTTTGCTAGAGCATACCAGATCTTGTTGCAGGTCAAGAGTTGACCGTCATCGGTGGCGACGAGTTCCGTCTGGTCCTCGTTCTTCGCTTCGTCGATCTGCGCCATGAGATCCTTCTTCGGTGCTGCCGGGCTGGGGGCAAAGTAGGGATTCGTGAAGTCCATGTCAAATGCCTCGTTGAAGAAGCCGTCATCGAGTCCGCTGCCGACGATATTCTGCTGTGGCTCACGGTAACCTCCAAACAACTGAGGATCGAACTGGAAGTCGTTGTGGGTGGTGAGAAAGCTCATGTTGTTGTAGTCGAGGTTGGCAAAGTGGCCAAAATCTGTAGCTGGATTAGTATATGTGAGGACAGGTAAGGCCATACAGGAACTGCCGCGTGCTTGTCATCAATGACACCAATTGATCGTGGCTGACCTTGATTCGTAGGCACAAGAGGAGGGTACTCCTCGCCGATAGTGCCCAAAGCCTCGGGCTTGAAGACGGTCGGTGACTGGTTGCTGGTGGGCTCGGGAGAAGTTCCGCACGAGGAGCTTGGGCCGCCATTGGAGGTCGAGTCGCACGACGGTGACGACGATGTCGCCGCACCTTGGGCCGGAGCACTGCCACGAGCCACAGAAGCGACCACGTTGTCGGTCAGTGGAGGGCTGAAGATACCCGAGAACTTGGCCAGGCCCTCCTTGGTCTGCGCATCCACCCCGTCGGGCTGGTTCGAGCCTTTTCCTGCTATCTTGTCCGAGGGGCTTACAACATGACTCGGACTGCGAGCGGTACTTGAGGACAGAGACGAGCGACCGTTGGTTTGGCCGTTGGCGCTAGGAGAAGGCGTGGGCCCAGGTAGTGGGCCGAACTTGGGGAACTCGAATTGGAAGTTGACATCGTTCAGGTTGCCGATCACAGCATGGCCGAATGTCGGCCGGCTCGCACCAGAGCCAGAGAGGTTGGTTATGCGGGTATTGGACAGGACCGACAACTTCTTTTTGTACTCTCTAAGTTCCACTTGCATCCTCTTCATCTGGGCAAGGAGCTGATTTTTCTCCTGGGTGGCTGACTGCGAGGCCTTCACGAGCTCTTCAACCTTCATCTCGAGATCCTTGACATGCTTCTCCTTGCGCTCTCGAAAGGCGCGTTGGGCAGCTCTGTTCTGGGCCTTCCGCTTCTGCACAGTGATGATTAGCCGCTGCGTGATGGGAAGCCGGCCAAGAACTCCTCGTTGTTCTATGACTTACCGAAGTGGGCTCTGTGGTGAGAGGTTTGCGGCCTGGCTTCTTGGAAACCTTCTCGGCAGTCTCTTGCCTCTTGGCGCTGCCTTCATCGTCGTCATCATCGTCCTCAGGGTGACTTCGCTTCTCGTTGTCATTGGTTTCCGAGCCTCCTTTGTCAGACCCTCCGAAGTGCGACACCGTCCCGGACCCGGACCGTTTGGAGCCGGGCAGGTCGCCAATCATCTTGTTCTGGGAGTCGTCGGCAAAGCCAAAGTCATAGCTGGTGTCACCAGGGAAGTTGTAGTCCATGTAGTCGACGAGTGGGCTCTCCTGGAGGCCACTCTGCTGGGGAGAATTGTGGTAGGAGATGGGGGAGGGGTTTATGCCACCGGTGCTGGACGACTGCTTGTTGGGGTTCAAGGCAGCAAAGAGCAGGCTCTGCTGCTGCGGGGTGGGGATGAAATCGATGCTGGGGGGGTTGCGTGTCGAGGCCATTGAGAGGAAGACGACTATGGCTGAATGTATGTAGGTGGATGGAGCAAGAAGAGAAGCTGGATGTTGATCTTGGGCGGTATTTCTGTGCACTAGATCGCCACTGGCGTTCCGGGAGCGCATTCAAAGTAAGCAGTCTCCAGTCCCGTTGTTGAGGGAAGACGAAGACAGAGATCCGGATCTTGGAGGTGATGTCCAAAAAAACTCGGGAGAGTCGTACCTCGGGGGAGTATGACGTGAAGTGATGCAAGGCATGAGGAGGGGAAGGAGAGGCGGGCAGGCTGTGGTTTCGAAAAGGAGCAAGGAGCGGCAGATGGAGGACAGTCAGCGACAGCGGAGAAGTTGTCCCGAGTGTTGGGGGACTGGGCAGACTGGGCAGACTGGGCAGACTGGGCAGTGAGGTGAGCAGTGAGCACTGAGCAGTAGAGTCCAGTCCGGGGTTCAGTGCAAGTCCGTCACAGAACACAGACTCATTTGGGAGGGGTTGGGGGTGGGGTTGGGGGTGAGTCCGAGGAGGCCGGTGGAAGGCAGGCCGGATTTGTAAGCGCTTGTTCAGTACTATTGTCCACCAATGCCACCGTAACCTGGAGGCTGACAATATACTTGAGCCACCATCCCATCTCACTGTAAAACCTGTGGTCTGCCACCTTGTCCACAGCCCACGACGAGACGTCGACCTCATTGCCGCTTTTGGCACACCTGGGCGTGCACTGCAGTCGCCCTGCCCCAGACGAAGTCCTGTGTATAGCAAATGAACGAGTAGTTGCTTTGCACCTATGTTTATCTATTCTTTACCAAGAAGCAACTCGGCTCTCACGCTGACATGGCACGAAAGCATGCACAACTGGCCAAAACTGCGGTTCAGCGGAGCTGACATGCTGCCTTGCTACTCCTCACATACGATGGTCAGGGTTCCATGCAATGTGTACCTGATCATGTACACGTCACCATATCATACTAGCCTCTGGAATACAAAGCGCACAGCATTGGCAGCCCAACGGCTGTGGCATGCTTCCTCGGCTCGGTACAGGTGCGTCTGGCCCCGAGAAGCGCTGGGCCGCATGCGCCTGCGGGTAGGGCACGGCAGGAAGGAGTGAATCCTTTCAGATCATCAAGAGATGGTGACAATGCACAAGACGTTAGCAACGCTGTCAGTCCTGTGTGACTGTCATTCCCACGGAGCTATGACCATGCTCTCGGCAGCGGGAGCATGTGCCAAAACAAGCCAAGCCGGAAGGAAGGCTATTTGTACCCTGTTTCTTCCTATGCTTAGTGCCCAAAAGGTCACACACATAGCACTCAAAAACTGTATTTCTGCAGAATATGCATGTGCTAAACTTTGCGGGATGTTACGGGAGTAAGTATCTGGGCAGTCTACAAACCTGTCACCCACAGGAGTCGACGGAGTACTTCATGTATTCAACAAAATATGACCAGAAGTTCACTACCAAAACGTAGGTTGGCGACCTCGCTTTGCCACAAGCATACGACCTCGCTTTGCCACAAGCATACGGCTCTCGTTGAAGCTCGGCACGAGCTCGAATCCGCTATCCCAAGTGGAAGATTGGCCATTTTTCAATCCCACTGCTCACCATGTTGACGGCACATCTTCGCCAGCAGTGATGGCGAACCCTTCGAAGCGCGTGTGACGCGATGCCGTTGCGCTGCTCCAGTCGAAAGTGGTTGCAGATGATCGCCGAAAATCCTCCGGGGAGGGCTATCCCTGCTGACGCCAGCTGGACTGGGACATGGGCAGAACGGATTCGCGAGACCGATTCTTATTTTATTTTTTGTTTTCAAACTTCAACGAGTTTACCGTGATTCCTCAGCAAGAGGAACACTGCTATTGCAACAAGCACAACACTCCATCACCTCGCTGAGCCCAACGTGCCCAACCAAACAAAGCGAGCACACCACCCCATTCTCACAATGGCCTCTCCCTCAAGCGAGGCTCCCTCAGCGGGTACGTTTTCCTCGAACCGCCCCCTCCTCCCCCCTTCTTTCCCGTCTTCTCTTCATCACAATTCCCCAGACCACACGCACACCCACCCCTTTCTACCCAGCTGTCCCCCCTCCCAGCCCCTCCTCAGTCCAATTCACATCCAAACCACTAACCGATTCCTCCCCCCCCTCCAACCCAGAGACCCGCCAATCCCGCTTCGAGCAATCCGTCGCGCTCGCGCTCGGCCTCTGGCCCGCGCTCACGCACGCCGTGCAAAACAACTGGGGCGGGCCCGCCAGCGCCGACAAGCGCGCCTGGTTTGCGGGCGCCGTCGTCGACGCCTTCCCGGCCTTCACCACCACCACCGCCCACAACGACAAGAACAACAACATCATCATCAACACCTCCGAGCAGCAGCAGCAGCAACAACAGCAGCAGGAGGAGACGGAGCCCGACGCCGCGTACGTCGAGGAGCTACTGATCCAGGTCATGCTCGACGAGTTCGAGGTCGCGGTCGACGACGACAGCGCCTTCGACGTCGCCGCCGAGATCGTGCGCCTGCGCGGCCAGTGCCGCGCCGGCAGCTTCGCGGGCGTCGACCGCCTGCTAGCGCGGTGGACGGCCGCGCGGGGCACGCGCGTCGTGATGGCGGCCGGGCCGGAGCGGGACCAGGAGACGGACTGGGATGACACCGACGGCGAGGACGACGAGGAGGACGAGCAGATGACGGATGCGCCGAGGCTGGTGGAGAAGAGGGAGAGGGCGGAGCCGGAGGTGGACGAGGATGGGTTCACCAAGGTTACGCGGAGGCGCTGATTTCGACGCTTGTGCATGGGATGGGTTGGACGATGCAAGGAACAAGCAAGGGTGGCTTCCTGTTGCAGGGAAAGGCTACAACTAGTCAACAAAACACCAGGCCAGGGCAGGAGGGGCGATTGCAACCGCCATCATCATCAAACGAAAACCCCTGAATACCGTCCAGCCAGCATTCCCACCGACCAAGGCGCCCATGACACCTACTTCCGCCGCAAAGAAAAGGCCAAAATTGAGTATCCTGATGACTCGAGGTCCGGACCAGACAGACGGGGAATGTCACACCACTACTCCCAATCTTCCTCCTCGCTATCCTCCTTGCGCACCTCCTTCGGACTGTTGGGTGCGTGGCTGGGATTGCCCGAGTTGGCACCGACCACATCATAGCTTGTGTCACTGTCGGGCTGCGACCGCTCGTCGTTGGACTTGCGAGACTCGGTATGCTTCACAGACACGGTGGGGACAGAGGCGGAGGCAGGAGCGGAGGCAGGAGCGGCGGCAGCCGCAGTGGGCGGGTGGATGGTCATCGAGGACTCGACGGAGCGGGGCGGCTTGTCGGCCTGCTTAGTAGGGCTGGTGACCGTGGCCGCGGTGGTCTCGTCGTCCGAGTCCTCGTCCCAGGCGACTTCTTCCTCGGTGGAGGCGGCTACGAAGCAATGCATGTTAGCATGAGATGATGCAATGGAAACGCGCAAAAGTGATACCCAGGGAAGACAGCATCGTACCCTTCAGCAAATCCCTCCTACGAGCCTCGGCAATATCAATCCCGTGTCTCAAAAAGTAGTACCTCTTCCAAAAGTCCTCGTACGCAATCTTCTCGGGCACCAACTTCTCCATCGTGTCGCGCAACTCGGGGTACTTCTCCAGATCCGCAGCAATCGCGCCTGTGTTCGCCTCAATGTCGAACGCAGCGCCCCACGTGTCCCAGTTGCCCGTCGCCGGGTCCTTGGTGAAGCTTTCGGTGCTGGTATGGATGACGTGCAGCTGCGCGTCGAAGCGGCTCGTATGGATGACGCGCTTGCCGGCCGCATCCTTGCTCTCGAAGAGCACCTCGCCGCCGGCGCCGTTGCCGCCGCCCGCCGCGCCGGCGGGCGCGATCGACACGGCGTCCTTGAGGAAGTTGCTGATGTTCGTGCCGAACCGCAGCAGCGCCTCGTCGGCGGCGTCCTCGGCGCGCTGGATGTCGCGCAGCCGCTTGGCGGCCTCGGCGCGCAGCCGCGAGAGCACCGTCTCGGACTCGGCCAGAGCCTCGGCGGTCGTGAGCTCCTTCCTGCTGCTGCCGCTGCTGCTGCTGTTGTCGTTGCTGTTGTTGTTCTCGGCGGTCGGGGTGGGCTCCTGGCTGCTGCCGCCGGTGCCGCCGGCGCCCGGGGCGGCACCCGTGACGAGCGAAAGCCCGCGCGTGCGGCTGATGAGCGCGGCCGACAGGCCCGTGAGGCCGCGCTGGGCCTCGCTGCCGAGGTCGGTGAGTTCCCTCTGGGCTTCTTGGTAGACGGACTCGCCCTGTGGGAGAACACGAAGATTGCGTCATTAGCGCTTCATGCAAGCAGGCAGGCAGGCAGTGGGCCATCCCGCCCATCGATCCGCCGGTGCAGCAGCCAGAGGTGTCGGGAGCGTAGCCCCGACCTCGTCCTCCTGGAACACCGGGGGCTGTGCTGCGGTTTGCATGCATGTGGAGGACGGGTGTATTCACCTGCTTCTTCACCGTCCCAAAGAAGCCGCCAATCTTTGCGCCCCACGGGCTCGCGGAAAAGGCCTTGTAGGCATCCTGGAATTCGGCGTTCAGGCTGTTCTGTGTCTGCTCTGCGGTGCCTGCAAACCCGTCTGCATTGGCCCTCCTGCCGTCGTCCTCCTTGGGGAGCGACTCCTCGACGATATGGTCGTAGGCTAGATCCATGATTTCCGTGCCTGTTGCTGTAGGTCGATTGTGGTATTCGTTTGTTTCAAATCGTGATTTGAGGAGAGGCGGTTTCTAGGTGGATGGATAGGAATGAACGTCATGTGTTGGGTACAAGGTGTCGTTTCGACTGGTTGCTGTACCATGGTATAGAGGGGGGGACGGGCACTGGAATCTAAAGCGTTAGTGGCTAGTCCGTATAACCGCTTATCCAAGTCCAGACGTTCAAGACGGGAGGGAGCTCACGTAATACATTCTCGAACTGAGTGAACATTTCATCGACTGCTAGCCCCAGCTCTCAACTTATGTACTTGGTCTCAAACCTAGGTAAATATGGTATTTTTTTGTCTATGCTTTCTCTTGACCATGCCTAGCTGCACTTCGTCTTGCTACCTTGCTGTTTGATGCTAATGATGAACAAATGACCAGTTTGCCTGTGCAGCCTCACACCTCCTCCCAACCATAGCTTGACAAGTGAAAAGTTTATAGTAAAATGAAAATCGAAAGGACTGGAGATGCAGCATGTTCCCATTGATACTCGGTACAAACTGCTACCTTGTTCCTTCCTCCGCTTCATGCTCACAGCAATCGTCAAAACACCCTGTTTTGTCCAGCCCCAGATACGCATGCAGCTGTGTTTGTATGTCCGTACTGCGACTCCAACCACCCCCATTTCTATCACAAACGCCGGGTAAGAACAGCTCCCCTAATGCCAAGCCACAGCCAACTGGCGCCACAGCCAACTGGCGAAACACTAAACACATAACAATGCCACCGCCCATCCCTGCCATCCGCCAAGGATGGTCATATCGTGGATTTCACAACGGAAGTGAATGTCGTGGATTGTCCAGTACAGCATGTTGCGGATGGACCGTACATTGATCAGTGCAGGGCACACACGTGGCGTGTTTGTCGATGCGGAGTTTGTGATGATGATGGGACCTGAATTTTGACCAACAGATAGCGGGATGGATTCGTTCCAGTTGCAATTTCCGATGAAGCAATGGCAGACTGACGGTAGCCGTGTCCTCGCAGCGCGTACGTCGTACTTCGAGCTGTTCATCCAAATTGCCCGCTCGTGCCCCGCAACCGGCTTGCGGGTTCTTGGCAGCCTCTTTGTATTCTGGAGGGAAACCGCGATTTCAATCAGTATCCCCGCCGGAATCAGACCGCAAGTGCACCTGCGACGAGGAACCGAATCTGATGCCAGTCCACACGCTTGTTGAAGCCAGTTGTGCAGAGAAATTAGGCGTCCCTAACCGATTACAACTCGGGCACCCTCCTTGCCCAGCACCCCCCTCTCTTTTGGCTTAGGACTGTTGCCGCGGCCCTTCTTCCTGCTGAGGAACCCGAACACTCCGCCCGAGCCAGCCTCAATCTTGCCACCTTCTTGAGCTTGTGCCGCGTCCGCAGGTAAAGTCGCGTCTTGGCGAGCCAGGTCAGACCAGCTACCGCCGCCATCGAGAGTCACCGAGACGCCTCCGGTTGGGCTCTGGACGAAACTGCCCTTGCTGCCGTGTTTCGAGTTTGTGTACGAGTTTGGGTAAGGCGGCAGAGGACCTGGCCGCCCAGAAAGGCCCCTCGACTTGCTGACCTTTCCATGACCGCTTTCTGGAGACTTGGATGGCGCGAGTGGTTGCCCGTGACGCCCCGGGTAGCCATTTGCGGCGACTGTGGCTTGTGACAAAGGCCGTGCATCGTCCGTCGTCAGCGCCTGTCCCTGGTGCGACGCTGAAGTCCCATTCGATCTCGTGGTGGCACCATCATCCCCACATGCTTCCATGAGCCTGTTTTCATAATCAGTGCGCGAGACCTCAGCACCCACGGGCTGCGAGCCAACCCACTTCCTATAAGCTGCCACGGTGTAGTCGAAGGGTTTGAAGTCAGTATCGATCATCCTGTACAGCTCATCCTCTCTGATTTCCTTATCGGTGGCATCATCCTTGAGTTTCTCACGGGGCTTTTGTCTCCGGGCCCGGGCTTCCAGCGGCGCTTCCTCCAACAGCAACTCCTCCAAGTCATAGGTCGCATCGAAATTGGTCTTCTCTGACGAAGGCACGAATACTGGCTCGATTTCTTTCCTCTCCAGTGCCTCGAAGTCGATGGGCCTGAAGAAGTCGTGATGTATGAAGCTTTCCCATGTGTGGCCCAGTCGTTTGTTTGGGTCCAAGCACAATGCATCCTTGATCGCGTACAGGCAGAGTAAGGAAACAGGTGGTTGTGTTATCGCATACTTGGGGTTGGCGGCCTGTATGACAGTGCTCAAGGCATTCTCCGAGTTTCCTTCGAACGGTCTCTGTGCAGCAGATTAGCTTTTTGACCCCACCACAATAAGGTTTCCGAAGGTCTGGTTCGTTGCACGTGCGCCGCGCCCGCTTTGCTTCAGGTCCAGAGTGCCGCTCCGAAAGATCAAAATCACGAAAATGGCAATGCAAGTGACCGACCTTGTTGTAGATGCACTCGTAGAAAAGTACACCGAGGGACCACCAATCTGCCCGTCGGTCGTAGCCCTTGCCAGCGTAAACCTCAGGGGCGAGGTATGCTAGTGTGCCAGATTTGCTGGACAGGACTTTGCCTGGTATAATGTCGGAGGCAACGTTCTGTCAAATAGTTGGTTAGACCAGTTGTGTGGCTCAATGGGGTTCGAGAGTGCGTACGAAATCCGTCAGGTGGACGTGACCATCGGCGTCCAGGAGCACGTTGTCGGGTTTGACATCGCGATGTATGATGCCCTGGCCATGTATGTATCTCATAGCACAGCCCAGCTCTGATATCCAGAACCGTACTGCCTCTTCTGTGAAGGTCTTTCTCGAGATGTGGAAGCGTAAATCACCGCCGCTCATAAGGTCAACGACGAGGTACCTGAGGTCGCATTAGCAACAGGACACCGCCAAGGAAGGTGTCTCAAAGCAGCGTAGGCTTGTGGACATACATGTATTCTATGTCCTGGAAGCTGTAGCGGAGGTTGCAAATGAAGGGATGATTGACATGCTCGAGCATGCGGCGCTCTCGAATGATGTTCCGTACGCTTTCGGACCGGACCACTGTATAGGAGCAAGAACAAGGTCAGTCCCTGTGACAGCAAGATAGTGAAGGACAGGAGCAGTTATTGGGGCTAGTAGCCGTTGTCAATGGGTTTGCGCACCTTCATCTTTGCGAATGTACTTGAGGGCGAAGGAGAGGCCGGTGTCTTTCCGCTCGACGATTCGGACCTTGCCAAAAGCACCGCGACCAACGACTCGTAATAATCGGAAGTGGTTGAGGTTGACTGTGGACGCAAGAAAGAGTAATTTGTCAGTCTATGTGAGTACACATATGCACTGCCATGCGACACGAGACACATCTCAAAGGCAGACTTGGGACGGTGCATGGACTTGTTGGTACCTTCGCCGTCGAACTCGACGGGTTTGCCCTGGCTATTACCCATTGGAGCGACCGGCCCGGCTATCGACTCATGCGACCATTCGACTCGAGCTCGAACTCGGAGCAGTAGACGCCCTTGATGGAGCCAGCGTGGTAGGTCAAGGACGATAAGGGGCTAGTAGTGAATCGGTGCTGTCGAAGGGTTGAGGAGGGTGACCGGTGGTCGAGTCGAGAACCCGGCAGAACTGAGGGGGAGGGGGGTTGAATTGACGGTGGACAAAGACGGATTGGCAATCGAAAGAAAGTCGGTAGGTAGTTTGAGACGAGCCGGGGGGGCGACAGGCAGACCTAGGAAAGAGGAAGTGGATTGGGTGTCAATTCGAATCAACAAGACACGAGACGTCTGTGTTTTTGGTAGAAGCAAGAAGAATGGAGAGGTTCAATGCTTGGTAGTATTGAGGAGTGAGGGCAGCCAGGTACAGTCAGGTAGTCAGGTACAAGGGTGTCCGGCCTCCTCAAGTAACCCAATCCGCCTCGAGCGTCCAGCTAGCCAAACGACCGGCCAAAATTCAGGGCAACGAATGGAGAAAATCCCAAGCAGGATTGGATCGGCTTGGGGCAATGATGACCTGATGGGCAGAGATAAAGAGGGACTGGTCACATAAAAGGGATGTTGGTCAAAGTGAGGTGAAAGAAATACATGTGGATGATTCAGGGACTTGCCAGGGCACAGCCTAGACTGACAGTACATACAAATTACAGTGCTACAATGGGAGGTAAAAAAAACGAACCACAGGATCCACACACGATGATGTGTACATCAGCCACCATGTAAAAGTATGTATAACCTGAGCGATAAAAACACTAGAATCGGTGCTTCGGTAGAGAAGAGAACTAAAACTGGATACGAAACTCATAAATTAAAAAAATAAGTATGTAAACTTGTCAAAATAAGAACTTTATCTTAGACCATAATATACTATGTAAGTAATGGTGTTATCAAATATATATACAATGAAAAATTAGATAAAAACAGGGACAAAAGTTTTACTTTCGAATAATTTAAGCTTTAAACCAAAGAATGAAAATATAATCAAATGTTATATTAACTTCGAATATTTTTTAAAAATGGGTTTTATCATTTTAAATAATTTATTTTATGTATTATACGTAAAACAAGCGGATTATCAAAAGAGGTTACAAGTTTCATTTATAATCAATCTTTATATTTATAAGTTTGACACTGATTATTACGATTATATATATGGAATATTCTTGAAATAAATTATTTCAACTAATTTCTTGACTTTTTGGGCTATTATATTCAAAAAACTGATTTGTAAAAATTATTGCACAAATTAAAAATAATAGTTTATATTTAGAATATATAGTTATTCATGCTATTATATAAAGAGTAAAGTAGAAGCTTGTTAACTGCTTTTATAATTTAAACTAATATTTTTTCAATTGATGTCATTATTGGTATATATGGATATTATCATTTAAGGTAGATATTAATATAGTTAGTAAGTATAAGGAAATATGTTAGTAAAGTATATAGTAGAAGATTACAGCTCAAGTAAAAGTATCCAAACTTTCATCTAAGGTATGTACTTTCCATGTGGTTCTTTTTTCCCTTGTATCTATCTTTATTATTTCGTTTAAATACTATATAATCCTTAAAAATTAACATATGAATCTAACTGATATTAATTGATAACCGACTCGAATAACCATAGATAACTTGAGAAGAAAGAAACGAACCTTCATTAAATACATATAATAGGATGTTATAATTCTTCTAGTTATTTCGTACTTTAATATTGTAATTTATAAAAACCACGCCGAAGCGAAAAAAAACTATAAAACATTGAATAATTCTAAAAAGAACAACTATTAGTAGGGCTTTAGACGTTGCAGCGTTGTCGATTCGATTGGTCAAAGTAACAGTAGTATTGCGTAGTCAGATAGTGGATGTATTGTTCTAGGTTTGGCAGACTGCTAGCTGGTCTGCACAGTAATTTGTATGGCCAATTGCTTGGCTTGTGCTCTAGTATAAAGTAAGATATATTTTACTCAAAATACACCCAATATGGTAGGCTCACATAAAACAATATACTCAACTTACAGTTAATATAGTTTACTTTACTGTAAGTAAAGTTAATCTACTACACTATAAATACTATTATTCTAATATTGGCAACTTTTTAGTTTATACGCATACGTTAGTGTGGTTAACTAATCTTTTCTAATAAACATTAAATTGCAACCTTGTTAATTGGCTAAACCCTTGTTAATTTCAATTGACCTTCGCATTATCTTACACCTAATTATATGCAAATGAACACTATTTACCGTTAGTCGCGACACAGTTCTGAAGTTCGACATTATCGATTTCCACAAAAGGTTTTTCCGTTATAAACCTATACAGTCCTTTACTTTTAGCCGAACCAATTAAATAAGTTAATATCGTTATTTCCCTAGCAATTTTTCAATTTACCAGTATATCTCTAATCATTGTTACGTAACTTGGACTTATCGAGTGGCTTATTAATATAGCCCTCGATACGTATAATTAGCCTATTACTATTTATAAACCTTTTAAAAGCCTTATTCGGCGATATCTTTGTTATAACATTAGTAGAATTGTCTTTGCTGTTTATTTATCGGAATTCATTAATCTTTCTCCTTTCGTAAGTTTCGCGAAGTGCTATCAAGTCGATTATTAGGCGTTTTTCGCTGGTAGTTCCGAGTTTTAAAAGGCAATCGAATAAGTTCCTGGAATAGATATAAATTACTACCGGAATTTAAGAAATCTTAAACTATATAATAATAACATTAAGCATTTTCCATAATATTATGCCTGTATTAAAGCCTATCATTCTACTGTAAACCTCTAAAGTCAACACTTTTTGCGTAATCCTTTTATATTTGATAAAGTTTTAGTAAATTAATTTACCGATAATATTAAGCTAGTCTTTCCATCTATTTTCATTAAGGAAAGTTATTAGGAAACCTATTAATAAAGATAAGTCAGTGTTATTAACAAAAAGTCCATCCGTAAAAATTATTAGCTTAACCTTTGATAAATATATTAAAATTATATTAATCCTTCGGTTGAAGTTTCATATTTATTACTAGAGCTTTTTATTTAACTGGTTAAAATCTTTATTTGTTAGTTTTTGTATTTGTGTCGCGATAAATAGGTCCGCCATTTAAAAACACATCTTTAAATCTGGAAAGCTTTTAATTTTTAACGTAAGTGTTGGTAGGACTTTGTCTTTGCAACTTAGTCAATTCGAATCACTGTGGTCGAAGTCACTGGTGCTGCGTTGATATTATTGATTGAGGTGTGTTGATTCTAAGTTTGGTAGACCACTAGCTGGTTTGCACACTAATTTGTATGGACAAACGCTTTGGCCTGTGTTCCACTTTGAAGTGGGCACCTACTGTATTACACTTGCAGTGAAGTCCTACAAACTGCAGCTAATTTTATAGTCAATACAATTAACTTTACTACAAGTAAAGTTGACTTAGCTTTACTGTATTTGACTGCTATTCCAATACTGACGGCTTTTTGTTTTTGTACTTGTACGCTAGCGTGGCTTGCTATCAATTGGTAGTAACCTCTGAAATCCCTTCTTAATTCGTAAGCCAACAACAAGCCAAACCCCTATCAATTCCGATTGATCTGTACTGAAACTAACCTCAATTACGGCCTTTCGTGACTCTTTTGCTCCACCCTTCTGAGATCTTCGTTCCTTAATTTCCGTACATAGATCTTTTACCAAAAACCTATACAAATTAGGTACGATATTACTTACATACCTTTTGATAGTAGTTCAGCCTATTGCCATTGCTTTTATTACTCTGGCAGTCTTTTAGTTTGCTAGGGCAACCCTATTTCTTCACGTTATATACTGGGTAGTCCAAGTAACCCTCGATTTGTACGGTTAGTGTATTACTGTCCATAAACCTTTTCAGAGTACCGTTAGGCGTGGCTTTAGTTATAGCGTTAAAGGGGTTATCTTTGCTGTTAATTCACTGGAATTCATCGATTTCTCGAGCTTCGTATGCTTCCGTTAAAGCTATTACGTCTATTATTAGACGTTTTTTTATTAGTTTCGTCTAGCTTTGATAAGCATTCGTAAAGGCTCCAAAAGTTAGTATACATTATTATAGGTATCGAAGGTAGTCCTAACTATTTGGTGATAATCCTTAATGTTCCGTTGATCACCATACCGATATTAAAGTCTATTATTATACCGCGAATTTCTGAAGTTAATATGTTTTGGGTTATATGTTTACACCTAACAGATATCCAGTATATAAGGTTTCTAGTAACTATAAATTTACTTTTAGATCTATCCTCGTTAATAAGCATTATTAGGAAGCTGATTTGCGATGTAAGGTTAGTATTAATCGGTAAATGACCATTTTGTAAACATTATCAGTTTCGCTTTCATTAGATTTACAGAGACCGTATTAATTCCTTTTTCACGTGATCCATCTATTATTAAATAAATTTGTTTAGCTTATCAAAGTATTTATCCTGTGAATATTATGCTTTTACCGCAATGAAAAGGTCATACGATGTTTTCCGTTGATAAAGTGTAGCAATATAGGCCGCATGAGCCTTTTGCTCCAGATATTTCTGTAATCTTGCCCTGTTGGCCTTGTCGATAATATTTAGGCTTATGGTTTACCCCTTTTCACATAGGATAATATAAGTGCCGTTTTTAGCCTTAATACTATGGATATGTATTAAAGATTTATTAAAGTCAAGTTATATATCCTTAGCTAACGTTTCGATTAGCTTATACTTTTAAAGGCTCAATTTCTTAATAACATACTATTCCGCCATTACAAACCTAATATTTCTGAGGAAAAGGGTATCATTAAACTATATACTTACTATACCAAAGTCTTTACCCTTTATAATTAACAGGTAGAAATTAAATTTTAAATTCTTTATCCCAGGACTATTTATAAAATACGTTTGGTACATTAAAAACGAAAAAAATGCTTAATTTGACCTATCCGTATAAAAGCTTTATATAATATATTATCGTGCCGGTCAGAAACTTATCCTTAGGCTTTTTTTGGCTGTTCGAGTAATAAAATTCGCTGATAATCGGTAGCAAATTTCGTGTACGTTTGCGTAATATCCCGGATATTAAGTGTAAACTAACGATTTACGCAAGTAGTCAAATTAACAAAAATTACGACGATTAAACGTTAGCTGATCTTTTGGATTATAGGTGATTAAGTAAGTATTTAGTCTCTATCTTTATTACCATATTTTTAAACAATTAACCATGACTTATTATGTAGCCGGTCTATTACCCTTAGTTTCGTAAACTATTTTCGATTTAAAGATAGTTACGTTTTGGATTTCAAATTACGTTAAAGGTATAAATTATAGAACCCTCAAAAAAAGGACATTAATTTTCACTTAATCGCTTTCCCTGAACAACTTACCTGATATATTTATAATGCTTTTAGCACGTCGTTTAAGAGCAAGTTTTCCATTAAAGTTCTCCTTTTAAAATACCTACGCCGTTGTACACGCCTTGTTAAGTATGTATTCCCCATCGCCGTCCTTCTATTTAATGTATATTCTCCCTCTAGGTGGTCGTTTATGCTGTCAATGTTTTATTAGCTTGTTAACGATCGGCTCGGGAGGGTTATATTAATTAATTCGCTCGGTTTGATGGTCATTGATGTTAAGAATTTTATCTGATTAAAGAAGTCTTCAGTATGGCTTAAATTATATTGTTCGGAAAGTTATGAGGCTGTTAGCAGTTTTAATCACTACATTTAAGTTGGTAATACTTAAGATATTATACGGCCTATTCTATTTACCAGGCTCGCGTTATGTGAAGACTTTACTTTAAAGAGGGAGAGATAATACGTTGATTATTAATAGTCCGTTTCTAATATTAAAAACATTATTAATATACCGATGGACTGATTCCTTTCTTAATTCCTTTAGGGCTTTTGTATATATCATAGTATGTTTCTGAGTGTTTAGCGAGAGCGACGACTTAATTGTCATATATGAGTAGGCCTTAAATACCAATAAAGTTGGTAAAAAGTCGTTGGGGCTAATAGTATCGTTAAGACCTTTTGCTACTATTTGGAACCGCGTTTCTTAGCCTATAAAGCTTCCGATTTCTAGTATAAGGATATTGTAGGCCCTTACTAAAAAGGATTATACCTTTTCGACCTTACTAATACCTTATTAAACCTTAACGGAAACCTATTTATATTAAATTCCCATCAATTTTACATTATCTTAAAACTCTATCGTAATAAAATCAGTACCGGCGTCGTAAATTAGTACGTCTGGTAACCTAAGGTACGTATAAATTTACAAAGAGTGCAGTGCCTCCTACGTTTCCTTCGCTGTAATCGTTTTGAGGAATTTAATGCCGTAAAAAGCCGTGTAAAAGTGTATAACGTATAGTATTAACTTGTTATTCAGGTAAAACACGTTTACGAAAACTTCTGAATTAAAGTTTCAATTTTTTTTCAAAGTAAACTTAAGCTTTAAGAGGACTTCAAAGTATATTTAGCAATGATAGTAAAGTCATTTAATTGATTTTAATGCTGAAAAGTACACATTTTCATAGCTAGCTGCTTTTAAAACCTTGTAAAGCCTGTTGGTTGCTGAATGATTAAACTTACGATATAGTCCACGAATTTCCGCCTTAGTCAAGTTTAATATCATTACTTTTGAAGGATAAAACTAAAGATACCCCTATTTAAATTTAAATAAAAACATTTTACCGGCCTAAAATTATATTAATTCATTATTTTAAATATGAAAGTTAATGCCGAAGGTTTTCTTTATCTTTCAAGTAAAGAAAGAAGAAGGTAGAGAATTTTAAGATATAAAAAATAATAGGGTCAATAACAGTTTTAACTATCGTTAATCCCAATAAAGATAACCTTTTTCCAAAGTCAAAGCCGATCTTAGCTTTACTAGTATCCGTATAGTTAAGTTCCGTAATAGTATTAGTATCTCTTTTTCATGCAACGTATTATAAATAGCCTCTTATTAAATACTATGCTGCCCCTGTATTCGGCATAATCCTTTAAAAGACCTGCTTCGCGTATCGATCTTAAATGGTAAAGAGGTGTACAAGGCTAAGGTATTTATTTTCATGTCGGTGGTAGGGATCTTGACCTATAAGGCGGTACAAAAAGGCGTGATCAGCAAGTTATTATGTTGTTTCTGAGCCCGAGACGGTATTAGTATCTTCATACTAGTCGATAACCTTTAATTTATTTTCCTTCTCTTTAACTTTATTTCCTTAAACCTGTTTAACTTACTCGACGTAATCCCAATTAAAAGTAAAGAGGAGTTAAATATACTTTATTACCTGCTTTACTTCACTTTTGGAAGCAGTATAAAGTATTACCCAACAGCCTTATTTATCGAATACCTAACATCTCTTAGCGTTTAAGGGAAATTTATTCAACCAACTTCAAAACCTTAAAGAAAAGGAATACATTATTCTGTAGGTAAAGTTTTGGGCCTTCCGTACCTTCGATTAATATAAAACGAGTAAAAAGGGTCGTTTCCTTTGTTATTAAATTCCGAAACTTAAGGGTATATACCGGTCGATCCGGAGACTCGAGCTGTTATAGTTGTTAGTAAAGAACGTAATTGGCTAAAAAAAACCATTCACAGGTAGTATCTAAGTATTATAAGGCGTATTCAATTTTTTTATAGCCCGTAAAAACCTGTTGAACCTACTAGTGTAAAGTGTTATCGCCAACTCTTGCGTTCCATATTACTTGTTAGCAAAATATTAGCTTATAAAACATCCAATTAAAAAGATTTATCTTACTTTTGGACTCTTTTATATAATCCAATATATAAAATTACTTGATAATATTCCAGTTGATATAATATTAGGCAAAATTAATATAGTATTTGAAGTAACCCTTTAAGCCATTGTAAATTTCGCAAAAAGAGGAGCAATTCATCAGATATCGGAGATAGTAATCCTCGACTTAGCTGGTAAGAATATTAGGAAACAACGAGTGAAAACATTGAAATTTAACCTTTATTTATCTGAAAATATTTAAAAACAGGCGTAATTTCATGTCGAGGAGGCTATACTACTTATAGTTATACTTTTCCTTTCGTCCCTAAATCTTAACGAACGTAGTAATTACCATATAATCCATATCAACCATAGGAATACGTCGAGGGGAAAAAGTGATGTATTGGTTGTAGGGGCTATTTAGATCTTTGGGCTAGGGAAGAGATTAAGGTTATTGGTAGTGGTGGGCAGGATAATTACCCCTGACGAAATTTAAAGGAAAAAAACTAGGGGTTGTATTTACAGTAAGCTCGCCTATAAAGCCAATTCGCCTTTAACTTGATTACTAAAACTAAATGTGTTAAGAGGCTTAGGGGAAAGGTACTTAAGAGTCTTCACCATAAGGGACTTGCTGATAATCCTTTTAGTATTAAGGGGTATGTCGAGATTCCTGTTTAATTAACTGGTAAATTTAAGGGTTTTCAACTCGTAAGTTAAACATTTTTTCAAGAATAATAGTATTAGATCGTCAATCTTATGTAAAAGCGTTTAATGAACTTATTTTTGTTTAATTAGGTCTTAACTAACATGTATGAGGGCGTTAAGGAATGATTTGTTAACAATGCCTTTGTCTTTAGCTTTAATTTATTAAGGCTCTTTGTGGAATAGCAGTCAAATGCAGTATAGCTAAGTCAACTTTACTTGTAGTAAAGTTGATTGTACTGACTGAAAAATTGACTGCAGTTTGTGGGATTTGAATACACTACACTACAAGTGTAAAGTAGTAGGTGTCCACTTCAAAGTGGAGCATAGGCCAAAGCGTTTGGCCATAAAAATTAGTGTGCAACCGTCTAGCGGTCTACCAAACTTATAACACACACACAATCAATTAATCAACAATATCAACGCAGCACCAGTTATTTCGAACCTAGTGATTTGAATCGAATACGTTGCAACAATAAAAGCCTACCAACAGTCTTTATTTATAGCGTATTTGAAAAATATATAAGTCAAATTACCTTTTTTTCCCTTTTTCGCGGGAAAATCAACACCGCGGCTGTACAGTTTAGTCTTCACCTTTAACATTGCCTGTTTGTTGGCCTTTATCTATATGTTTATGTTCTATTCGCTAAACCATTTTTGGGAGTTATCAAGTACTTGAAGTCTTTAAACGTTTTCAATAGTATTTATATCGAATATGTAATGCTTAAATATATTAGTGAGGTGCTTGAGAGGTAAGTCTTCGTCGACGTCCGTAAAACCAAGGTCCTTGTTATAGTATTTTTTTGAAAATGGTACCGAAATCCTTTATTGCCTTTTTTTCGGTTGGGATCATTAATGGTGTTAATTTTAACGAATTTTAAATCTATCGTGACTAATATTGAATAATGTAGGTGAAAAATTAGTAGTGTAAAGTAATAGGGCATAGGTTTGCCATTAAAGTTAGTATAAATTAAAGGTCTTAAAACTTAGTCATTTTTACGATTTGTAGTAATAGTACCTGTAGTAGTAAATATAATTGTTGGAATAGTATTACGTATAGTGCAGTAAGTTAACTATACTGAATGCAAGTTAAGTGTATTATTTGTCTGGACTTACTGCATTGAGTATAAGTCGAGTTCAGTACGCTGCACTTCTCCCTAGGGCACAAGCCAATCAATTGGCCATACAAATTACAGTGCAGACCGGCTAGTGGTCTGCCAAACCTAGAACAATGCACTCACCACTTGATCAATGCAATACTACTGTTACTTCGATCACGATTCGAATCGACAACGTAATAACGATCTAAAGCCTTACCGATACTAATCAGTGCTTATTGGGTTAAATATAGATTAAATAAATAGAAGAAGAAACTACTTTCCGGTTATTACAATTTACGTTATCGTTAGGGTAGAGGAAAGATTTTTATGAAAGGCTCTTACTATTGTGTCAATCTTTACGGCAATACGTAAGGAAAACCTTTAGGCTACACCAGTTTTTACGGCAGACCAAAGATAGCGATGATATCGCTATTAAAAACACCAAGAAATCTTTATCATATCTTTTTTAAAGACGTTAAAATTGACTGTCAAAAATCTTAAAGCTCGGAAATTTGGTGAAAGGTTAAGTTAGTATTACTACGGGTATTACTGCTATAAGAAAAACGACTTAGTTTCTACGCCAAAAAACTTTTACAATAACAAACGAGCTTCGACCTTACCTTTTACACCAAAAATTTACCCCTAATTTACTCTTTTCATCTTCCACACGCTAATTAAATTGTTAAGATCGATACTTTGAGCGAAAACACCAATTCATACCAAGAAAGCTACGTCGCGCGAGCCAACGCTAAGTCGCTAAGTTTCCACGCAACTTTACACCCAAACATCAAGTCTTTACGCCCAAGATTACTAAGTTCCTCGTTTTACGCGTCCTACACATCTTATACAAGCCAACACACTAAAATAGCTACCGTAAGCGCCCACTTTAAAGCTATAACCGATCCTACTAATGAAAAAACAATTAAGGCCCTTAGACACCTTCTTACAAAGTACTACAAATACAACCTTTAGGAAAAAGACGTAAATAAAAACTTCACTAAAAACAATTAATTAATTTCGCAGATTACTATATTATTAAACACAATAATACTAATGACGATAACTATACCTTTAATAACTTCCGAAACCTTTTTAACAACTAGACTTTTAATATATGGACCTTAATAGAAAAAGGGGTTCAAATAAGAATTAAGGCAGAATTAAAACGGCAAGGAGTATATGTACCAGTATAGGGTAATATAAAACTGGTATAAAAACTTTTCGATTTAGTCTAAATTTAGGAATGCCTTTAGGATATATACCTTAAGGAAAAGATTATTAAGAAACTTTATGGCCCTTATACGCGGTTTAGGGAACCTTCACATAACTTTTAATTAAGTTAAGCCTTTTTATACGTTAATAATAAAAAAACTATTACTTGTTCGGTAGCCTAATACCTTTACGCCATAATATAAACTACGCCTTTAACGATAGAAAAAAGTATAAAGTAAAGGCCGCCAATGCGGTTGGAGGTATTAGCGTCGTCGTTTTAAACCAGTTGATTAAATAAAATCGTTAAGCCTTTTAAAACCTTTAGGTTCTCCTTCCCTCCTAATATTTTAATTCAAGTCGTTAAATCCCTTAAAAGTCTTGATATGGTAGGTTTAACTATACGCGAAAGCCTACTACGGGTTTTACTACAGAACTTGACCCTTTAGACCAGGAAACTGGTAATTACCCTAAATAACATGTCTTGGAAACTTTAGAACTTAAATTACCAAGAAATACCAAGGAAGATTCAAATAACTATCGTAACCTACCCCCAAGACCTATTCAGATAATTGATATTAATTACAAACTCCTTACAAACTTCACTAAGATTTGGAATGATATAAAGATGTATAAAAGGAAGATTTATAACCTCCTCGACATGAAGACAATATACTTTTTAAATATTTGTAAGTAAATGAAGGTTCCTTTTTTATATTTTCACTTACTGTTTCCTGGAATCCTTACAAGGTACGCCAAGGATTACTACTTAAATTTTCCATCACGAACCACCACGTTTCGCAAGATTTATGATAAAATAAAAATCTACTTCGAATACGACATTTATTTCGCTCAATACTATATAAACTGGGCCACTACACGGTAAACTACGAAAATAGCGAAAAAGAAAAAGGAGGAAATACCAATAGATATATTAAACCAAATGCTTAATAAGTTAATGTTATAATAATAAGTAATAGGGAAAGCCTACGTTAGTGAAACCAAACTTCGTAAATAGGAAAAGGGAGCAATTACGGGTATTAATGAGTTTAAATACACCTTATAACATCTAAATACTACCTGTGAAATCTTTTTTAACCAGTTACGTTTATCGTTTGTCACTGTAACAAAGCGTATACCAAACTTGTTTAATATATATCCTTAAGCCGACAACTTCCCTAACGTGGATAAAAAAGGCCTTACGGTGGTTAATTACGTCGATCACAAATATGGTTACGGACGCCCTTAATGCATGAGGTCTAACTAATTGACTACAGACTAAAGGTAGCAACTACGTTGACGTTAATAAGACCAAAATTTGGGCGGACCAATAAACCGTAAATACTATCATTGTAATAATAGTAAGAAATATTAGATCTGTAAAAAGTTTAGCTATTAGTTAATTCGGCACCCCTCCGCCAAGCGAAATAAAAAAAAGGTAATATACTATATCTAATACCTTACCAATTTTAAATAAGACTACTTAAATCAAGCCTTTAACTTCGAGAGTAACGAGCTAATTGACGGAAATAATACATTTAAATAAATTAAGTGATATAAAATACCACTTCTGACACGGCCTAATAACTAGCCGACCATACTTTCCTTTACCGTTTAGGTGGTGAAAACCTTTACATTTACCCTAATTAAGCCTCTAACCTTTTATATACCTTCAATCTTCGCGATCGTTACGTAGACTATATATTTTAAGGTATTATACTAGATATAGGAGTAAAACATACTTAAAAGAAAGCTATTCGTAATACATAGTATTACTAACAGAAAGTATTATAATTACTAACATTAATCGTTATAATATTAACAAGGTTAAAGTTGAATTTAAACTAGATGAGAAATTATCGTTACTAGGGATAACAGTAGTTCAAACTGTTATATGAGTAATTATGTTTTATATCCTTAAGTCCCTTACCCTCCCCTTTTTTACTTAAAGGATATAAAGATCTTTAGCATTAATATCGACGTTAACGTAGACGAATTGGTTAAAAACGGCCAGAGGTTTCCCCATGCCATTAAATAGGAGTATTTATAATTTTATCTTTCAAGCTATAAAGCAATGGTATTAAATCTAAAGAAGTGGGGGATAGGTTAATTACACCGACGATTTAATTACCCAGCTGTTAATAGGCGATATAAAGTCTTAAAGTCCGCTGGGAATAAAAATATAGAATAATTGACCTTAAAAGTTATCGAAAGACATTGTTACTATGACCAAACGTATACCTAAGCCCCCCTGAAATTTAATTTTATGTTCAAGAACTATAAGGACTTTAACTACGAGATTTTCATCAATATATTTAGCTTAAATAACCAGTCTATTCTTCACGTCTTTAGTTTTATACTCTCTTTTAATAGGGATAAGTTTTTAAAGTTCATTTTGATAAAGGATACGTAGGAAACATTAAAGATAACATAAATTAAAACATACCTAGGCCCATCTAACGTCGTCATCTACTATACCGACACCAACTTTATGGCAACAAAGTTCTAGGAAAATACGAAAATAATAGGTATCTAGTGTAAGCAAGTAGCTATAAAAGCCTATTATAGTATTATAAAAGCTAAAAAGGCATACGTACTACTTCTATGAATGTATAATATCCTCATGTTAAAAATTAAAAGCTTTACGAATCCAAAAACACGCCTTTAAATGGCGGCGAAAGGCCTAAATGATACTGTAAGACCTAACGGCCTAGTATTAACGCTGTTAGTTTTTAAAGCGTACTTACGCCTGACATATGAATCTCTGCCATCGGCAAGTAATTAAAAACATATTACAGCTTACGGAAAAACTTTAAAGGAATTGCGAAAGGAATAGAAAAGCCGTTAAGTTAATAATATTGTTATACCAAAAACGATCCTCTAACAATCGACGTACTTACTCTGCGATTATAAATTAAAGTCATCGTATGGTGGAAGCCGGGTAGATAAGAAATCTTATATAAGATATTATGTATCGCGAACTTCGAAGTAGTTATTAAAACAACTAACGATCCTATTTCTTTTCGAACTATTTAGGTTAAGCTTTATATTAAAGTTATTAACGATGAAAACTAGTAAGTTAAGCAACCAAATTAATACAAACCTCCTTTACCAATTATCGATATGCAGATAAAACGCCGGCGGCGCGGACGACCCCCGAAAAAAAAACGTTAAAAAGGAGGAAAACATACCGAGCTGTATTTACAATACTATTTGTGTAAGAAAAAAAAAAGATAACGAAGATTTAGCACTACAGCTCCAGGTATAAAGAATTATTAAAACCTCCGACAAATCTTTTAATAAAAGAGATAAAGTTGAGATTAACAGCCTGTTTACTCGAAGGGGTGTAAAATTAGTATCGAAAACCAATTTAAGCCTTTAAAACTCAAACGTCACGATTTTTAAGTCGAAGATTATCCACGAGGTTCAAAGTAAGATTACTGGGTATTAGTATGAAAAGTTATATTTAATTTCTTGAAAATATGGCAATAAAGGTAAAAACACGATTTTCACGCAGTTATTAATAATTTAGAAGATTAGCTAACTTTTGGTAATCGTTTTGGTAACAAATTTACTAATTAAAATTAAAGGTAAGTTTACGCTTAATAACTGTAATACAACTAAAACCTCAACGTAATTAGCAACGGATTTACAACTGATTGTACTACTAGAGTTACAAAAGGAACTTTGTATAATTTATTCTTTAGTAACGATAATACAATGTATTAAACTATTATACATATTGGCAAAAATAGACGTTTATTAATTCATAACCTACCAACTGTATTTCAAATTACAATTAGCGATAAAGTTTTCAATATACGACCCGTACATATTAGTAACGTAAACGAGGAATTTAAGTGTAGTAAGTATGTAAATTAATCATATGTTTTTCATTAGGAGGACTAACTTTATAATATGAAAATAGTAGGCGATTAAGGTCTTTAAGTTTCAAAATTACAAGCTGGTTATAACGTAAACAAAAAAAGGCCAACTGAATTTAAATAAATCGTCAATACGTATACTAAGTGTTAATACCAGCCTTAAATTTCGCCAAAAGGGTTAGGACATTGTTTTAACTATAATTAATAAGACTAACGTGGCTAAGGCCTAATGGTACTTGTAGTAACGTGTCCGCGACAGCTATATTGCTACCTTATGCTTACTAGAGGCTTTTTATGATCTCTTTATCGCGGCATAAATATAGGATTTAGCAAATAAAAACTTTGACCGACTAAATAAAAGGCTCGGATAGCAAATACGAAACCTGGACCGCAGGATTGATATAGTTCTAATCGACCTGTTGAGGGTTAAGTTTATAATCTTTACGGATAGATACTTTATAAATAACACCGACCTATCTTTATACATCGGATTTCTAATAACCTCCGTTAATCAAAATAAGCCGAAAGATAAATTTAGCATTATCGGTAGCCAGTTAAGTGTAAAAAAATCACACGGATCGTATTAGCCTCGGAGGTATAAGGCATAATAACAGGTTTTAACATAAACAAGTAATTATAGAAAACCCTTAACCTTATCACTAAGTAGCTGAAAATTTCTCCTATTCTGGTAGTAATTTGTACCAACTCGAAGAGCCTATTAGAATGCCTTTTGAAACTCGACACCACTAATGAAAAACGCCTAATGATCAATGTAATAATACTTCATAAAGTATACAAAAAAAGGGAGATTAGAAAGTTTCGATGAATTAAATGTAAAAAAAATCCTACTAATGCTATAACGAAGGTAATACTGAACAAGACCTTGAAAAGGTTTCTAGATAGAAATAAGCTAACTATATGTATCAAAAGCTACGTTAATAGGCCATCTGGTAAGTCTAAGTCACGTGCTGGCAACCAGGGATATAATGGCAAACTAGAAGATTACTAGGCTATTAACAATATGAATCTATTTGATTGGTGTAGCTAAAGTGGAGATCTATAGAGACCTATAGCGAACGAACTTTTTATAGGAGTTAATAAACTCGAATCACGAAGCTATAAGACACGTAATAGAAAACAGGGTCAATTTGCATACAATTGGGTGAAATTCGGTATAGAAGTCAATTGGAATTAACAGGGGGTTAGTAAGTTAACGAGGTCGCTATGGTAATGATCATACTAAATAACCGTGAGTATATAGAAGGTTTCAGAGGGTTTATGTTATCAAGAAGGTAGGAGAGGTGCTGAGTGAACAATATTGCAACCGTGTGAGTAATGATTAAAAGCTGTGAGACTATTCAGATATGTAGACTGAATACTTAGATTGACAACTGAAGAGCTATGAAGGAAATACTATCTATGTAGTGATAACTGTGTCCTTATATATCCGTGCCTTCATACCGTCTTCAGTACTGGACCACTGAAGTCGATGTCGCTTCCTTCGGTCCCAACGTTGACGACTGGACCGCGAGCGGTCCTGTCGATCCAAACCCTAACCCTGGGTGCTTACATAAGAGAGATCCCTGACTTGATGTGTTGGACATCAAGCTTCTGATAGCGCAGCGGACCGCTGGCCTATTTCATGACCTGCAGTTGGTTCTTAGATTATAACAGCTACTTACCGTTGACTGGAAAAGATTGGTTAAATATACTAACGTATACGCACAAACAAAAAAGCTGTCAGTATTGGAATAGTATTACGTACAGTATAGTAAGTCTATTTTACTTATAGTAAAGTTAACTATACTAACTATAAGCTAAGTATATTATTCGTATGAACTTACTTCATTGTATATAAGTCGAATATATCATACTACACTTCACCCTAGGGTATGGGCCAAGCAATTGGCCATAAAAATTACTACTTATATCAGCTAGCGGTCTGCCAAAACTAAAACAATACATCTACCAATTGACTACTGCAATACTACTGTTATTTCGACCAATCGAATCGATAACGTTGCAACGTCTAAAACCCTACTATCAATAACAATATAACCGTTACGAATATGATATTTCAGTTATCGTTAAGCCTTTACCACGTCAATCCTATCGATTATAACCAAGTTAGCGTTTTAGCTTTTTTAGAAAAAGATAAGGCCGGCATTAATACCAAGTAGATGGATGAACGATCCGTTAAAGTTAAGTTGATTACCCTTCGCCAATTTTGTAACCAGCTTACAGTTTTAAAACTTGAAGTCTTTAACCGTTTGCTATTATAATGATATAAAACTAGCCGTTTCAACAAAAAGGGTATTGTTAGTCTGTATACCCACTAGGTGAAAGTTATTTTCTTAAACTACCAATAAATACTGGTTTTATATTGAAAACTTTACACCTAGTCGTAATATAAAGTATAATTAATAAGTTAAGAACTAATAAATGCCTACTTTAGACAATATGTACAAAAGTTTAATACATCTTATTACTGTTCCTGGAGTATAAATGGTAGGTAATTCCTATATCAATTTAGGCAATACAATCCGCTGTAAATCGGTTGCTAATTACATGTAAATATACGTTATTTTTCGACTATTTAACGTAAACTCGATTTCATTTTTAACTAAAAAGCTTATTACCAAAGCGATTACTTAACGTTAGCTAATCTTCTAAGTTTTTGACGATTATATAAAGATCTAGTCTTTGCCTTTATTACCGTATCTTTATTCGATTAAACGTGACTTTTCATATGGTTGCCCCGTGATATTACCCTTAACCCCATCAATAATCCTCGACTTGAAAATTGTACCATTTTGGTCTTAAAGGTTAAAATCGGCCTTCTATAAGAAATATATGACTCTTCGAGTTAGTAAACCGTTAATTTCAATTCTATTGCTTTCCTTAAAGGGTCTACCGAAAATCTTGATAATAACTTACGTTTAAAGCTTTAGTACCAAGTTTTTATCATTCTCTTCCCTACTTTCCCAAATAATATTATAAATACAACCCAGTATTCCTCCTCTTTAACTTTCTTCTTCTTCGGGAGTCATTCGCGCCAGCGGTATTTTATCGACTTATCAAGAACAGGTAAAGAAGGTTCGTATTAAGTTAGTCGATTCACATAAATATATTTATCTTCAATTACACTAATAAAAAGCTTAACCTAAGTAATGCGAAACATTATAAAGCCGTTAATAATTTTAATAACTCCTTTAAAGTCAACTATACTAAAGTTTTTATACGGGTCTTCCTATTTACCCGGCTCCAACTACACGAGAACTCTACGTTACAACAGCAAAGCAAATACGTCGATAATAGTAAGGCCGTTCCTGATGTTAAGGACGTTATTAATTTGGCGGCGTGCCGATTCCTTTCGCAATTTCTTCAATATTTTACCATAAGCCATAACTCGTTTTTAGGTACTTACTAATAGTGAAGATTTACTCGTTAAGTGTAGGTATACTACAAAAACCAATAGCATCGACACTAAGAAGTCAGAGTCCATAATATCGTTTAAGCCTTTTATAGCTATTGAAGAATATGCATCTAAATTAGTAGAACATCCAATTTTTTTATATCAAGATATTTTACGCTCGGCTAAGTAATATATATACCCTTTTAACCTTTCTAATACTTTAGTAAGCCTACAAGGGCACCTATTTATACTAAATATCAATTATCCCAGCCTTTCCCTAAAACTCAACCGCCATCAAGTTGATGTTAGTATCGTAAATGATGATATTTAGTGGGCTAAAATACATGTTAATCCACAACATCCTTAACGTTTCCTACGTATTCTTTACCAAAAGGGACTTTAAAAACTTGGTCTCGTAAGAAAACGTTACAGAGTCAACGATATTAAAAATAGGCTTATTATCTAAGTAAAACACATTAATATAAACCTTATAATTAAAGTTCTTATCTTCTTGTAGTGTAAACTTAAATTTTAAGGGGCTTATACATATATTTAGTAACGTTAATAAAGTATTTCGATAGCTTTGAGGATAAAGTATTACCTATTTTCATGCCCTACGAACGTTAAGACTTAATATAACCTATTAACAGATAGGTGGTTAAAGCGCTGGTATAATTAACATATATTTCACTCCGTTAGGTTCAATACTATTAAATTTAGGATTTAAAAAAAAAGTTTAAATATCTCTATTTAAAGGCGAAAGAAAACCTTTAGCTGTGTTTTACCAGTTAGTCAACGTTAACATCCATGTTAATGTTAAGAGTTGTTATATCCTCAAAATAAAAAAGGAAAAACGTAAAAAACTTAAGGATATGAAACATAATTAGTCTTAAAACAATATGAATTATCATTATACCTGGTAACGATAATTATTAGTCTAATTCGAAGCTAACATTAGCCTTTTAGCATCGTAACGATTAATCTTAATAGCCGTAGTACTTTCCCTTCCATAATACTATGTATTACTAATAGCCACTTATTAAGTACTTTAATACCACTGTATTTGATATAATAACTTCAAATGTACAGTCTATGTCACGATCGCGAAAGATAAAGATATATACAGGGTTAGAGGATTAGTTAAGGTAAAGATAAAGGTTTTTAACGCTTAAGCGGTATAGAAAGACGTGATCGACTAAATGTAAAGGCACCAGAGGCTGTATTTTTATATTACTTGATTTACCTAGGGGTATCGTTGCCGTCAATTAGATAATCGCTCTTAACATATGAAATTTAATCCAAAAAATCCTATTTACAAATAGTAAAATACTAAATATAATACATTACCTTTTTATTATAACTTTTGACGTAAGGGTAGCGAGTTAACTAACAACCAAATTTGCTACAAATCTAATATCTCTTACCACTATCTCAACGATAATTTTTACAGTTAACAAGTCCGCTTAAATCTTAATCTTATTAACGCCAACATAGGTATTGCCTCTACTCCAAGACCGTAGGTTCAGACTTTAGGTGTTGAGGGTGTTTATAGCCGTACTTATAGTCGACATAATCAACTACCACAAGGTTTTCTTTATCCACGCCAAGGGAATTGCCGACTGAGGGGTACATACTAAGCGATTTTAGTATACACTCTATAACAATTAAAAGTAAGGAACGTAACTAGCTAAAAAAGCCTTCGCAAATAACATTTGGGTGTTATAAGGCGTATTTAACTTTACTAATGCTTGTAACAGCTACCCGTATCTACTAGTAAAGTATAGCTTCACTAATATGAGATTTCCCCATTGTTTACTGTCATAATATAAATTTATCAAGTATTTAGTTTAATACATCCATTGGTATTTCCTCCTCTTTCTTCTTCGCTATTATCGTGGTCTACCTTGTAATAGCCCAATCCATATAGTAATTAGTAAGGTGGACGTCGTATTCGAAGTGGCTTTTCATATTATTGTAAACTTCGCAAAAGATAGTTGTTCGTGTTAGGAAGGTTAGGTAATTGTTACTAGCGTACCCTATAAGGATTACAGGAAAAAATGAGTAAAAACCAAAAAGGGGTACCTTTATCTACAAACAATTATTTTTTAAACAAGTATTATCTTTATATCGAGAAGTTTATAAGGCTTCCCGTCATAATTCTTTATATCTTTCTAAATATTCACAACATCCGTAAAAATCTTATAGTTAATATTAATCATTTTAATAAGTCTTAGAGTAAAGTCGCGATAATTATCCCAGTATTTATTAGTATTCCCCAGTAGTTTAAACCTTAATGACTCAGAAATGCAATATTAAAGGTAATTGACAGTCGCCTAAACTAAAGGGTAAAATCATGTGGTAAACCCTATAATAGGCTTACATATATAGGCGAACCTGGTGTAAAAGGGTGTGGTGATAGTGATTAAAAAACTAAAGAGTAATGTGGGCTTAGAGGTTCTAGATACCTGAAGATCTTACTTAATTAACTTATATAAAGCGCCGACATTAATTCTTCTTATTTCGTTAACAGCCACTGCTTTATATACACTACCGCCACTAGGAGCATACTCCGCGTTATTATGTAAAGGTACTAGATTGCTAAAAAATTCAACAGGTTCGTTATTGTTAACAAGTAAAGGGGCTTGACATAACTAGGACTTGAAAGTTTTTTTAAAACGCGTATAAGGGCATTAAGTCTCTTTAGTACCCTTTCATTTAAGACGTACGTCTTAAAGGCATTCCTCAAGTTATGCCAATTCAAAAAGGGTTTTTATCATCCCAGGAAAACCTTCATTTAATACGTAAATCCCTTGTCGTTCTAGTTCCGACTTAGGTTTGGATTTAATGGTTTTTTGAACTGTTTTCCACATATCAATTGTTCAATCGTCAAAAAACTCGCGATACTTACGGAAAACGAGATTAAAGTCTTTACTATCGTCGTATTCAACGATATAATATCCGATAAAGTTAACCAAGTATTTTTCCATTAAGTATTTGTCGATATTTTGGCTCCATAGATATTTATCGTATTACTTTAAAAAAAACAGATTCGAGGACTTCGATTGCCTTTAGTAGATTTTAAAAAGATGCTATTTTAAGGTTTCAAGTAGCGTAGTATTTAGTGGGTGAGGAACTTGGTGTTCTTAGTATAGAATCATATAGAAACCTGGCGATTTGGCGTCAAATTGCACAACATGTCTTTCTTAACATGACTTGGAAATTTTAGTATTTTTTCTTCAAGTAGCGATCTTAACGATTAAATTGGCATAAAGAAAGTAAAAAAGCAAACCAAAGACAAAGATTTAGTGTAAAGGGTAAGATTGAAGATAGTTCGTTATTATAAGTAAAGGTCAAATGGTATTTATTATTTATCTGTGGGACTTAGTCGTTTTTATAGTAGTAATATCCGCAGTAATAATAACTTAGTCATTTAGTAACTTGCCGAACTTAAAAACTTTTAACAGTTAATCTTAATGTTTTTAACAAAATCCGTAAAGATTTCTTATTATTTTAAATAACGATTTCATCGCTACCTCTTAATGCCATAAAAACCGCCGCAACCTAAAAGTTTTTTCTACTCACTGCCATAAAATCAGCTGTAGTTCGTAAAAGCTTTTTACAAAAATCTTCCACCCTAACCATCGTTTAACATAAAGAGTTACCAGAAAGTAACTTTTTTTTTTACTTAACTTATTTGTATTTAACCCTAATAAACACTAATCAATATTGGTAAGGCTTTATACATTACAACATTGTCGATTCGATTAGTCGAAGTAATAGTAGTATTATAGTAGTGAAGTGGTGGATGAATTGTTCTATGTTTGGCAACCCGTCAACCAGTCTGCGTAGTAATTTGTGTGGCCAATTTCTTGGCCCATACCCTAGTGTGAAGTTGGCGCATACTGTACTTGACTTGTAGCCAATACAGTAGGTCCATTCAAAACAATACGCTCAACTTTCAGTCAGTATAGTCAACTTTACTTACAGTAAAGTTGATCTAGTGCACTACAAATACTTCTTTTCCAACATCAATCCTATTATGAAACCATATTTGAAATAGAATTTTATACACAATAACCTTACTCACATAATAATAACATCAACAACTACAAGATTATAATAAGCTAGCCAGTATATAAACCTCTTATTGAAATATATAATGATTTGCAAAAACGTTATCACTTTTATTAATCTAAACCTGTTAAATAATATAATCAAAAATCGAGTAAGAACATAGATCCTTCAATTGCAAACATATACGTAACACACTTTATTTTTTCGTTATTGAAAAATATATACAAACTCTATATATTAAGTATTTTCAGAAAAATGGGTTTAGATTGTATATTAGAAATATAGTATATGCTATAGAACTGAATCTCAAAAGTACTACAGGTATAATAAGGAAACAAAAATATTAATACACTTGGAGGCTGAAACGGTCGCATTATAGCAACGTTAGTCTCTACAGAAAAACTTAAAAAATACCGAGTTAAAAAGATAAAAAGGTACTAAAAGTGGGCTTTATGAAAGGATACTGGTTAGCAAAACGAAAAAAACAACTTATCGAAGATATATAATATAAGTTATAATGTAGGAACACTCAATGTATACAAAGCGTAAAACGTTAGGCTAAATTGGCTCCACCCCGCGAAAAGTTAACAAAGCTTAAAGGAAAATATACCAAAATGAAAAAAAAGCTATCAAAGTTATTCTCCACTTGGATTTGAGACTTACCTGCTTTAGTAAACACTTTGGAGAAAGACGATAAATCGAGTTATCTGATAAAAGATGAAATAAGCATCCTAGGAGACGTATATTCCAGAACAGGAAAAATAAACCTTCCGACCACGTTGAGAACACCCCGAATAAAGAGAACGGATTTTCTGAAAAAAGGCATAAAAGGGGACAAAAAGTTATACTAGCTATACGAACCGATATCAACGGTTTATAATTCATATTATAAACTTTCGCCTTATCTATTCCCTACTAAAAAATGTAACCTGATCAAACATATGAACTTGGCCAAACTTTAAGAGAAAAACTAAAATTACAACAGTAAATTATACTATATTTTCGACAATAAAATTCAGATGATAATCCATACCTATAAGCGACTAAATTTTAAACCCATACATTTCCATATTTTTACCCGATATTTTAATCAACTAAGCTCAAGATTAATACATGTACTACTATATACAAGTAAACATATTCATTAAGTATTAAAAAAATTCAAAACCGTAATGAGATATGAAAATTAACTATAAATTATATAATAGGAAATAGACAGAAATCATATGAAAGTCTATTAAGAAACATAGTAATAAAGAGAACAAATTACTATAAAGGATTTAAACGATTTTACTAACAAAGTTAACCAAGTACCAAATAACCCTTGGAACGAAGTATAGAAACAATGAATTATTCATTTAAATTGTTGGAATAGCAGTCAATTATAGTATAGTCAAGTCAACTATACTTACAGTTAGTTGATTATACTGACTCTAAATTAACTGCTGTTTGTGTGATTGACTGCAGGTTTGGTGCAGTAGTTGCCCACTTTAATGCGAAGTTCAGGTAAAAGAAGCAGGTCAAAAAAAAAATAGCGTGCAGACTAGCTAGTGGTCTACTAAACTTAGAAGTAACACATCACTATTTTCAATGCAACAACATTTAGTTCGACTACAGAGATTCGAATCGACTACGTTGTAATGATAAAGATCTACCAAAACAAATATGTTAGGTAGAAGAAAAAGCTAATTTCCGGTTACGCTTTCCAATTGCGCAAAATAAAGGGAATATTATTACCAAAGGACCCCTTTTGTTACATTTACTGTTTACGGGTAGCAACGAGAAATAATTTTCAAGTGCGTCTGCTACACATAAATATTTAGAAAGTGGCGAAGGTATCTCTATCACCAAAAACACCAAGAAATCCTAATTAAAACAATCTTAAAAGCGTTGAAATTAACCGCCTGAAAGTCTTAAAAATCGTCAAATTGGCAAACGGTTAAGCCAGTACTATCATTATATATACTACTATCATAAATCGCAAAACAACTAAATCCCACGACCCTCCAACTACAAAGACCAAAATTGACGAAAAATAACCTCTGACTTACCTTCCTATATAAAACCTTTGCTCTTATACTACTTCAATCCTTTACTTCATACTTCAATTGTCAAAATAGCTGCAGAAAACACCATAATCGACATCGTTGAAAACCTCACTAAAAAGTAATTAAAAGTCTTGGGCTCACATTCGTCAAACACTTTAATAATAATCTCTGATCTACGAACGTCGACGAAAACTCTACTTCCGAACATTTAACCAATTACGTTAAGCACTTTATCTTCGATGTTAACTATAATAATCAGGACTCTAGTATTAAAACTGTCGGTAAGGTATCTATACAACGTAAGAAGAAGACAATATAGTATTTCAAATAGTTAGGTAAGTTATTAGATACAAGAAGGAAAAGAGGTATCTAGAGAGTTCACGCCTCAGGTGAGAGCTTATAAGCTCTCACCCGGAGCGTGACACTCTACTATAAACTCTACCAACGTCCCTTCTGGGGCGTGGAACGCTATTATACACTGTGCAAAAGTGCTTCCTATAGCGTAACACGTTATTATAAACTCTGCAAACGTGGTCGCCTACGCTTACTAACTATATTAATATTTCAAAATATCTACACTGGCAGTTTTTTCTTTATTGAAAAACTTCGTATCGATAATTTAGTAACAATAGTGCAAATTAATTTAAATATTTAATTAGTTATTTAGTAGTAATGGTGTAATTAGCTTTCAATTGGTTTTTTCATGGTGATACTAATTATGTTTTTGGTAGGTTATCTTCAAAAGATTGGTAATCCCTATCAATATGTAATTTTCATGATGTAATTATCAATGTTACATGTTTTGAAATTAATGTAAAAATGTACATAGCTATTGATCTAGAAAAAAAGTTTTTCTTTTTCTTTTAACGACGTACCTTCCCATCCAAGGAAAACATTTAATTAATCATTCGGTACTTTTATGCCTTAATGTCCCGTTTCCATTCAGCTATTCGGCACTATTATATAATTAAATAATAACATTAATACTATATTCTAATTATTTAAACAAATTCCGTGTAAAAATAGGTTGGAAAGGCGTCGTTCAGTATGTTAATAATGTTGTACCAAAACTGTCGAAGCGACCGTACGCCACGCTACCACTAACATTAATACCATTATCAGTTACACCAGTATATTCTTAATTCCGACTTTTATGTTCTGTTTCCCCGCTGCTGCCATAACTCGTACCTACCACTCCCCTTTTTTCTACCCCCTCCCCCTCTTTTCCCTACCTTCCAAGGGCAAAAGGCAGGGTCTCCTGAAATTAGAAACGTTATTCTTTCGCTACAAGTGAAAACCTAAAATTTACTTGTAACGCCTCCCCGCTACTGTAAGCGTAACATTGCTGAATTATAGCGCGATATATAATAATAATGTTAGAATAGCAGTCAAATGCAGTACAGCTAAATCAACTTTACTTGCAGTAAAGTTGACTGTACTGGCTGCAAACATGGGGTGCAATTTGTGGAACTGAACTGCAAGTGCAGTTCAGTAGGTGCCTACTTCAAAGTGGGGTACAGACCAAAGCGTTTGGCCATATAAATTAGTGTGCAGACAAGCTAGCAGCCTACCAAACTTAGAACCAACACATCTCAATCAACAATATCAACGCAGCACCAGTTACTTCGACCACATTAATTTTAATCAACTATGTTGCAACGATGAAATCCTGCCAACAAATAACGCAGTTGAATTGTAAAAAATTAATATTTGTTGAATAAAACCGAAACAATGAAGCGAATTCGCTGTTTTAAGGCGCGGTCTATAAGGGTGTGTTGTGAGGCCTCTCTGGTGCATAAAATGTTAAAACAATGTATCAGAGTTCGTAACTCTATCCCATTAATAAATAAGCCTTACGTGTCATATATTACGTCTAATACCGTGGGCAAATTCATTAGCGAATATCGTAAAAGTAAGGGTATCTCATCCCACTGCCACCGTTATAAGCGGAACGGTAATGGATTCGTCTCCATTCAGATGATACTAAGGACGTAAACCGAGGTTTCATTATGCACACGCCGTTTTTAAGGTGAATTATCTTACTATTTGGATGTATAATACCAAACGTAATCATTTGTTATTGATTCTTTAATACTTCGATAATGATTTTTCTAAATAATAAACACTGTTTTCAATTATAAAATAAAGTCGAAATCAATATTTCAATAAACGTTAACAGGCGGCCGGCGAAAAAGACGACTGTTATTACTGTCTGTCGGGCGGGCTTGTACATGTATTACGTAGGTAAATTCGATGACGTTATTAAATGTTGTTGTAAGGAAAGCGAACACGTTTCTCACTCCCTACTTAAGAGTATATGGCCCAAAACACGAGGGGAACCCTGCCTTCCTCGTGGCAACGACGTTGATAACAGAATCAATAGTAGCGATAGCGTTAGTGGCAACGAAGATGGCGATAATAAAGGCGGTGGGGACGAAAATAACGATGATACAACCCTTCCCTCCCCCTATACCTTCGACAACAAGTAGATGCTAACCTTGTATATATGCCGGACTAATCCAGCCTATGTACAAGTAACTGGATAAAAATGAAATTATATTTAAAAAGGAAATTCGCAGCGTAAAAAATAATAATAAATGTAACAAGTGATATTATATTAATAGAGCGGCAAATGGTAAATATAAAGAGTAATAATACGTTATTGAAGTGGTAATTAGCAAATGTAAAAAGTGATAAAGTGTAAAACAAAAAAATGAGTAAAAAAAGGTACGCCTATTTATGGTTAACTTATAAAACCTTTCCAGTAACTCTAACAAAAAAGTGCTTATAAATACAAACGTTTTGATACCTTATTCGGAGCGCCTTTTGTCATTATATTCACTGTGTTCAATTTCCCGTCGATCTATGTTATATCCTAAAATTGGCGATGTTGATACAATTTACGTAAAAGTTCAATATCGATTATAAGTTTTTTTTTCTTTGTGATACCGAGTTCAACGAGTTATTCGTATGGGATAAAACGATAGGTATAGATTATTAAAGGGATGGGTTTTAAACTAATGATCGTAATAATTATTTGGATTATTATAGTTATGGTAATATCAAAGTCGAATTTTCAAACTATATTATAAATCTCGAAAGCGAAAATACTCTATACAACCCGTTTATACTTGGTCGAATTTTAATAAATAATGTTACATAGGATGAACTCATTTCGGTCTGATATTTCGTTACTGATGATAAGTATAACCTTTATTTATAAAATATAATCGTTCTTATTTGTAACAAATGTATTAGTAAAAATAAGCAACTTTGTTATACGTATATCGAGTAATATAAAATTGCGGCCGCTTTTTGGATTCCGGATTTACTACAGAAAACGCTTATTAAATGTCTTATATATATTATCTAACGGGTTTGTCTGACAACACGTAGCGATATGCAGGTTAACAGCCGTTTCATTATATAGCCTATACGAAATAAATTCCTCATATACGCTAATATGTATACTCGTTAGCCAAATTTACATCGTTTAGATTAATAAGGGCAAATTTATCTAATTATTCATTTTATACAAGTTTGGGAATATTTTTCTTTAACCTGATCGTTATACCTTTTAAACTTATTACGCAGTTTTCTACTTGAAATAATTTTGGTTTTGCGATTGATTGATTTTTTCAAAAAGAATAAATCATCTACTACAAAGAACGACGTATTACATAATATAAGTAATTTTTTTGTTAACATTCTAATAAATATGAAACCTTCTAAACGTGGTATTGAAATAAGTAGGCAGAAATTGAAGGTGAAGCTAGTTATTCAGAGATGCTTCCTATAATATCTTTAGTAAATATCAAATTAATATACACTAGTTTCAATAAAGTGGTAAAGTGGTTTAAAGATACGTAGGATCGTTCCGGGTGAATAGTATTTCTGAAGTTCCACAGATATATAGGCATGAATATGCAGTTTAAGATACATTTCTAATTAAATATAAATTTGTGTAATATTTCGGAGTTAAAGAAGAAGATCGTAGGGAATGCGTAGAAAAGTAGTCAATGCTGAAATCAAAAGGTGCTCGCTTCTTACGAAGTAGATGATTAGGTTATAATGTTTTACATTTCGACGTTAGTATATCCCTTAATGATAAATCGACGTTATGAAAAGGCTCATCAGTTTATCATTTTAGGGCTTTATCGTCTACCATTTCTTTTTCATACTTTAATATTATCGCTTAGCAAAGTAAATTGGTACTGTTTGGCAAGTTTACAAATATATAGTATTCTTTGGTACCGTTATTTTTTCAAGGGCTAATTGACCTGTTTTCGGGTTTTAAATTGAGACTTGAAACTATTACGGTAATTTCCAAACGCGTGTTTTCCGTATGTTGTTCTTTATCAACAATATTTTGCAAATATCGTTTTTGGTCTTTAAAAACGCAAAGTTATTACAACATCTGTTATAACGTTCATTTTTGCAACCTTAGTTGATGACGGTACTGAATCTGTATATACTTTATGGTAAACCTTGAAAAGCAAGAGTGTAGGGATCAATTTACGAAAAACCAAAAGTGTTGTTCGTAACGTTTACAGCTATTTATAAAATGAATTACCTTATGTTTATTCTCTTAATTTTATCAATATGATCTTATATTATTTTTTCTATGGTTTGTGATACCATTCATACTTGCTAATACTATAAGGCGCCTTCATATTGTTTCAATATATCAGTTTTAAGTCATTTTAACCTTTGTTAATTATTTAATAAAATCAAAAGCTGTACCTGTATCGTGGGTAATTTCATTCAGAGGCTCAGGATAAAAATTTGTTCAATAACGAATGAGATTATCTTAGTAATTCTTTACGAAAACGTTTAGGATAAATTTAGCCATTTAAAATGATGATATAAAGTTGACAGAAGCAAGGATAAAATGTCCATCAATATATATGATATTTATAATAATCTCGTAATTAAAGTTAAGATCGTTTTGGAGGCGGAATTTGAATCGCCGTAGGACTTGTAAGTATAACTGGAATTCTTTGAAAAACTTTTCTATAACCTTTAAGACCTTTTCTATTACATCTGTATAACTAGTTATATAGAGAAACTATTAAAACCGATGTAGAATCAGGTACTCAAACAGTTCGTAAAATATACATAGTTTCGATTATATTAAGTAAACGGCTTTAATTGTACAAATTTTCAGTGAAATTTAAAGGTGTTTAAACTCTAGATAAAACGATACGAATACGTAATTCGAAGCGCGTACGAATTAATTCATGATATTTCATACCTTGATTTTGAATTTATTTTTATTAGTTAACAAAAAGAGAAATAATGTTTCAAAATCTATTATATAAAACTTAACCGATTCGAATAGTTTATTTACTATTATTATAAAGAGTAACGACGATTTACTTTTTCAAAAAAAGAATTCAGTATAATTTTTATCCTATCGAGTTAAAATTTAGAAAAACTTGTTAAAAAAATATCGAATTACCGTTTTTAAGTGGTTTAGATTTTTAATGTGACGATAATTAATCTAATACATTGAAATCGGTAACTATAAATATGAAATCGTTTGAAATAAGAAATTATAGAAACATTTGGTGTACTGTTTTAGATATTGAGACTTGTGGTATATGAAAATGATATACTTTATAATATTATAAATACCAGTGAATACGCTTCTTTATCTTGAGTTGTTATATAAATTTCTTCCTCTTTTGAGTTGTATTTTGTTAAGGTATAAATATTTGAATAAACGTCGAAGTCTTTTTAAACGTTGTTATAATCGGTTGGATACGTTATATAATAACCCTTTTTACTTTTTAAACGGGTAATTGACCCATAATTATCGTTCAATATGAATTCATTCGTATATTAAATAGTTCGTCGATTAATAACTCACTTTATTACATATAATATGTTTTTTTGGGATCCTTAAGATCTAGTACACTTTTACGTTAATATAGTGATATAAGTAGCAATATTTTCCCTCAATTATAAGGGTGCCTTTTCTAATACCCGCCTCATCTTCGATTTTCAGGGTTTTCCTTCGGTATTTATTGCCTTAATATCAGTATTTAAGGCTTTTATGTTTTTTTTGGATATACTCTTAATAGCTAATTTAAAACGTGGTAACTATTTCGATAAACTCTGTTTTTTTAATTTACATTTTTTTATTTTTAGTCTTTGCAGTTATAAAATTCAATTTAAGGTTATTTTATCGTCGTATCTAAGTTTTAAGTAACTTTTTCAAAGTTGTATACAAAGCTTCTAAAATCTTTTCTGATTTAAATTATGTAAAATTTAAGTCTGTATTTCGACGTCATATTTTTATAACCACTAAAAGAAACAATATATCGCCATGATAAACCGGTTTAAACGTTTTATAATACTTTCTGATCTTCGCTAACGAATTGGTCAATATTTATAATAATATATTATTTCTATTACCATAGTATCTTCTAACAAACTCCTATATAATTCCCGTTTCCACCTTATCGTACAGCTTATAATGAGTTTTTATTTTTAAATATATTTCATATGATTGTAATACTTTATACATATATTAATTCACGTGAAATAACATATGTACCATTTTTTTACTCATCTAGTTGATATACTGGGCGAAAAGCTTGAATGTTAGTAGGGTTTAATATTTAGTTTCTGATGGGCATTTAATATCGTATGAATTTTATTGTTAAATACATCTCAAAACTCATTATTATAATTTTTACTCCTGTTTTACCATTTGGTCAAGTTTATAAGCTATATAAAGATATTACTATTAATAGGTAATCAATGGGGTCAAAAGTTTCAGTATAAGTCATAGTTTGTAAATATTGGGTCGTAAGGTTCGTATAATTGTTGATATATTTTTGTATTTTCTGCAAAAGCTTCGTCTTTTTCATTAGGGGAGTTTCTACTTTAGTTAAGATAGACGTTTAATGCGTTAATGAAGTAATTTGGGTTATATCCTTTTTTCAAAAACGTTTATTGCAAAGGGTTTATGTCTAACCTGATTAACGGATAAGTTTTGCAGCTTTTCCCCGTTTTTTTGTCGATCCATTAAACTCGGTTCATCTTTTGCAGGGCGCGGTGAATCTTTTGGAACATTTTATACTTTATGTACGTGGAATGTTTCTACATTAAAGCTTCTTCTGTTGGAATAGCAGTAATTATAGTATAGTGAGTTAACTTTAATGACATCGAAGTTGACTATAATAACTGCAAATTAAGTGTATTGTTTTGTGAGTCTATTGTAATGGTTACAAGATAATTACGTTATGCGCTCACTTTACACTTGGGCAAAGTCCAAAAAATTGGCTATACAAATTACTATTCAGACAGGCTATTAGTCTGCTATATCTAGAACAATACATTCTCCACAGCACGAATAAAATACTACTGTTACTTCAACCAATCGAACCAACAACATTGCAACGTCTAAAGGTCTATCATAGGAAAGGCCTACTGATAATAATTAGTGCTTATTAGTATAAGTAAAGATAAGCTAATAAAAAAACAAGGCTACTTTTTAGTTACGCTTTGTAAAAGACCAAGGTAAAAGTAAACTTCTTGCGAAGAGCCTCTACTACTACGTCGGTTGTTCACGGCAGTATATGAAGAAGATCTCCAAATTGCGTCGGTTTTTTACGGTAATCTAAAGGTAACGACGGTATCGCTATTAAAAACACCAAAAATCCTTCACTAAATCCTTGAAAAGTAAGTTAAAATTAACCGTTAAAAGTCTCAAAAATCACCAAGTTGGCAAAAAGTTAAGTCAATACTACTATGGATATTACCACGACAAGCGCTACTGCCACAAAAACGCCTAAGTACTATGTTATTCAACCACCAGTATCAAATGACTTCCGACCTTACCCACTATGTAACTTTTCCCCTTAATACCAAGTTTTTCCTTTATTTCACTTTTTTCCTTTTATTACGCGACTTTAATAGTTAAAATCACTATAACAAGCGAAAACACTAAGTCTCACCAAGAAAACCAGGTTACACGACTTAACGTCAAATCATTTCGCGTCTTTACATCAAAACACTAAGTACCTACACTTTCAAGTTACCAAATTCCCTCAACTAAATCTAAACTTCAAAATAACTTTCGATCAAAACCGAATTGAAAAGAATAAAAGACTTTGAATCCCTCTTTCAAACCTACTTTAACCAGATACTTGAGGGACAAAATGTCAACTAAACGTTTTTTCAAAAACATTTAATTAACTACATTAACTATTACACTATCGAATTTGAGGCCAACAAAAAATTGGGTTGAGTTAAACACACCTTTCAAAACTTCCGTGAGTTTTTTAACACTTAGAAGATTAATATATAAAAGATACTTCAAAGGTGTATTAAAGCTAGGTCAAAAAAGACAACCACTCATTATAGTATCTACATCTCAAAAATGAACCTATTAAGACTGATAAAAACTTTTTCCTTATTCACCTAACCAAAAGACTACTTTAAAACCCGAATCCTTAAAACACTTGAGACAAAAGTAAAACCGTTAACGACACCTCACGCCCTCATATTCATTTCAGGGAACTTCCCCTTAATCCACAATGAAGTCAAGTCTTTTTATGCTTCGATGATGAAAAACATATTAATCTTCTCAGAAACCTAGCACCTTTACGTAACAACGCAGGTACGTCCTTAACGGCGGTAAAGAATGTGAAACAACAGCTTCCAACGCAGAAAAAGGTATTAAAGTCGGCGCTATACGGTCAATTAAACACGATCGTCAAGTTCTTCAAAACTCGTCCTATGGCCAAGTTCCTCTTACCCCTCAAACCTTACCTCAAAACCGTCAAGTTCCTTAAAGCTAAAATTTCCACGATAGATACGCCTATACACATAAACCTACCACATATCCAACCACAAAACTTTACCCCTTAGGCTAGGAAACGAACAACTACCCATATTATCGCGATCCGAAAGCTTTAAAACCTAAATTAACAGGAAATATCACCTTTGATTAAAACAACTATTACGACCTACCTTCTAAACCTATTAAAATAGTCAATATCAATTATAAACTTTTTATGGACTTTGGAAAAATATAGAATGGCGTGAAAAAGTATAGCGGGAAACCTTACAACGTTTTGAACACGAAAATAATACTATTTGTTAAATATTTTCAAGTAAATGAAAGTTTTCCCTTTAACTTTTACATACTTTTCTCCAAAATACTTATTGGTCACGCCAAATACTATTACTTAACCTTCCTAACGCGAGTAGAAACCTTTCGCGAGATTTATAACTGCATAAAAATCTATTTCGAACGCGACATCCACCTTACGAGGAACCATAAAAACTAGGTTACGATGAGGTAAATAACAATAATAGTTAAAAAGAAAAAGGAGGAAAGACTGATAAATATTTTAAATTAAATATTCAGAAAATTAATGCTATGCTAAAAAGTAATAGTGGAAACACAAGTTGGTGAAACCATGCTCCGCGAACAGGTATGAGGAATAGTTACAGGTATAAACGAACTTAAACACGCGTTATAACTCCTAAATACTACCTGTAAAAGATTTTATTTCAGCTAATTACGATACTCGCTTACGATTGTAATAACACGTACGCTACACACGCTTAATATGTATTCCCAAGCGAATAATTTCCGTAATATAAATAAATAAAACCGAATACTAATATATTAGGTCGATCGTAGATAAGAACGACTCCAACGTTTAAAATCTATTCCAAAACCTTGAAATTGGAAGTAATAACTATATAAATATCAACAAATTTCAAATTGAAACGAACCTGCTAACCGAAAAATCTATCGTTGTAATAATAATGAAAATTGTTAACTTTATCATAAATAAGGTTATCAATTGAACCAGCACCCTCCTCCTAAACGTACTAATAAACCGGTAATGTACCAAATTTAATACCCCATTCAAACGAACTGCTTATAATTTACGTTTACCTTATTATAGGGATATTTATCCTTTTACTCTTTAGAATTTGACAAAGGTGTAACAAACTCCACAAAATGAATTATATTTATTATATAAATGGACTACTTGAGCTGTAGACGACTGGTTTATGAAGTATTTTGCATTGAGAAAAATTAAGATATTTTGTTGTCATTATCAAATTGATGCGCAAGCATCCCGTACATTTCAATATACTTTAAAGAACGATAAAGAACTTGTATAACAAGGGTTCTACAAAAGTTTTTTTTTTTTTTTTACCTACTTAATAAGTAATATTTCAATATTGCAGATATGTTGACGTTAGTTTATAGAGTGAAGGCTTTTACCTGAATATTAGTGAGAAATATATTAAACATGTTTTGTATATTATGTATCGATACGTATTTAAGACCATAAAATATGTTGACTTATGATTGATGAATCGACTTTGCGGTAGGAAAATTCGATGTACATATTTAAATTATGGGTATTCACTAAAAATGGGTCTTATTCGAAGTCTATTGGAGTATTGGTAAGGTTGAAAGATTATAGGCGTTATTTTATGAAGATCATAATATTATTTCCCACGAAAGATAGGTTTGCTGTTATCAAAAATAATATTTTCAATAAAATTGAATTGATTCATTGACTCGATTAATTTTCAAATCCTAGTTTCAAATTTATTTAGTTACTGATGTATATTTGCGTTTCATGAATGAACTTTTATTATTAAGGGATATTTAAATGATAAATCTGATATATAATGAAATAATGAGGAAATGACAATAGGAATTATCAATGTGGTAAATTATTTACGCCTTAAGCGATATAAATGGTTTATTGGTAATGGATGTAATACAGGATTTATTATAAACTAAATGTTTTGTTTGGAAGGAACATCATAATATACATAGTATCTTTAAGAATTTGAATATTATAAATTTACATGTATTTATTGATATTATTAACGGGTACGTAGCCTTTTATATGATAAAAGTTAATAAATACATTGACTTGAACGAAGACCATCATGGCGAATGAATTGATAAACATGATATATTCACGACGATTTTCTATTAGTCAATTCAATAGCGAAATAGTGGAAGACTATTCACCAAAAGTTATTATTATTCCAGAAAATATAAACTCGAAGAAATATATGAGATGGTGTGGAGTACTTAGCAGAACAAAAAGAATAGCGAAATTTCTGTTCAATTGTACAACAAATTAATTATGAGAAAGTTGTATAAAACTTTTAAAACGAGCGATTCAATTGATATTAATAAATCTTTTATATAGGAAGTCGCATATTTTTTACTTCAAAGTGAGTTTAATTTAGAAGACAGTAACTTGAATTTTTTTCAATTAAGTATAGTTTTTGAAGTCGAAGGTAAAATCACAAGTCAACCTTTCAAATGGTTTTAATTGATTATCTCAAAGTTGTAGAATAACCAAAAATACCAGATGTTTTACTAATCGTCAATAATTTAAACCCATTCGCTATTTTTCTGTAAGTTTAGTAATGAATAATAGTAAAATGAATTAGAAGTTCATATTCATTGGAAATTATATTAATGAAGCGTATCCTGTAGTTCATGTTATATTTGTAACGTATCGTATTGGTAGGTCCTCATTGTCCGAACGTAGTTGATTCGAATTGTGGTCGAAGTAACTGGTGTATTGGGCTGAAAGTAGTGATTTTAAGTTTGGCAGATCTATAGGCGGCTTTCGCATTAGTCCATATAAGCGACTGTTTTGCCTATATTCAATATTAAAGTAGGTACTTGATATTAAGGAAATACAATTAACTTACTATTAGTAAAATCAACGTAAAGTTAGTTCAACCAAATAAACTACTATATATATATATATAGGTTCACTTAACCATGAGCGCGTTCATCGTTTTCGTGTCGGCTTTTCGCGCGTGCTCCGTTATTACCTTCGCGAGTATTACATTTTCTTTTTGAGAGCGTTTCTTCTACGGTTTTCTTTTTGTGGCAGGTGTTCGGCTGGATTGTATTAGCGGGTTGGTCTATTAATTTTATGAATTCGATGGTTATTCTTATCAGGATGGGAATTCATTGGATAGTTCTCGTTACAAAGAAGGGGGTTATACGGATTACAGGGAGATAACTTTCGATATAGGTTGGCTACAATAGTAATAATACCGGCGGGAATATAGCTTACAACATCGTTATCATATTGAAAATAATATTTCAAACGCGGACTTTTAATGTACTAACCACTTTATTCATAGTGTTCCATCGTTCGTGAATTTGTCGATTAATGTTTTTTTTTTTTTTTTTTTTTTTTGGATGCGTTCCGTTTTATTTCTGGTAAAATCCGTCATTTCTACCAGTAGGTGTATAGTTTTCGGCGATAACCAAGTTTTTCAATATCTTTTACACTGGAGCGTAAAAGAAAATTGAAGGTAATAAAGAAAAAGGAAGGAGAATGCAAGATAGTTGTTGAGCGACTTATGTATTTGATTTCAAGGTTAACTTTTTTTGAGTTAAAGCCCATTAGCCTTGAGTTTGACATAGTAATATAAAAGTAAGTAATGAATCTACCAGTTATATTTGCAACTGTTTACGCATTTATAAAACCTATGATAAATTAGAATATAGTACACGATTAACAGTCATAATGTTGATCATTAGTGGTGTAGGTAAAAGTAGTTTCATAATGTAGATGAAGGAATTTAATGTTTCTTGCGTGTTTACTTGCGAGTTAGTAAATGTTCTTGATCTGTAAACTCTAGTGATAATATTATGTAATTGAAACAATTAATAGCACATATTTATTTAATTTATCAATTCGTTTACAGATACTTTTTTTCTGTTCGACAATGTGTTTATGTATGTGTACAAGCGGTACTAGATATTCTAAGTTTTATTTCTTACTGTAGTAAAGTTTTCAGGTGTTGAAATCAGTGCGAAAATAAGTTGCATATGTGGGTAAAATTGTATCTGCTATCTGAACTTTAAACGTCTAATGGAATTTCGTTCGTATGTTGATTCTATATTGTTCTGAAACGAACTTTCAAGGCGTTGTGGAAACAAAGTGTCTTTTTAGATGGATAATATGAAATTTACCGTAGATATTTCAATTCAAATCAGATCATTATCGTCACTTACTTTGTGTAATTTCAAGCTAAAAAGTGGTTTTCAGTAAAATATTCCTATATTCGCTATTAAGTAAGAGTTCATCAGAACTTTTATTTTACCAATTAATGTAATTTTACGTTCTTTCAATATTCTTTTATAACCAGCTCAAAGCTAATGCCGCGAATGAAAATAATACCTGTAACGTTCACAAGTTGTTATTGATGACTTAATACAGAATATTTCTTCGAGGCGACTTCCAGTGAATCGATTTTATGTCGGAAGATTTCTGGATTATGAGTTAAATTGACAGTAGTGTTTATCAATTTCAATAAAAATACTCAGTGACGTTGGTCTTATTTAAATCAATGTTAGCTGCATTTTTTTCAAATAATATACAAAATGTTAACAATTCAATTTTTGAACTCATAATATAGCTGTTGTTTCAATGGTACGAAACAATCATGTATTTTCTGGTGAAATGTTAATTTATAATTCGAGTAGTAAGTGTATATATGTTGAAACATTGATGTAGAGATTTATATTGTAGTAATGGTTAAACCGATACTTTGAATAGAGCTTGATTTTTAACATGTACGATTCAATTTAGGCGGTTTCTCATCCAATTTTATCGTAACTCTTTTTTTATTGCTTGCCGCTAATATATATTTCGTTTCGTGAATATTTTTTTTGGAATCGACTATATCCCTAGAAAAATAAACTTACCCTCAATAAAATATAAATAAGTATAGTTACTTGAATTTTACACTTTACCTTTTGTGGTAATAGACTTGTTTTGTGGGTTATTAACAATTCACGAGAAAAGAGGAACCCGAGTTTCAAAACGGCTTTCAGTTTAATATATTACTGTTAAAATGAGGTATTTGAATGGTTTCATTTTTAGATGTAGACAGCGTCAAAACCTGAATTTGTTGGGATGGTGTGTGCAAATAGAAAGGGTTTATCGGAAAATTTTAAGCAATTGTAAGGGGTGTTTAGGGGAAAAAATCAGTGATATGCGTGTGTTAAAAACAATTATATACGTTCGTAGACCTGATCGATGATGTGAAATTTTTGGGAAGACTTTATCGATAAATTGAAAACTATGATGTTGGTTTCAATATATTGACTCGAGATATTTCAGTGATAGAATAGAATGATAAAGCTAAGGGAAACATCAAGAATATTCACGTATACAACCCCAAATGATGTTGGATAGCCTAAGTTTTCTCTTTTACTTTACGTATTAATGCTGAGTAATTAATTAGTTAACTGGTAGTTAATATATATTTGCATTTAGTGATGGTTATGATCGTCAATTTGAGGAAATGTTATCACTACTTTTCCTATAGTCCAACTCGTTTTTTTCAATAATAAGGTAAATAATAATAATATTTGTTATAGACTTTAGCCTTTTCCATTGAGTCTATAGGTTATGTAACTATATACGTAACGTGCGGTGTGCTAACCACGTGTTTAAGATTTGTACGAAGGAATACTATAGACTTTTCTATTTTTCTATCTATATCTTGATAGTGAATTCTATTTGGAACATTTTTTTGCTTACCATCGTAATTGAGACTATAACATACTCTTTAATTTCTCCTTCATCTTTTCGAAGGAATATGACTTACTATAAACGAATTGATAGCAAATATTAATAATTTCGTGCTCTAATTAAACGCTATCGAAGAAAATAGGTCGTTGGCGAATACCTAATCCGTTATTTTTGTAAATATATCACTCACCTCTTTGGCAACGACTTAAGCCAATATACCTCGCTTATAAGATACCATGAATTATATCGTATTTACTGTGAAATTAATATAATAACCTAAATAATCGATTTTTATTCTTGTAGATATTATTATATATCCTTATAGTTAGTACACGTAGGTCAAGTGGTAGTATACTACACTGTAAGGTGCACTCTTGCAGAGTGCACGATAACGTATCACGCTGCAGGCTGCGCTCTTGCAGAGTGCATCATACGTGGTGCGGCCTAGAAGAGGCGTTCCAAAGTATATAACAAAGTGCCACTGCCCGGATAAAAGGTTTATAACCTTCCATCCGTAGCATGAATTTTCTGAATGTTTTTTCCTAACTCATCTATCTTTACTTACTACAATAACAATTTTCTAATTACTCTTCTACTCTTTTACGTCTACGTAAATTAGGTAAAGACCCTACCGATACTAATGAGTAGCCGATTCGATTAACTCTAAATAGATAAGAGGAAAAATAGATAAATATAAGTTAAATACTTATAACGGGATATTATACCGGTTCCACTCATTTATATTTTAATACTATTTTTTTTTTAAAAAAATGAAGAATAGATATAAAAAGTGCAAAAGGTAAGTAACTTTAAAAAGGATAAATTTAATACGATATTCATGCCCCTTATTTAGCGTTTCATTCATTAAAGCCTTATTACGCTACTATAAACCATTCTTTAGCGCTTTAACGTACCCGTGTACTTTTCGGAGAACCTCTTATTACCTATCAAGCTACGTAAGCTAAAACCACCAAAATTTGGAACGCTTCATTAAAATTTATCCAATTTAAACGTAATATCCAAACGGTTTACAAAACCCAAACGCAGTAACAAACGTAATATCCACACCGCTTACGAAACCTAAAAACGATTACGAACGGAACAAATAAACCGCTCATAACTAATAAGAGTGGTAACAATTCGATATCCAAAACACCTACCACTTACGAACCGAAACTTTTATACTGGATATATACCCAAATACTTCCCCTGTCCCTCCATTTTCTCATTTTCTCTATCCGCCTGCTGATCGTTCGCCTTAAACTCCGTATGTTAAGATTAATACTCACGAGGTGAACTTTTTCTAACTGTTTCATTAATATAATGTTAGTAAACGTTTAAAGAACCCTATTTAAAATGCCTAATTAACCTATAATTACACTTCATTTACGCATTATTTAAACTTTATTCATACTGGTAAAAGTCAAAAGCTTTACTTCAACCGCTTGACTTATTGTATTTACTTTGAATTTACGAGTTTATATGCTTTTTATTTATTTTAACATAAATTATCCTAAATTTTAATCGTACTTTAATCCTACTTATTACGTGAAACCGGTAATTTATACCGCTTTAATATACTAGGTACATATAGGAATCATTATCCTTAATCTCTCCAAAATACCTATAAATATAACCCTAATATCAATAATGCTAAAAAACATTAACAGTTACTTCGATTTTTCGGTGTAATATACAGGAATTCAAAAATCTATAATATATAAAATAAACCCAAGCCTATATAATAATACTATCGATATACTAATTAAGTAATTAAACCTATATACGGTAAATAAGTATATCTTAGCCGTGGTTTTTCGTTATTACGAGGAGAAAACCTAAGGACCTGATATATTAAATAATTTCTATAACATAATTTCGAATTCAATGTTAGGTATATAGTAAACGGTAAACTTCTTTATTACCGAAGCCGTACGAATTTGACTGCGAAGTAAAGGAATTAATATTCTAAAAGGCAGGAGCGGCTGCTTTGTAAAAGCCTCATTCGAAATAGTACGATTCACCGAATTATTAAATTAAAAGAATAAAAATATATATTAAACGGAATTTGTAACAGGATATTACCTAAAGAAATATAAGAAACATAGGGTAAAGAATATGCGGATGAAACGATAAAATAGTTGTAATATATTAGTATAAGGCGTGAAACGATTTGATACTATAATTATAGTCTAAGTTAGAAATACAGAATTTGAGTAAAAAGAAAAACAGCTATAATTATTGTACATTACATGGGTATAATACACCCTTATACCGGTATATATTACAGAAAAGAAACGAATACTAAATTACTTTTTCAAAACGGTTAATACCCCATTCGACTGTAACGGAAGTGGTCGCGACCCCGAAAATAACCCGATCCAAGAAATAATCAGCAGCGCAAAACGCTAATACGAACCTTACGGACTAATGCCTACCAATCACGACCCTTACTTTAACCTTTTACCATACCGTTTTCCCATTAATAAAAGCGACCTTATAAAGCTTACTAACTTCGCTAAGCTTTAGGATAAAGATAAGAATTACAACTATACCCCGTCCTCCATAATAAAATATGTATAATAATTAATACGTATAAAAAGCTAAATATCAAACTGTTTTAATTTCACGTTATTTTACCAGATATATTGTTGAGGTAGATTAAGGAGTAGTATATATACCACTATATTTGAGTAAATTCATTTACGAAATATTATAACCGTTTAAAATTAAACTTTAATATAAAGATTAATTACGAACTTTACGATAAAGACTAAATTAGCATAAACCGGAAATCCCGAATAAATGAACATAAAGACGTTAATAAAAACCTTAAAAGTGTATTTACCACCTCATTGATAAAGTTTTAAAAGTACTAAACGGCTTTTAAACAGGACTATAAAGTTGATAAATTATTTATATAAGTCGTGACAAAAGTATATAGAAAAAAACTAAATTTCGATTTCATATTATCATAACCTAAAAAGAACTTAAAATTGTTTCATATAGGTTTTAAAATATCGTTTAAAACCTTTATACGCTGATAGACAAGCTTCGAAACACTATTCGTAACCGATAGAACCGAAGGCGAGAGTTAAATTACCAAAGTCGACCTCCCCGAAACAATTTAATACGTTTTGGATGAAAGGTTTAAATTATACCCCAGGTAAAAAAAAAGCTTTAAAAACAGCTATTGAAAAGAAAAGTATTAGGTAAAAAGCCTCAAAAATAAAAGGCAAAGTCTCTATTAACGAGAACGATCCTATGGTTAGGGACGAAATGTATTGAAATTATAACAATATTTACAAAAATGTATACAGAGTCTTACGGGTTCGTAAAACAATTGTATTGTATACGAAGAAATCGGCTACATGTTTATTAATTACCTAATATACAAGTATATTCGAATTAAACGACAGTTTGAAACCGATTAGGTATTGGAAACTAGACAAACACTCATTTTATAATATACGTAACCGAGTACAAATGTGGAAATGATAAATTGAATGTTTATTATTACTAATATACCTCCGGAAAAGAAAACTTTAAAGGTAATTATATTTACCTAATAAACGAAAACGACGAGACCATCTAACGCATTTTTATAGGCCTATAAAACGCCTTATTTCTATATAGTATAGGTCTAAACTATAAAGAAAGTGTATTAAACGTATATATGGAGTCGTAATTTACGCTTTTAAATAGGTACGGGAACCATTTTCAGGTTATTATACCTAATACCAGCGTGGCTGAACTCTTCACGGCCGGAAAATAATGATTCGACGTGTTTGCGGCGAAATTCCCAAAGTTTTAATTCGACCGAATAAAAGAATATCGAATTTTTTTCTTCGATAAAGGCAAAGAGTCGTTGCTTAGAACGATTGTCATAAATACGCGATTCGAACCGATTAATTTTTACGTAATAAAATTTAAAACGCTATTCATATTTTTATAAGCTAATAAAAAGAAGCTTAGAATTAAGGTTCAGGATACGAATAACTAACTTATTCGCGTTTCGAATAATATATTTATCGATATTATATACCTAGATAGTTAGTCAGTATTATACGTTATCCATACAATAACATTACTTCAGATCATTAAGTTTATACGAAACGTTTTCATTACAAATTACTTAGAAGTTTTGGTTAATTGTTAGTTAAAGTTTATTTAGGGCTTTTAGACTAAATTACTTATAACGTTAAAATAGCTTTCAACTTTACTAAGTAGCGTACCAAAGTTAGGATTACCTAGAACGAATATGAATAAATACTAATTTAAGCACTATAAGGCATTAACAAATGTAAAGAATATTATAAAACATTCAAGAGGGCGTATAAAATATTATTTGAAAAGTAAAATGGTACCTGTTTCAAGGAATCTATTTCGTAAATAACGGTTAACGCCGTTAATAATACTTTCAGCCCAAGTGGACTAATATTCACATTCCTTATTTTCAATACTTACGTAAAGATTTTATAAACTCTTCACCATCATTAACTATGGTATAAAAGGCGAATACTGTGGCGAAATTCATAATAACATTACGTTCCCTACGGGCTAGGAACGATGTTTTAAGAACGTTAGATATAAAGAATGTCCTATGAAAAACTGGAATTCTAAACTTATTACTATAATTTAAGGTTTCAGTTTGGAAAATTAAGGACGAATGGACTGGCCTTAGAAAGATCAACGAATTGAAAGGCTAAAATGTGTTTGTTCATTTACCAAATAGTATAAATTTGTTTTGTTGGATAATAGTACAGGTGTATAAAAAAAGGTGGAAAAAAGCGGCCTAAAACCGTAATCAGATTAGAATAGCCGACGGAGCTACTTTTAAAACGACGAATCCAAACCGTTCCTAATTTTATTACAACCCTCAAATCGTACATTCGATCCATTATCACTATACGAAAGCAACCCGTTTATATTAATAGGATTAATGACTTACCACCGGGGTTGCCTTATTAACCTAAAATCCAAAATAACACCTTAAAAATTATGTCGAAAATTTCTTTATTATTTAAAAAGCGATAACAAACCGCGAACGTATATTAAAGATTTATCGCAGGGGCATTATTACCACTCTAAACGTCTTATTTAAATGATCCACTTAAACAGAAATCTTTACTTTAGTCGACTAAGGTGTTTTTCACTTTGAACGATTGGACCTAATAGTTAACAGCGTTTATAGAATTTTTACCACTCGCCTTGAATATAAAGTCAAGGATAAAACCAGAAAATTATACGAGAAGATACGACTAATTGTAAAAGAATCTAATGATGATGGTGAAAAAATATTATAATCTAGTCGCTTACCTTATAAAGGGTGAGAAACCGTTGGATTTTTATATTCTTAGCCTTTTTTAATACCTTTTATAATGTATATATTAAAATTTGCAATATTTTATAAGTGTTGGAATAGTATTGAATACAGTGTAGTGGGTCAACTTTACTATCTGTAAAGTTGACCGTACTGCAAGTGTATTGCTTTTTGCGGACTTACCGCATTGGATGTAAGTCGAGTGCAGTACGTTGCACTTCACTCTAAGGCACGGGCCAAGCAATTGATTATAAAAATTACATTGCAGATTGGCTAGCGGTTTGCCAAACCTAGAACAATACATCCACCATCTAACCACGAAATACTACTGTTACTTCGACCAATTGAATCGACAACGTTTAAACGTTTAAGGCCTACCAACAATAAACTTATATATAATTTGAAGAGAGGTATAAACGACGTATTAACGCCGATATACCTACGGATTCTAAAAGACACTACTTACCTCAAACAATCTTACGTATTTTAAAACTGGTTTACAGCGAAGTTAAAATTGGTGTTTACTAGTAAAACACCTATTAAAGGTATTATAAAGAGCGGTTAGAAATAGCTAGCTTAACCTTCAACCTGTGCCTATTGGTTTTAATAACCCGTTTTAACGGCATTGCACTGACGGGCATGTAAACGCACGAGACATTGACGTTATATGATGCGTTGTTTTCCGTATTTGAAGAAAAAAATCCTTGGAAAGCCGGCTTAAAAGTAAAACCTAAAAAAATTCTAATGGAAAACTACATAATCAACTTTAATATCATTACTATTATATTTCAGAATAGCGTTTTAATTTTCAAGTAAAAAAGGTAGTTGGATAAAGTTGCTTTTATAGTTTTGGATAACGTTAAAGGGCCAACGAATACAGGTGTTAACGCGTACATGACACTTAGTTTATTTGAGGAGTATAACTGGAGACGGTATTCAACCTTCCGGTCGCCGCGTAATGTTGAACCGCACTGTTAAAATATATATATATAAAGCGTTTAATAAGCGCCCTACGTGGTAAATATATAATCAAAAGCGCGGTTTAAATTTTTTTTTGTTAAATATACGTATTATAAAATTGTTTGTTTTTATTAACGCTTCCTTCGCTAATAATAAGGACTGTATTGCGAAAATATGTTTCATTTTGGTTTTAGGTAACGAAACACCAGCGCGAAACGGCTTTACGCTTTGTAAAAATTGATCTATTAGAGCTTTACTAAGTATAGGCGGGTTATAAGAAGCGTTTTTGTTTGGGAATTTTATAGTATGGTTAAAGAATTTCATTAGAAATCATCATAGAAATAACGGTCTAGATGATTATTTCTAATATTATTTTAAAACTTATTCCTATTATGATATATATCAATTTTTTCCTACTTGACAAGTATCTGGTTAAATTTAGTATCACGAATGCAAAACGTTTTATATTCAATATTATAGTTTTATCAAAATTATGTAAACGCTGGGAAATCGAGGAAACGAGATAAATCGATGGAAAATCTAATCTAACGGATGTAAAATAAAGAACGCTCTAAAAGAAGTATTAGAAACGCTTATATCGACTGATAAACTATTTAGGAGTATTGTTAAAAAGGTGTTACAACTTTAATAAAACTGATATTTTAGGTTTTACTTTATTATATAAATTTTCATGTTTGAAAGCGGTTCGAAATTCAATATCTACGCCGTTTCTCGAATCATACTATAATATACAACTTGTATCTACTACGCTTTTACGAATTTGACCCTATTTGGATTTACTATTTCACCCTCCTTTTGACATACAATCACTCTTTGTTTTATAAATTTCAGCACTAAGTTGTTGAATAATTTTTTACCATTCTTTGTTTGAATTTATGATTTCGCAACGTTTTTAACATATTGTCACTCTTTATTTTGTATATTTCAAACTTACTTTATCTTTTTCTATTATTTACTTATATTACGAATATTTTTCAGAAAGTAATAAGATTACTATGTAACGTACTGTATTATGACCTAGCGCGCTGAGCTGGTTGAAAACAGTAGGTATTTAATATTAAGAGGAGAAGAAGAGAATGAAGTCGCCGCGTCCTTACTATTGTCCTCGTCACTCTTCCCCTTTGTAATGGCGTTACCACCATTACTGCTACCGATGTCGTTATCGGCGTTACTGAAGAGGTGACCTCGCGTTTTAGTCCGCATACCCTTAGGTAAAGGCGCGTTTTTGTTTACCCTTTTTACGGCGATACAGGATAACGTCATCAAACTCGCCTGTGTAGTATATATGTAAGCCCCGTTTCCAAGTAGTAATAACAGCTGCTGACTCCTTCATCTGCTGGTTAACACCTATTGCTCCTTAATATCGGTTTATTTCAATTGCTTATAATAGTAGTTACTTTTAAAATTACCCTGAATAACGTGTTTAGAATGTAAAGATTTAAGTTCGTGGTTGGAATTGCAGTTTTTATAACGAATTGATTATAAAGACGACGGATACATAATACGGATTCGGGTTATGGCCCAAGACTAACAGAACGGGAGCGTATCCGTTGCCAGTCCGTTAGTAACAGTGTTACTGGGCTAAAAGATCCGCGTTTTCGTAGTAATCATTAATAAACTTACCTATGGTTGCGGACGCAATATACGGTACGTAGGGTGTATATATTAGCGGCTTAAAGCTACGGACCCAAGTACTTCGCTTTAACGTCTTAAGCGTTAAAAAAGCTTTACGACACATCCTAGCAATACGTAGCTCAAGGCGGTGAAGAAGGTCCACCTCGACTTTCTTATTTAAAAGAATATTAAGGGAAAATAAACGGGGGGATTTAATAAGTACGAATCGCGACGTAGCTTCGTTAGGTTACGTTTGTGGTATAAAGAGATCTTCGCGTGTTAGGCGGGTTTTCCTCGCGAGGAAAGAGTAAAGTTTATAACCATAGGAGAACTCTGTTCCTTCCCTAAGGCGTTGGTGGGGAAGGAGAAATGAGAGGGAAATAGAAAGGGGGTGGAGGTATGAGTGGCGGCGGCGGCAGGCGGTGAAGCCGAGGGCGAGGCGTTAATAAAGGAAATGGTATCTGAGGAGTGGGGGGTTGTTGGCGGTAGCGGTGGTGGCGGTAGTAGCAGCGGCGACGGCGGCGGCGCGTCGGTGCTTACGCGCCAAACGGCGCCTAATACTTCTGTTTTTACGCTACATCTGTTTCAAAGTGAGGTTAGTATATACGTTTTGGTTAGGTAACCTACCTGTTGGAGCGGTTCAAATTAATTAATTGAAATAGGGAATGAGGTTTAATTGGAATAGGGACTTACATTAGCTTTGGATACGGGCCGTAAAAAGGAGGGAAAGAGAGATTTTACTCAAACCGATAGCGATATTTTTTATATTGATCTAAAACTTGTAACAACATAATCACCCTTACGCAATTACCCCTATAGCACCCGTGTAAACACACTCCTGTCGAAAAAAAAAAGACGTTATTAATAACCATATCGTCACCGATTAGCTATATTAACTCAAGATTAATTATAATTACCACCGCGACTAGAAACTACCAATTCAAACCATTGTAATTGGTACTATAACTACACTGTTATTATAGAAATTACTAATTTAAAACTTTATAAATTGTATCGTAATGAAACTATTAATATCAGACTATGAATATAAAACATATAAAGAAAAAAAAAGATTGCCTATAGAGATATTATTATATATCTTTGTAGTTAGTATACGTAGGTTAAATAACAGTATACTACACTGCAAGGTACACTCCTGCAGAGTGTACGATAACGTGTTACACTACAGGCTATACTGTTACAGAGTTAATCATGCGTGACGCGGTTTAGAAGGAACGTTCCAGAGTGTATAGAAAAGTGCCACTGCTCAGATGAGCGGTTTATAACCTTCTATCCGTGGCGTGCACTCTCTGAATGCTTCTTCGTAACTCATCTATCTTTATTTACTACAATACCAATCTTCTGATTATTCTTCTAGTTTTTACGTTCACGTGAATTAAGCACAGACTTTACCAACGATTTTCGACTTTGAATCCGATTTCATTTAAAGCGTAATGAAAATTTAGTAATTTGAAGCCGATTCAACGGTAATTTGTATTGATTTCCCAATGTTTAAGGGTAGCTATAAACGATATATTTAATTATAATTCGATTGATTTGCCTTTACGTAGGCGGTGACAGGTTGAAAAATTAAATTTACACTAATGATGAATAATATATCAATTGGATAAGGTCGGTATATGTTTTTCTATGTCCAAGGTTATTATACGTCGACAGTAAAATAAGCTATTGAGATATATTACAAAGCCGGTAGATACAAGAGTATATACTATGTAAATAAATTTTTAGACTACATTAAAGCTAAGTTTGAGGACCCTTATCGCGTGTATGAAACCTTAACTTAGTTGAAAAGATTACTTATAAACGATAAAAACTTATGAATACCGCTTATTATCAGGTTTAAAACATCATTAGTTTAAGTAGGTGGATAAAACTGACTTTCGGCCGTAAAATGTAATTACCTACAATTTCGCGTATCCTTACGTATTAGCGACAAACCTATTACGGTAAGTGCTATGAGTTTCGATTATGTCGCGTATTTATTGAAATATAGCGAGCTCACCGACAAATTAAAGTTTTTAAATTGAAATTAACGTTTTGATCAATAATTATTAGAACACGTATAAGTATTAAAGCCAGATAAAAATATAATTATAATAAGAGTTTATACTTATAAGGTATCCTTATTAAAAGGTTGAGATAATCGAAACTATTATTTCAATAAATTTATTCGGTATACGTTTGAAATTGAAAACGCATATAGACGTGGATAACAGCGAAAGAATGGTGGGTAAGGTTAGGTATAAGTCGTTATTTATGTTATGGTTCGTCGGATTACTATTAATATAGTTTCGAACTTCACCCGACGTTACTTCCGACATAGTTGTATACGATCCAAGTTGAAAAGATAAACAAATGTCTCCTATTAACGGCGAGGGGGGAAGCCTAATTCCTAAATATAGTTTCGTTTAAAAGTTATGTAACTTTGATAAAGTATTTGCAAAATCGAATGAAAATGTGTTTAGTTTAATTAAAATACGTATGAATAATGATCAATATTTTATTTCTATACTTTTTAATAATACCGTTTTTTAATCTTTAAGTTCATTTTAGTTGTAATTATTATTATATTGTAATTGTGGTCTTAATATAAGGGTTAAAAATTAAGTAAATTCGATTATTATTTGTTCGAAATCTAGGCTCAATCATGGTGCTTCGGGGGAATACGCGTATTACCTTAATACTAAGTTTCGTATAAATATAAATAAATAGTATAACCCAATATTAATATATATTATTCCTGTTATAATGCTAGATATAAGGTTTGTGATACTTTGGATACAATATTAATAAGTGATATCAAGAGTTAACGGTAATAATTCAACGTTTAATCATGAAAGAGTATTAGCTATCAATATAATAATAGTATTGGTTAAGTTGGGGGATATTCAAAACGTTATAAAATCGGGTTTTATTAGTTTTATGACCATATTTTAGTGGATAGCATGACTTGAAGGGAATTGATTGTAATGAACGTTTGTTACAAGTTTTCGTGAAATAAAGAGGATTTTATAATAGACGGCGCCGATTACCGTAAAGAAGGAAAATGATAAATTATGTTTTTACTCTAATTAGTAATATGACGAGAACTATTCGATAAAGAAAAGGTTATAACTCAATCCTTATATCATGGATGAATAGACTATTACATTAATATTAATTGCAATGAAAATAGAATTTTACTAAACCATAGTATATGAATTATGTTATTTAATACTACGGAATTTCCGTTTCTAATTTCAACGTTAAATTACGGGTTGAATAAATAAGGGTTAGGTTTACGAGAGTTTCTTATTCGCTACGATATCGGTATTATTAATTCGTGATCTTAAAAGGTAATGACAGTTTTCTATAGATTACCGGGTATCAAATAAAATTACCCAATAAGATTGTTTTTTTTTACCTTGATTTAAAAAACCCTATACGTATTATCGAAGTTTATTTTACTTACGTAAGTCAATATGTAAACGCATTTTTACTGTATTTTTATTATATGAAATGGAATACATTAACGGGATTTTATATATGTTTCGGATTATTCAAATAATTAGTTACCCTCTTTGAATTGGCAGAAATATCGGCGACGTTTTAGCGGTATACTTATTATAGAAGGGCGGATATTTTAGCTGATTTTGTTATAAGTTACCTAAATAACCTTTTGGTTTTTTCCCTGGTACCAAATAGAGTTATATAACGAAAGGTTACGATGTTTTAAAACGGTTTCATGATAACGAGTTAAAATTAAAATTAAAAAAGTGTAACTTTGTGGTTAAGTAGGTAAATTATCTTGGTTTTAACGTAACAGTTAGCGTAGGTATTCGGATCCACCCCGAAAAAGTCCGGGTAATACTCGAATACGAGTTTTTACAAATTATTTGGAAAATCCGAAGTTTTTAGGGTTGAATTAACTTTTATAGGAACTTGATTAATAATTTATCCGATTGAGCCGATTATCTATTTAGATTTACGATATATAAAATTGGTTGGATTTGGATAAATCGGGGAAAACATATATTCCAAAAGTTGCAAAATACTTTCGTTACAACCTTAATTTTGGTTTATTAAAATCTAAATTATCTGACGATAGTGAAACCAAATTATTCGGGTATAAAATTAAAAGGTTGTTTATCTTATAGGAATGAGGACAATATTTCAAAGATAATAACCTATTATCTCATACGATTAACGGAAGCGAAGCGTAACTATATTATTTACGACAAAAGGCTTTTCGCAGTAGTATTCAATTTTAAAATGTGGCTTTCAGAATTACGTAACGTCCGTACCCAGTTTACGATCCTGATGATTTATAAGGAATTTAAGTAATTTTTTCCGCTACGTTTAATCACGGAACGTCAAGCTCTATAAATTGAAGTTTTGTAACTTTTTTAATACTATTGGTGTTGCTAGCCGACAACCTAAGACGCCCGCCAAAATATATTGACCTGTTGATCAAAAATTAACCAAAATTTTTATATCTCCATGCGCAGGTCTTTTAACCTCTTTCTAGTATTATATTAAATTGAATATTAATGAATTTATATGTTACAAAAACGTATATTACGGCGGAATATACAACCAAATTTGTTGAAACGAAGGTTTCGTTATTAGATTGTAATAATATATACTCTGAAGAAACGCCAGAGGATCCTAGGCTATTGGTATCAATAGAATCTCTTCGTACCCAGCCGGCGCTTACGTCGTTGATTATAATAACGCCGGGTGATACCACAGCGTCGCCGGTTATAATAATATCGCGGGTGCAGCCCATATTAAGCCCGTTAACTTCGTTAATGTTAAAGTATTACCTTATTTTCGGGCCAAATAACTTTACGAAATTATAAAATTCAGGAGTAAAGAACGATCCGTTATACGAATTTCGCCTATTAACGGTTATCGAAAGCGCTAAACGCTTTTGAGCTAGGGTAAAATATTCGATATAAATTACGAGTTATAAGATCGACCTGCGAGGTAAGTTACATTACTTTAACCGATCTTTACTACTGAACGAAAACATATTAACGACGAGAATTTATAATAAAACTATAACTTACCTATCATAAGTTATCTGAGTAAGAACGTTTTATTTCGAATTTTTCAAAGGTATAATTATTAGGAGGGGATAATGGTAAATATTCGACGTTTATATCGAATATATATATAGTGTAACGCTACGAAACCTTATTATTCTTTATAATAAGGTTTTATTTAACCCCTCTTTATCCTAAATCGATATTAGTTCTATATTCTTGTCGACCTTATAGTTAACCTCCTAATTTTCACCAACGGCTTTTAGTCTTTATCAATTTTTATAAGCCATTCATTTAAGTTTATTTTACTCGGAATTATATGGTTTATAGTTGCCTGAACGTATATAAAACGTTTTCGGATATATAATGGTGATTTTATAAATTTCAGACCTTTATTATTGATGATCGTAACTTGAATTCGGTAAACGTATTTTCAACAACTTTATATTTTCTAATAGGAATTACATAACTTTTGTCAACGACATATAACTCATAAAAGCATAATAGTAGTGAATAAGTGAGGTAAAAAGTTTACAAGTATTTACAAATCGTTATGATCTTTTTGTAATATAATTGGATATTATATTTTCTCGTTTATTAATTGATATTGAAGAACCAGGAGTCGGCGGTTTCCTGGTTCAATCTAAATGTACTGGTTAATAAATACGAAATATTCTTTATCCACAAGGTTAACGAGAATATAAAGTTATCGACTAATCCGGCGAAACGAACCTCCGTGTTTCTAATACATTCATACGAAGGTACGAAGCTAGCCTAAACGAAAATAATATATATTTTGTAATACATTAAGATAAATGTGGATATTATTGTGTACCCTAACAGCTAGTATACATAGGTTAAGTGGCAGTGCACTATATTGCAAAGTACACTCCTTCAATTTCCTCGATAACGTGTCACGCTACAGGCTGCACTTCTGCAAGGCACAAAGTGCATCATGCATGGAGAGGTCTGAAAAGGGTATTCCAGAGCGCATGGTAAAAAGGCCACTATCCGGATGAGAGGTTTATAACTCTTATCCGTGCAGTGCACTCTTTGGAATACTTACTTCGGATCTATCTATTTTTTTTACTATAATATAAATATTTCAGATTAGTTTTCGTTTATATTTACGTAAATAGAGATTTTATCGATACTGATTAGTAACCAACTAGGTAGATTACAAACAGCTAAGAAAAAATGAGATAACCCGAAGTTAAATACCTAAAGCAGGATACTATAACGGTCCCAATTATTTGAATTTAATCACTACGTATTACAAAGACTATACGGGAATAAGTAATTACACTGGAGTGCCGTTAAAACCCGAAGCGTAATAAGACTCTAAGATCCGGAGTAACTTTGAAAATGATTACTTTAATACGATAATATTAACTAATTAGTGCCCTATTACGTTAACCGTTAACTTTTTTTAACGATTTAAACGTACTCTTATACTTTTAAAAGAACGTCTTATTATGTATTAAATTACGTAAGTTAAAACTACCAAGTTTCGAAACCCTTTGTTGGGACCCACCTTATCTGAATACAGATTCCAAACCGCTTACGAAACCCAAAAGCGGTCACAAATACGATATTGACACCGCTTACGGAACCTAAAAGCGGCTACGAATATAATACGTAAACCGCTCGCAATTACCAGAAGCAAATATAACACAACAATCAGGATAGTTTACCAAAACGCAAACCAAGATCTATATACCGGATTACACAATAAACCTCTTTATACCTAAATTTTCCTTTCTCTTTTTTACGTTTACGTTGCCAGCCTGTTACGATCCAAGCCTGATAGCGGGTCAAGAAGTAGGTCAGCGTGCAGCTGAGCCACTTAGAGCCTGAAGCTCAACACATTAAGCGGGGAACACCTCTCCTTTGTCAGCAGGGAATAACTAAGCCAATCACGTGATTAGGATCAGTGGTATCAGTACTGATCCAAGTGATCTAGGATCAGCGGGCTCAGCACTGATCCAAAGGATCCAGTACTAAAAACAGTATGAAGGCACAGATATATAAGGACACGGTCATTACTATATAGATGGTATTTCCTTTATAGCTCTTCAGTTATCAATCTAAGTATTCAGTTTCAGTATATTCTGAATAGCCTCACGGCTTTTGATCATTACTTACATGGTTGCGATGTTGTTTACCCAGCACTTCTGCTACCTTCTTGATAATGTAAACCCCCTGATACCTTATATATACTCACGGGTATTTAGTGTGATTATTACACAGCCTTTCCACGATTCGTTTTATGTATTTAAGTTTAATAATTACGATGTTCAAGTTTTCTTAGCTGTTTAGCTAAAATAATACTGATAAACGTTAATAAAACTGATTTAAAACATTTAACTAGTTTATAATTACATTTCGTTTACGTCTTATTTTAAACTTCATTTATACTAGTAAACTTTCGTAACTTTACTTTAACCGCTTTATATATTTTATTTACTTAATCTTCGTCGTTTGTAAAACTTATTATGCTCAAATTCAAAATCTAAACGTATCTGGATCTAACTACGGCGCGAAATCACCAACTTACACCGCTTTAAATATTACAAATACCCTAGCCTAAACATACGATAGTTCTACTAGTGACGGATCTAGCAAAGTCAAACGAATTTATAGAATACCCTTTTACATATACCTCGTTTCGCAACAATATTTTAAAGCATTTTGATCTTAACTTATAAAATAATGAAATCTAGGTACTAGTAAAGAATTTAGATCCTTATGCAGCAAATCCGTATATTGTTAACATGATTTTCAATTACTGTAGCGGCGAAATTAAAAGACACGACTTATTGAAAGATTTTAAAGTGGAATTTACGGATTAGACGTCAGATATGTGGCGTATAGTCGACAGTAAGATTCTAAAAATACTGCGAAAATAATTACGAGGCAAAGGTATTAATACGACTGGTAGAAATAATATCCGTATTACAAAAGCCTTGTTAGTAACGGCCTAGCTTATATAAATGTTAAATTAAATAAACTATAAAATAGTAAAAATAAAGTTTATAAAAGATACTAGTTAAGGAAACGTTAGAAACGTCTATTTAAGATAATGGACCGGGAATAAAAAAAGCTTCCTCAAATGATGTCAAGGCGTTTAACAAGGTCGAACGCCCATCGCGAAGCGGAAACGGAGTTGGAGAAATCGACGGAAAAAGAGGAAACACCGTAACGATTATCTATAACTAGGGTGGAATATGAAACCTCCCTGAAACGTAAATTTGTATAGAGACTATGATAAAACTACACACCAGATGCCGTTGACACACATCTATACTACGAAAAAAACGGTTCAAAGAACGAAAAAGCCCGGTTTTTAAAATTGACAATCGGTGTAAAAAGCCAATAAGTACCTTTTAAACTAATGCCTACTAATCATGACCCTTACTGTAATTTCTTACCGCATCGCTTTGCCACTAATAGAAACTACCCTATAAACCTGAAAAATTTCGCCAGACTTTGGGATAAGGATGAAAACTATAGTAGTAAACTATACGATATATTCGATAACAAAATACGTGTTAGGTTTAACATATATTAAAAACAAAATATCAAATTATCTTAATTTTATGTTATTTTATCTGGTATACCCTTTAGATAAGCTAACAAGTGGTATATTTATTGATTTACGGAGGTAAATACGTTAGTAAAATGATATAGTCGCCTAGAATTACACATCGATATATAAATTAACCACGAATGTTACGATAGGGATTGGACTAGTATAACTTGTGAGTTAGTCAAAAATCAGTTTAAAAACGCCGATAACAATCTATAGGAGGTTTTTACCTATTTACTAGCTAAGTTTCGAAAATTTTAAGTAGTTTTTAGACTGAAATAAAAGGGTAATAGGCTATTCATTTAAGTAATGATAAAAGTATATCATAGAAACCCATATTTCGACCATATATTATTTAAACCGGAAAAATATTTATATACCTTTTATATATATCTTAAAATATCGTTTGAAACCTTTATATGCTGATAGGAAAGTTTTAGATTAGTGTTTGTAGCCGATAAAACGAAAGTCGAAAGCTAAATTATTAAAATAAACCTCGTCGAAATAATTTACCACGTTTTAAATTCAAGGTTTAAAGCATAAATAAAGCAAAGTGAACGCCTTAGATATAGCTATTAGAAAAACAGATATTAGGAAGGGAACCCTAAGAGCAATTGGTAAGGTAACTATAATCAAGGACGATTTTACGGTTAGGGAATAAACGTATTATGGTTATAACAATATCTACAGAAAAGTATACAAAGCCTTTCGGGTTTTCAAAAACGTTGTATCATATGAGGTAAGATTGGTTGATGGTTTACTAACCACTTGAATTACGAGTAAACTCAGATTAAATGACATTTTTAGGCCGATTATATTTTAAAGGACGAGATAAAAGCCAATTTTATAATATATGTAACCGAGTGCGAAGGTGTAGATAATAAGTTTAATGTCTACTCTTACAAATACTCTTCCGGAGAAAAAGACTTTAAAGGTAATAATGTTTACTTAATAGTTCAAGACGATGGGACCGGCTAACGAATTTTTACAGGCCTTTAAAACTCTATCTTCCTACATATTGCGGGCCTGGATTACATAAATGGAGTACTTAATACCTATATAGCGTTATAATTTACGTTTTAAATCAAATACAGCAACCGTTTTTTTAGGTATTATGGCCGATACCAGTATAGTCAAAATCGTGACAACTGGAAAACGACAATGCGATGCGTTTGTAGCGAATTTTTCAAAGTTTTGGCTAAACCGAATAGGAAATCGCCGAAAAGTCTTGTTTAATAAAGGTAAACCATCGTCAGTTAGAACGTTCGTTATAAATATATGATTCGAATCGGTTAAATATTATGTAATAAATTTTCAAATACAATTTTTAATTTTAACTAATATAAATTAACTCGGAGTTAAGGTTCGGAGTACTATTAAATAGCTTATTCGCCCTTTATATAGCGTATCCGAACCGTTCCAACTTAAGTTCGGCTACTTGTAGTTTTTTTCTCAAGTATGTATAATTAAGGATATTTATTTAACGTAACCGGAATTACGAATATTATACCACCGATTTCGATACCCGGTTGTGAATTGACTTCTACGATTACTTTACATTGTAGGTTATATGGATATATGAAAGTACGTATTTTAAGTTATTAAAAAGTTTTGTTATAAGTATTAGTTATATTTACAAGACTTACGACGGTTTTAGTTTCACCTTTTAAACTACGTAGACTTTAATTATAACTTGATTGTTAATATTATGTATTGAGATAACCAACCGGTACTTTACGCCATCGACGCGGTAATATCATTTTAAATCGTTCAGTTTATACGGATTTTTTTCGTTACAAATTGTTGAAACTCTTTGGTTAATTGTTAGTTAAACGTTTATTTGGATCCTCCGAACTAGATAACTTACGATGTTGGTATAGCTTTTTACTTAACAGAATAGTGTCTCAATGCTAGCATAGTAGGTAACGAGTAGAAATAAGTTTTAATAGAATTAATATAAGGTATTAGAAAATATAAACGATACTGAAGGCTGTTTATAAGAGTATATACAATACTGTCTAAAAACAAAAAGATACTAGTCTTAAGGAATATATCCTATAAATAGCGGTTAACGCTGTTAATATCATTTTCGGCCCGAGTAAGTTTATCTTTATTCTTCTTCTTTTTAGTATTTACCTAAATATCCATGCAAATTTTACACCATTAGCAATCATAGTGTAAAGGGTAGATACTATAGCGAAAGACATGGCAACGTTGCGTTCCTTACGATCCAAAAACGACGGGTTTAAAGCGTTGGCCACAAGGAATGACCTACGCGAAACTGTTATTTTGGACTCAATATTGCAATCTAAGGTCCTGTTTTTAAAAACTGGAGACGGATAGATTAGCCTTTAAAAGATTAACGGGTTTCGTAGCTATAATGTATTCGTTAATTTTCTAAACGATACGAGTTTATTTCGCTAAATAATAATACGGAAGTATAGGAAAAAGATAGATAGAAACGGCCTTAATCCGTAGTCTGACGAAAACTACCGATGGAACACCCCCTAAAACGACGAATTTAAGCCGCTTCCAGTTTTAGCCCATCCCCTAAATTACACTCTCAGCCCGCTTTTACCAGATGAAAACGGCCCATTTATATTGACCCTATTAGTACCTTGTCACCGAGGCGTCCTTTACCGTATGATTCTTTATTATTTAGAAGGAGATGACAGATCACGAGCTTAGCTTAAAGCTTCGTTACAGCGGAATTATTACTACCTCAGGTGCTCCGTTTGAATGATACACCCAAATAAAAATCCCTGTTTTAATTGACCAAAGAGTATTTAGATTAAAACGGTTCGAACTAACGATTTACAACGCCTATATAAATTTTCCTATTCGCCTCGTTCACGAAGTAAAGGATTAAATCGGAATAACCCACGAAACAAAAGCCGCCTAATTATAAAAGGTTATAAAGACGATGGTAAAAGGGATATTATAAATTAATCGCTCACTTTACAACGGGTAAACCATCGTTTGATTTTCATATTTACAACCTTCTTTGGCATACCTTATAACATATATTTCAAACTTCGTAATATTAAATGAGTATACACTTAGTTTAAGGAGTAGTTTAAACAACGTATTTACGCCGATATACCTATAGATTTTAAAAAATACTACCTACCTAAAACGATTTTACATATTATAAAACCTCTTTATAACTTGGTTTAATGTTAATATTTCCTAGTATAAAACCTATTTAAGGTACTATAAAAAACGGTTCGAAATAACTAGTTCGAATTTTGATTCGTATTTATTAGTATTAACAGCCCGTTTCAAGGGCTTTATAATAACGGTTATGTAAAAGAACGAAATACTAACGTTATATAATGCGTCGTTTTTCGTATTTAAAGAAAGGAAACTTTTCAATGCCAGCCTAAAGGCGAAACCTAAAACGTACATAATGGAAAACCACAAAATTAATTTCAATAACGTCACAATTACTTTCCGGAACGGCGTTTTGGGCCTTACGCAAAAAGGGTAGTTAGATAATGTTGCTTTTATCGCTTTAGATAGTGTAAAACGGGACGACTAATACAGATACCAACGCGTACATAATGCTTAGGTTGCTTTAGTAGTATAATAGGAAACGGTATTTAAACTTTCTGTGGCTGCGTAATACCAAAATGCTCTTTTAGACGATATATATAAGGCGCTTAAAAATACTTTATTTGGAAAATACATATTTTAAAGTGCGGTTTACAATTAACGGCTTCTTTGCCAACAATAACAACTACAATTCGTAAATAAGCTTCGTTTTTTTCATTGGCAACAAAATACTGGCTTAGAATGGCTTTACGCTTTGTAAAAACATTATTTATCGAAGGTTTACCAAGTGTAAGCGGGTTAAAAAAGCGGTTTGGCCTCGGAAATTTATAGTATAATTAAAGGTTTCGATTCGGGCATTAACATAATAATAATGGTCTAGATAATTATTTCTAACTTTAGTTTACACCCTCTCCGTTTCATTATATATATTAACTTTTTTTTATGAATGTTCGGTTTTACTAGATATTAAGAATAAAAACCGTTTAATAATTAATATCATAGTTTTACACGAGTCATATAAACGTTGGGAAATCGAGTAAACGAGGTGAATCGATAGAAAATTCAACCTAGCGGATGTAATAACCAGGGCTATCTTGATCGAAGAAATGAAAATACTAATATCGATAATTAAACTATTTGTTAAAGTTGTTAAAAAAGTTTTACGACTCTAATAAGCTATTATAACACTTTTACCAATTTAAAGCAGTGCGAAACCAACTATTCGCGCCGTTTCCTGATTTTTAATACGCTATATAACTTACATTTATTCCTGTTTTACAAATTTTCCTTTATTTGACTTCATTATTTCACTCCCTTTTTAATAAACTACTACACTTTGTTATACGAATTTCGGCATTACTATGTTATTTCGCTATTTTTTTTATTTAAATTTACGATATTATATCGGTTTTAACATTTTATCTTTTTATATTTTATATACTTTAAGTTATTTTTATTACTTATAGACGATCGTTCATTCAAAAGTAATAATATTACCATGTAAAGTATTATATTATGGCTGGATGCGCCGGCCCAACCGTATAGAGTTGCTAATTAATATTAAACGGAAAGAGAGAGGACGACGCCATCGCGTTTTTACTATTCTTCCCGTCGCCCTCCCCTTGTATGTTAACGTCACCGTTATTACCGCCATTGACACTATAGGCGCCAACGAGGATATGGCCTTGCGCTTTGAGTCGTATAACTTTAGGAAAAGGTGTAAGGGGGTCTTTACCTTTCTTAAGAAGACGCGAGATAACGTCGTTAAACTCGCCTGCGTAGTATATATGTAGGCTCCATTTCCTTAGGGATGAAAAGGTCGCTTATAACATAGAAGGGTTACGAAATATCACTAACGTTAAGGTAATTAAATATAAAAAGGTGGTATAATTTACGAAGTGGTGAATTATTTCCATTGGAAAAGTTCATAATAGTATAATCTAGGCTAAAACCTTTATAAATATTAATTATATGGATGAGAGAGAGTGAATAAAATACGAAATATTAACGGGTATATAAAATCTGAAATAAAAATCGAAAAAAAAAGATAATTATAAATGAGGTTATTTTAAGATATATAATATAAATGGGTAGTATAAAGGGGGATTTAATGAAATGAGAAAGAAAGTGAAAAGGGTTTTGTACATTACGATAAAGGTCGTATTTATGGGTATAAGAAAACCGGAATCAGCAAAAGTTATACGTTATGCGACACGGTAAAGGGCGCGTTATATAGTATCGACAACCCGGGACTAAAATGGCCAGTATATTATATAATGCGTTAAGTGGACGCTTTATACGACGCCGGCGGTTTCAGGTTAAATTGACTTAGGAGTTATACGGCACGTTAAGGGACGCGTTATATAACGTCGGCAGCCTGAGGCTAAAATAGCCAATACGTTAAAATAGCACGTTGAAAGGGAATATTATACGATGATGACGGTTTAGGATTAAATCTGTTTAGGCGTTATACGATACGTTAAAGGGCGTGTTATACAGCATCAACGACTTGGGGTTAAACTAGCCGCTACATTATATGATACATTAAGAGGTATATTATAGGTTGGTGGTTGGCTTGCATCTGGCCCGCATACTAAACGAGTATGGCATGCGTTTTACATTCAGCCAACGGTATGAACCAGCTTCTACAGCGTTTAATAAAAACAAAAGGCATATTATAAATTTAGTTCATTAGCTATTAAATTTATTTGTTATGTGACTATATATGTAACGAGATATACAATACCCGGCCCGAGCTTGGTTTGAGACTAGTCTACGTATAACACGTATAAGGGCACGTAACAGGCAATGTACTAACCACACCCATAATATCTGTACGACGGACCATTGTAACCTCTTTTAGTCTTCCACCTATATACCAATAGTAAACTCCATTTGGCACCTACTTGGCATACAATCGTAGGTTGGACCATAACAATATTTCCTAAAATTGAAGAATGACCAACTCGATTCCGATGAATTGATGGATGAAACAACATTAACATTGATATATTATACAAATAAATATGAAAAATTTCATTGTATCTATTAAAAATAGATGTTACTAACTCAAATACCTCGGATCAAAATTTATTATCACATGATATTGTAAATGGACTAGTGCTATCAAATATATATTCATTGATTGCAATAATTGTTATTAGATGCGAAGCTTAAGATTATTATATACTTTTCATGTTGATTAATTCGATTGTTAGTGTTTTGAATACGAATTTAGTTCAAGATATTGTTTACTTCACTATATATACAGAGGTTAAAATAAAAATACTGATAAAAGGTTTATTGATACGCTAACATATAGAAAAAATGTGAAAAATTCCAAAGTGATGTCTTAAAAAAGAGTTTCATAGATCCGAAATCTTACTTAAAGAGTCATTAGTCAATGCCCATGTATATAAAAGTTATTCTTACCGTTAATTTCGTTAATTTGAATGTTAAAAATTTGCGAATGATGATAAAAAAATGAACTAAATAAAATATAAACATTTTACTTTGTAAACGCATGATTATCGCAATTCTAAGATTTTAATTAAATTTCATGCATGTTTGGAATATATAAAATTATTGAGTTTTTTCATAAACCTAGAATATGAATCAATTGCTGTATGCCATATTCAAAGCATAATATGAAATATATTGGAAAATGTGATGATTATTTGTCTCGAACGAACATTTATATTTCATATATGATTGAAAAATGAAGCTTTGGAAGGTTTTACAACGTTATTGAAATTACAGTTCCATTTAAATATGAAAAAGAACTTGTTTTGATGGCATAGCAGTCAACAGTAGTACAGTCAAGTCAACTGTGCTGATTATAAGTTGATTGTACTGACTGTAAATTGATTGTACTGATTACAAGTTGACTGTATGGGTAGCTAATATATTTCAGTATAGTAACTAATTTAAAGTATTGTATGAATTAAGTAGTCGCACATACAAACTAGTGTGCTAATAGGTTAGCGTTCTACTCAACTTAAAAGAAACCTGTCACTTCTTCCCATGCAATGCAACAGTTAATTCGACTACCATTCGAGTCGATTGCGTTGTAACGATAAAGAACAATTATATCTGATTAGTACTTATTAGTTTATGCACGAAGAAGTTAATAAAAAATACCAGATATATTCCTGTTATTACGATTTACAATTACGACAGGTATAGGGAATTTTTTTTTTTAGGTATCTGTATAATGATTAATTTCTTTCGAGGAAGTAAGTTGTCAAATCTTACAAATTATATTAACTGTTCTTCAAAGTTGATAAGTGGCGACGGTTGCTAGAATACTGGGATACTTTGAAGCTTATTTCAAAAATTAAGCGGTAAAAATTTACTTCTAAAAGCTATTAAGTCAAACAAAGATCCAAAATTTGTTAAGACCTTGAATGATGATCAAAGAGTAAGTCGTTACTCAAAACCGAGAAGTTAAAGAGACTAATGATAAACAACTAAATTTATACTTTACATAACAATATATTTTCTGATTCCTATACTATTTCTTTCATATACCATTCAATCGTCAATTAAATACGTAAAATGAACCTTACAATATATTGTAATAACACTTTAATTAACATTGTTATGGACTTTGTGAGGAGAAATTAAATTAGAAATATCGAATTCATATTTGAAAAATATTTTGATAACGACTCATAATTTACGAAAGTCGACGAAATCTTTACCGTAGAATATTTAAATGACTACATCGTTTACTTTATTGCCAATGTGAACGTTAATTATAGAAGCTAAGGTATTAAGGTCTTTTCTAATTTCGTCAAAGTTTTTATCAACTATTTATCCAATATATTTAAAAGAATACAAAACTCGGTTACAGAAAGATTGTGAAAAACTACGTTAACGAAGGATACTAATATGAAATGAAGTTTAAAAACGAAGAATTTGTCAAGAATACTGTACTATGAAGTTAGAGATTAGAACCCTTAATTCATACTTGAAAATAACGTAAATATTATCACTAATCACAATGAATTTTAACGCGCTTACATACGTTATGAAAGCCAAACTTCAATATAGATGAATTCTTGAATCCCTTTGATTTTAATATCTGTATAAATTAGCAATATTGACAATAGAACCTTCATTCATCTGCAATTAATCAACCCTAAAGTCTAATAATATATAAAACAAAAGCTTCAATAATCCCACTAAAAAACACTTATTATTACTCAAAACCCTATCCAAAAGCTCCTAAATCCCATTCAAAGTATTACTAAACCTTCAGAAAAC